>CAWUFW010000127.1:1200000-1517500 GCA_963921515.1 Calotriton arnoldi
GAACTGTAACAGTAGAATCATGAGTCTGGCTGGATATTTTCAAGAGCAGATAGATGAGCGAGCCTGTGCATAATCAAGTTCAAAACGGGTTCAGGTTATTATAGTAATAAGCAGTTTGGTGGTATGGGTGATGCATAATCACGTGGAGCTCCGCAAGAGGACGGATATTATCAAGCACGGTCTCATAATGGAGAAGAGGCCTACATCAATCTGGGTATCAAATGAATATCCCTCAGCTAGTCAAAGTCACATTAAGGGCCTTATTAAGAAATTAGTGGGCCGTGGACCGCCGTACCGGCGGTAGCGGGCCGACGGCAGCGAGCTTGTCCATCCGCAGTATTACGAGTTGGAAGTGTTGCCTGTGCAGAGACAGCAGCTGGACCGCCAACACTGCCAGCACACCGCCGACCAATGGGATGACGGTCGGGGGAAGGCAGCCTCCATAGGGCGGTACAGAAGATCAACACCGCCGGCAGTATTATGAGTTGGTGTTTCCACGAGCTGACCACGGTGGTGGTACCGCCGCCCAGAGGACGGCAAAAACAAAGGATTTGGGGTGCATACTCACCCCTGTCCAGTTCTTCCCAGCAATTGAGGTAGATCCCTTTCTGCAGGTCCTCCTACACAGGAGCATCTTCACCCCGAGGAAATCGACCCCGTCTGCAGCGAAACACAAGTAAGTGCACTTTATACCATATACCCTTTGCCGGGGCTGCCCACATATGGGTCAGACTCAGGCAATGGGCAGGTGATATTTTTCCACATGTATAATGCATATGTCTGTATTCGACACATATGCTGTCGAAATGTACACACATGCATCAAAAGATATGGAAATATATTTACAACCGCCGCAGTCTCACAGCGGGCCTCACGGTCAACTTGTAATACGGTGGCCAGTAGACGGCCAACGTGGCAGTCTTGGTGCTGTCTCTGCCGCAGTCTTAAGCATTCGGACCGCCTAACTCGTAATAAGGCCTTAAGTATAAAGCTTTGAATAAATAATTATCATCAAGAATAGAGCTCTCAGCAAATCTCAATATTATCTAGAGCAGATATCTGACAGTCTGTGTATGAAGAACAGAGCTTTGATTGGCAATTGAATGATCAAGAACAGAACCCACTGCACTCACTAATCTGGGTACTATCAAAATCAGAGCTCTGAGTGAGTTTTGCTTTTATATATCTCTCAATTGCATAAACTCTCTTTATAACATTTGGAACTTGATAATCAGTTCAATCCTTCATCGAGCTGGTGTATGTTACCACCAAACTTGTGGGTTAACTCTTTACATTAACCACCTTAGCCAGTAGCACAGGTTGCTAACAATCCACACTGCACAGACAGAAGTGGTCTTCATTTGCTCTTTTTGCATGCATTCAGTTCATGGCTAGTATTTTTTTTTTGTTCCTGGTCATCAATTTATTTTGATAAACATTCCAAATTAGAACTACCGCAAATGTCATATGGGCAATGCATATTAGGTTGATAAACTTATTCTGAAGCTTCAAAATGGTTAGATTACTACAATAGAAAGGAAAACCTATTTGCATTCAAACTCATGTCACAAAACAATCTGAAGTTTTCATGACATCAAAAAAAATTCCTTTAGACTCTTTTCTATGTTGTTTGTGCTTATTAAGAATAAATTAGTTCTCAAGTGTTCAATTAAACTTAATCACAAGAATTACAGCAAAAAAAGAACAATGGCAGCTCAAACCTGAAAATGCATGTTTAATGTAATGTAATGTAATGTAATAGCACATTTATAGAGCGCAACGGTCACTCCAAGGAGCATCATGGCGCTAAACGGAACCCAGAGATGGAAGCAAAAGGGCTGGTTAACTGCTGACGGTAAGAAACAGGGAATCAGATCAGAGTTTTACAGAGTGTGTCAGAAGCACTGAAAATCCAGGTTTTTAGGGCCTTCCTGAAAAGGGACTCGGATGTGATCTGGCAGAGCTGTAGAGGAAGTTTATTCCATGCCTTTGAGCCTATCACTGTGAGCGATTTCCCTCCCTTCGATGCCAGTCTGAAAGCTGGCATTTTCAGCAGATTGGCCTTCAGAAGACTCCTCAAGACCTGGCTCTTCGATCAGTAGCAGCACCCCCCCCCCCCTCTTCCCCCAGCGCCTTGAGACCCTCGCGGGTATGTAGTGCGCTTTATAAGTGACCTGATTGATTGATTGATTGATTGATGATCTTAGACTTCGGGAGGGAGTGTAGTGCTTGAATCTTGTTCGAAGATATTGAGGTCCCAAGGAATGGAATGCCCTAAAAGTGATAAGGACCATGAACAGGACGAGATTGTGGATTGGCAGCCAGTGGAGTATATCTAGCGCCGCAGAAGCAGATGACCTCCTAGGCCACTTCAGCACTAACCGTGCTGCAGCATGCTGGACCATCTGTAGTTTGTGTAGGACCGACTTGTTGGTACCTGCATAGAGGCTATTACAATAGTCTAACCTGGAAGTAATTAGGGTTACGGCAACTGTTTGCCTTGCTGAGATGTGAATCAGATCGAAGAATTTATTTAGGCTTTTTATCATGTGAAAACAGGTGCTGACAACTGCCAAAGATTGCTGTTTAAAAGATAGAGTGGTATCAAATTTTATTCCCAGGTTCCTGACCACCTTTACTGTGTTTGGAGGAGGGGTGGTGTTTGCTGGCCACCAGAGTTTGGGAGAAAAAGAGTTTTCTTGACCTAAAGGTAGAATTTCCGTTTTTCGGAATTACACTTAAGATGGTTAGTCTTCATCCAACTGAAAGTCGCGGTAAGGCACTGGCGGAGATTTTCTTCTGCCTTAGTGGTGTTGTTATCCAAGACCAGAATGAGCTGCGTATCGTCCGCATATGAGATAGTCTCTATATTAAAGGATGATATCAGCCTGATCAGTGGAGCCATATAGGCATTGAAGAGAGTAGGGCTATGACTCGAACCCTGGGGTACCCCTGAGAGCAGTGCATTTTCTTGTGAGGTGTATTGGCCTAGTGTGATCACTTGTCTGCGATCTTGCAGGAAGTTCTTTATCCAAGCTAGGGCAATACCAGAAATGCCAAAGGATGCTAGACGGTCTAGAAGAATGGCGTGTGAGACCGTGTCGAAAGCAGCCGACAGGTCTAACAACACCATTAAAATAAACAGGCAGAATCTTTCAAATAAGAGCTGCATATACATCCTCATAGAAGGTGCTAGTATTGAGGTAGGAGCTTCCATTTCACACGTAGAGTCTGTTGATATGTAAGTTGCAAAACATAAAGCGGTACTTTAGCAAAAACATACGATGATGGTTTTGTTCTACTGTTCACCATTGTGGTAAATATATATTATGTGGCTCTGTTGTTGTCTGTTGGGTATATTTGAGCCTAATAGTCTGAAGGCCATTGTCCCCATCAAAATATCCTGAGAGGTGTTATCCCACTACACAGTGATGCTTACTACTTAGCATACAGTATTTCGGGAACAGTATTCATTGCACTGTATTCATCAAGGACAACCATTTTAGAAACATTGCCCAATTTTAGTGATTGTCAATAGTATTCCTAGGATCATATTTAACACTTGTCTGTTCTGAACTATGAAGCAGCGGCACTATGGATATTTTTATTATTTACTGTCAACAATGGTCTAGGGTCAGGGCTTCTTAACCTGTGAAGCGCGTGACCTGGGGGTCCAGCTCGCCTACTCAGGGAGTCCACCATTTTTTAGAAAATAAACTCATGTTAGCAGATAAAGTACACACAAATAAACAAAATGTAAAATTCACATTTTAAAATGTTTTGTAAATATGAACGAATTTAAATTTGGAGGCTATAAATTAAGGGCCTCATTTTGATGTCCCACCGACATCCGGGCCATCGTACTGACCGCCACATAACGATGCAGCCGGTCGGACCGCATTGGTCTGAGGGATAGATCGCCGCCTCGGATAGGCTCAAGGAGCCCATCGGGTCGGCGGTTAGACACTAAACCCTACAATGGAAGAGGTGCCTGTGATTAGGATGTCCATTTCCCACAGCCTTTTCATGGCGGTCCCACCGCCATGCAAAGGCTGTTGTAAAGGGACTTTGGGGGCCACCGTCTCCCCTGGGCCACTGCTAAGTGGCCCCCCAAACATCCATGCAACGTGTGCGAGGCACCACATGGTGCTTGGTACTTGGTGCATGGATGTCTGAAAACATGCCTTTTTCGACTGCGGCTTGTGCTGCGGCTCATTTGCGGGCCGCAGCAAAAGCCGCAGTAGAAAAATGCAGTTTCCGACTGCCTACACGGCAGTCTTCTCAAAATATGGCGAGTGGGGCCACCGCCTACTTGTCGGGAGGTCTCAATCCCGCTGCGATGGTGGTCATGAGGCCCTAAGTTAGTATCCTTAGCTTGATTCACGAGGGCAGTGCAAGTAGAGCAAACAGACTCAAGTAAGAATATTCGGTGGCCTTAATTAACAAAAACAGAACAAGTATTAGGAGCAAAAATGTAATAGTAATGTGCTAGACTCTAGCATAAGCTTTTTGTTTAGAAATTAAACCAAAGTTTAAAAGTTCCAACCTTCTTCTTATAAAAATGAACATTTAGATTTTTGCATTTTTTTCCTTCGTGTAATAAATTAAATATTTCGTAATTTATGTATTTGTTTGATGTATACTTGTTTCTGGATTTGTATGTGTTGTTTTGAAGTTCAAATAGAATAAACTTCTTAGGCCGTAGGCCCCGCCTTCCAGTAGTGATTTAGTGGAGGACCACAGAAGTCAAAAGGTTAACCACCACTGATCTGGCGGAAGCTGTGCTCCCTATAATGAACATTCACAACCATACCTCATTACAGATACATATTTAGAAATAAGCTTCAAAATACATCAGTGCATTCAACTTTAATATGAAAGGTGTTGGGAGAAAATCCTCAACTCCCGTTTCCGAGACTTATAAAAGCATACACATTCCTGCTAAAGATTTTTGCTCTTCTGCCAAACTTGACTGCTTAGTTAAGCTAGATTTTTCCAGCTCCCTATAAGAAATAATTTACTTACCTGTAACTGTAGTTCTCCAGTTTTGGAAGCTTTCATAGATTCACATGCTTGAATCATTCCCCGTCATCATAATGGGAGTCCCCATCATGACGTGTGTATTTTAACTAATTAATGTGTATTTTAACTACATATGACCTCAAGTGACATGACTATTAGCTGGGAATTCCTAAACAACAAGGAGAGTCACTGAGAAGATGCTTAATTTTATGTATTGTTCCACTTTTAACAATAAACACAGACTGGTAACACATTGTTTTCTGTCTGTATTCATCTGTAAAAATCAGTAAAAAATGGAAAACTGGGAGCCTTTTATATAATCATACTTCCTTATCCACTTGTTGGATATGGGCCACTTGAAAATCTGGAAGCCAAGCATATATTAGCATGATGTAGTTTGGCATTTATTAACGCGGTCCCGCTACAACTTTGTAGATAGAATGAAAACTGCATGTAGTACTCATGTCAGCTGTTTATGGTAGTAAAATGGGGCCTTAAAGACAGCTCTGTTGTAAATGAATCGAGTGACCTTCAGGAAACAGAAGATGTTGATTCTTTCCACTTGTCCATTCTCTTACGGGTTCAACAAGGAGGTAGGGACATGTTTGGTGTCAAAACTCTGTAAGAATTCACATGTCTTTTTTGAAGTTGTGTGCCATTGTTCATAACCAGACAAGATGAATAAATTCCCTTTTCTGAAAAAAAATCGCCTCACGAACACCAATTGTGGAATACGTGGTTACATTTCTCATGAACAGCACCTCAATCCACTTGGACTTAATTTCCACCACAATGGCTGCATAGCTTTCTTGCTCAGGCAAATATAAAAAGGTCTCAATTAAGTCCAGACCTTTTCTCACACATTCTGGTCCGCAAACCAACGTTCAAATGTTTTTTGACATCCCATCCTCACTGCCATAATAGTTGTAAATTAGTAATCAAGTAATCTTCTTCAGGAAATAGAAGACATGTATTTGGCAACAAACCTGCAAAACCCTCAAGGCCAGGCACCAAAGTCAAGGCCAGACTGGCTGTACCGGGAATTGGGCGTTTCCCCAGGAAGCTAGAGGGGTTGGAGGCTGGTTTTGTTACTGGGGGCCAGTTTTGCAGCAGTGCTGCAATATCGACCCCAGTAACAAAATCAGCAGGACTGTCCAGCATATTGACTCACTTCTCACTCTCACTACAGAGTTCCTTGAAAACCCATCAGTTTTCAGGCAACAATACAAGTGTCAAGATTGATATCGCTGGTGGTTTGTCTTCATGCAGGAGAGAGAGATCAGAGTTTTGTTTATTGGTAGTTTTGACTCATCTAATATAGTGCAGAGGGTTAATATGCCTGCTGCGGAGAATGTGTACCATACAGACCACAGAACTGTATTTAATGTGCATAGCTCAGTGGGTTACTGCTTTTGTCACAGAGATCCTTTAGTTACTTGCAATTCATAACTTACAATCTTAATAAATCTAGTACAGTGAGCTATGAACCTGCCATCAAAGAGCTGCATGCAAACTGCACGGTACAGGTTCGAAAGTTATGTTTTTTCCCCAGCCTTTCACTGTCCTAATGTTGCTAAAATGGGTTTGTTTGGGTAGAAATACATGCTTATTAGTAAATACAGCCACTGTGTTACATCTTTTATCCTGAGTTTGTGCTTCTCCAGACCAAGCCTCTCAGTATGGATGACAAATCCTAAATTTCGTAATCCCTTTTGTCTTATGTAACATTTTCTAAACACTAATTTACAGACGTATGATTAATTATCTCTGTATGTGTGCGTGATGTAAAGTGCTCCAGCTCCCTACATTGGTATGAGAGGCCCTGTAAAACAAATGAAACACATGTAGGAGGGGCTGTGGAGAGATGAGAGGCAATATTAGAGGGTAATAGTGAGGGAATGATTGAAGGGCTCCGAAAACAAGATTGTCGTATCCTGGTGCACTGTAAGGAAGGTCATCAATTACTGTGCCCTAAAAGGGAATATATAATGAAAATATTTTGTAGAATGCACCATTTTTCCAAAATGAACTCCTGTTAACACATATATGAGAAATACGAGTTTTGTAACTAAAACCACATTCCCTGTATAAATTGCAGCAGGTCAATCCGAAAGATATTTATTAGGGGAACAATGTCCGTTAAATGTCAAAACAGGCATATTTTGGTGCAGAAAACATCAAAATCCACCTATTACTCTTTTTTTTGCACTCGTAATAGGCGCTATTCATTACACCCTACAGATAATGATGCACACGAATCGTAATTTATTTGGGATAAACATTGCAACAAACCAGGGCCGCTCTTAATGTGCGTCTTAGCCAGCTATCGTTTGTGCAGGTGGCCAATTTATCTAGGCCATCTGACACCTGGAAAACCTTCCCTCAGACCATAGGGTAGTCTGCCAAAGGGAGGAATTGCAGGATTCTAATCCTAATAACTTTGTGAAAAATGCGCTAATTTATGCGTTGCAAATTAAATGGGGCTACACTCTATAAGGGCTTCTGTGCGGAGAGTAGAGTAACTGAGAATGCGTTTTTTCCAATCGCCGAAACACGGACGATTTAGTAGGAACAATGCCGAATGCCTACTTTCATCAAATGCCCTGTGCTTTGACTCAGCGCGCACCAGGGGCATGTTACTGCAGTGAAGCGCGTCTTCTGTCTGTATACGATAATTGAGTGCCAACCACCCTTTTCTTGGAAGTTGTTTGTGTCAAACCCATCGCTGTTACATCACCGGCAATTATGAGCATTTTTTTTTTATATATATTTAAGAGGGAAGGCATGGGTTTATATGTTTACGTGCAATTATAGGCGGTAAAGAGAGCAAGCTCCTCCTGGCCTGTAATGTGCAAGAAAAGCAGTCAAAAGGGAAGAAAGGAAGGAGGAGGCAAAATGGATGGGAGGGAGGCAAAAATGGAAGGGAGGGAGGTAGCCAAAAATGGAAGGGTGTGAGGCAAAAATGAAAGGAATGGATGCAAAAAGGAGAGAAGGGAAGAAAGGCAAAAAAAATACAGAAGGAAAGAAAGCAAAATAGAAAGAAGCAAGGAGGACAAAAAGAAAAAAGGAAAGAAGGGAAGACAGTAGGAAAGAAAACAAGAAAGAAACCAAAAATAAAGAAGGAAAGAAAGAAGCTAAAACAGAAAGAGAAAATGCAAAAGCAAAGAAGGCAGAAAAGAAAGAAAGAAGGAAAGAAAAAAGGAAAGAAGGCAAAAAGAAAGAACAAAGGAAAGAAGGCAAAAGGAAGGAAAGAAAGCAGAAAAGAAATAATGAATGCTGTCTGCCCTCTAGGGATGATTGGATGTAAAGAACACATTTCTGCAGTCACATATTTCTACAGTCGCTCGCTTCACTTCACATGAAAAGCAGAAGCCATACTTTCACATATACACTTAAAATTAGTTACAAGGCGCCACGGAAGACGGCAAACTGTGCGCTATACAAGTATTAATTATCAATAACAATGCCCGGCATCTCTGCTAAAAGAATTACAAGCACTATCCTTCATAGATATCATGCTTTGCTCAATCTTACCAACTTCACATTTGAACACATCTAAAGAGCACACATATAACCAGTCATGAGATATGGATTCATGATACCTTTGCAGCTACTGAGCCAGCTCATGCCTCCTTTCTATTCAAAAGAAGAGATCTGTGACTGACGCCATCACTTTTGGAAAGCAACAAGCTACTACAGACGAAACAGGCAGGATTCTGACCGGGAAGATGGACTGAAATCAAATCAATCTCCAAGTAGAGAAACCTAAAGGAGGTCGGATCTGGAGGCACTAGAGTGTTGATCACACTGTCCCTTTCAGCCACATTCAACAAAATCACTTCATCCTGGCCAGGAGCCCCAATACCAGGGTATCTCCAGCAAAGGACTCCAATGTATCTCCTGTGCCCTTAAAAGCATATCACAAACAGCATCCTTTGCCTATGCAGATCATAAATACACACCACCAACAGGTGTGCCATCCGGATCAATAATCTCACACCCTTCTTTAACTTCGACCTCACGCTCCAAGGTAGCCACATAAAATACTCCGATGTCAATACATTTGAGCATATGACATTTCTCAAACCTCCTCAGGAAATCCATTGAGGAGCTTAGCCTCCTGACTAACAGCAGTAGAATCATTGGTGTGCTATAAACATCGAAACAGAATACACACTAAAGCAAAAGTAACGATCTGTGGGAACCTGGACAATGTAAATGTTTATTTAGGGTGTTTTTTGCAACACACAGGAAGTGTCACCTTGCAGCATCACAGAACACCAACAGTTATGGAAAAAGTCTAAAGTGAGATGAAAAAGAGGAAGAAGAGTCCAAATAAATGTGAGGTGTGACCCATTATTTATTATTACTCTATGACTGCTGTAGCTGCAGCCAGAAATCAGAAATATGATGTAGAGCCCAAGCCTTTCAGTGCTGGAGGTTAAAAAAACCACTGCCAGGGTCATTTAGAAATTGATGAAGGGCTGTCCCCTGAATGGAGAGATCCCTGCTTAATCAAGGATGCGCTTTCGGCAAATTGATGAATGCATTTTTGGGGGATTCTCTGGAATTCTTTGTGCAGATTCAAACCCATAAAGCCAGCGTTTGCTTCAGTAAAAGAATGGTTCTCTAAAAGAATTTTCTACATCTTCCAGAGAGGCATTGTTTCTTTCCCTGCCCAGGTTCATCATGAAAATATGCATCAGAAGTACTGTCCTGAATAGGGCAGACCTTTCAACGCATGAAACATAGCAGACATTAAGGTATACTGGCAGCTAATTAAACTCAATTCGACCCTCGTTGTCTCTGAAAGCAGTCTATTTACGGTTCTTCCACCTCTACATGAAGTGAAGAAACTGCATGCTTGGGAGAGTGGTAAAGCACTATATTTATGAAAGTTCTGTGGCTTAGTATTTCGGTGTAGCTCATTTATGGTGGTCTGGTTTGACCAGAGAGGATTAGTACCCCGTAAGAGGAGTCTCCTGTGGAGTGTAGCGAGTAAGAAGCGGACCGCGATTCTAGCTTGGAGCACCCTTGGTCCACATCAGCCAACGCCGACTGAAATTGACTGAGGTTATTGGTTTGTGGCTCCGGCTCCCAACATATACTCACCCGCCTGCACTCTGCCCACCCGCTGGCATGCTTCTTGCAGTCACGGGCGCCGGTGAGGTGCACCTAAAAAAATGTAGCAGCTGCAGCAACTGTTACTCTCGCAAGTAGCTACAATGCACTTCTTGGTGCCTGTCCCAGCCTTGCTACTAGCAACGCGGGCTGGGACTGAATGAGCAAGAGGCGCGTGAAGTGAGACACCTTGCTCTGAAACAGGCCCCGGCCCAGTTTTATTTCAGGTCCTGCAATAGCCTCCAGTCTCCAGAGCAAGCACAGCAAGTTGCAGTGGAGGTGAGGGGAGGATTGGCTACGGGCAGCGGTTTTGGCAGGCCTAGGACCTAAAACGTTTTGAGCCCCAGGTGAGCGGAAGCGGCTTGTCTAGGATCAGGTGTAGCTTGTGGCCTGGGTGCGCTCCACCCCACCCAACACTGTGCTAGCCCAGGCTCTTCATCTACAGTGCTCACCCTCCCCCACCCCACCGTATCTCTTGCCCTCTTGGCCCACAGTCTCTCCTCTCCTAGCTGACACCTGCTGACTCCTGCTGACACTTGCTGCATCCCAATTATTCGTCAAAAGCAACTAACTGCCATCTGTCAGCTACTTCCCAGCTTTAGCCCTCGTGCCAGGAGAGACCTCATCCAACATAACTTTTGCGTGCTTGTGCTCCCCTCCCCTTGTGCCAAGGCAACCATTTATGGAGGCAAGGTGGCGCTAAAATTGATTGAGCTGAACCACACACCACTCCAGATGGTGGCACTGGGGAAGGAGCTCTTTTCTCCTTAATCTTTCATAGCTGCACTTGCGGAACCATGTACTGTCTTTTACTGGTCCTAGGAGTCAAGAGGCCAGGAATCCAATGAGAATGGGGAAAATAAGGTGACCACTTCCTATAAAGCCCACAGTGGAAAAAACACAAGAGGCAATTGCAGCCAGCACAAGCACATTGGGTTGCCTCTAATTACAATCGGAATGGAAATTTGGGATCAATGAAGTGCAGTTGGTGCTTCTAATTTAGACACAGGGGCGAAAGGTGCCAAGAACATAACCCACATCTTTCAGGTGAAAATATACTCTGCCCTTTTCTCAAGTAATGATGGACTCCCAGGCTTGCAGTCACGACTACAAGCTCAATTGGCAGCTGGTCAGGTGAGGGGGACCCAGGTCAGTCACTCAGCCTTTCCTTTACTGAAGATCACACGCACTGCTTTGGAGCCAGGGCAGGATCTAGGTCATCCACCGATTCTGTGCCTACTGCCTGTGCACAAGCTCTTTCTGGAACTGAGCAAGCCGGGCCCACCGACTCCCTGGTGGGCGGACCCCTTGCCCTGGATCAGGGGCAGGTCTCAGGTTCAGCCTGCAAGGTTTCCCACCTTCCCCTCACAGCGGCAAGGGGGCGCACACCCTACACCCCTACTAGCCCAAGCGGTGGCATGGGATGGCAAAACCCTCAGGATGATGAGAATCATGAGGGGAAGATTCAGAACCTCCAACGAAATGAGTCGCTAGCCACGTCCCAGGAGGAACCCTCGGAACATTTGGAAATTGCAAATTCGGACTCAAAATCAGATCTCTCCGCGGATCTGCAGATCTGCTCACCTCGCTTATTAGCGATAAATCAAGTAATTCCCTATTGAGCACCAGGAGGGAGCGCAAAGGATGCAGGGTACATCAGATCTTGGTACATCAGATCTTGGTACATCAGAATGGGATGAAATGCTGGCATCATACCTGCAAGACCCGCCCCAGGAAAATGTCCCCACAGCTGGTCCACATGGCTACAAGGGTGAACCTGATGACCCTTATCATAGGATCAAGGCTGATCTTGGCCAGAACAAAGCATTGCTCATGGACAGTGCATGGGCTGCTCTCTTGAATACGTTGCAGCAGTCAGTGGAGACAGTACAATATCAATCAAACAAAATGGACTTTCAGTTGTCACTGCTTAACACTCTGGCTTATTTTGTGGCCGGCATCGACCAGAAGTTAGGGGACCTAAACTCAGTTATCAAACAGGCACAGTCAAAAGACTTTGTGACACAAGCAAGTTGTACAGGTGCGCCGGTTGTGGACAAATTGTCCTCTCTTCCTGCCATGCTCAGTAACCTACTTACAGCCTAGGGCCCTTCGGACTCCCCTTCCTCGAAAGAAACCAACAACGCCGAGTCACAAGGCTCGTTAGTTACTCTAGAAACCTGCTTACCACAAAATTCCATCAGATCATCTGGGGGAGCATTGCCTCCTCCCCCATTAACCAACTGGCAACAATCACAGAGGAGAGCGCCAAACCAGATAATGTCCTGGAATCCAAAACAAATGTAAGACAAATACAGACCCAAAGGAGGAAAGGTGGGAACAAAAACAACGCTAGATCAAACCAACTGGGCATTTACCCCCCTCTTTAGGTCACCACCTAGACAAACGAGGAGACCACTCTAGATTCGGCCACCCAACCATCAGATATATTAGCGCCTGAAAATCAACCCATCCCGAGTCTAGCGCAGGGCTCAGCACTCATCACGCCTTGGAGGAGGAAGCTAGCCCCGAATGTAAGGCATCATTAACGACCGTAGGCATGAGGGGTGCATTGCCTATGTTAGAAGAAAAATCTGCTTGGCAGCGCACCATCTTAGAAGCACACCTTGCCCTCAAACCAGCAATATATCTCAGTAAAAAACTTTAGGCAAAAAGACTGCTTTGCCAACAATGGACATCAGGTCAGAAGGGGGTCCCAGCACCGAGTCGGGTGATACCAGGACAGCAACGACTTGCCCCACTGCTCCAAGGGCTGGCGCCATCTAATTGGGCACAGCTCAGCAAACAATTTCAGGCATTAAAATGACTTTAGCAACAAGGGATACCTGGAACGGAGGGACCAGTATAGAGTCGGCTGCTGCCTGGACAGCAACCACTTGCCCTACCACTCCAACAACTGGTACCACTGAACCAAGCGAGAGGGAGCAAAGCTTATTGGATGTCTGTAGACCAGCAACCCAACACTCCAGGGGAATCAAACATCCACCTCAGGTGTGGTCAGAACAGCTGTTAGATACAAACACACTAATCCTCATACCTAAGTATAAATCTAGAGGGAATTGTGATGTTCTGAATAGGGGTAATATCTTATTGCTACTATCACCTATCCCAATCTTAGCTGACAATAGGTCAACCAACATACTGTCAATAGAGTTTATCCGCTTTGATGACCCCCCTAGTGGGTGAAACCACAAAGGCCACTTAGAGAACATCTGCAATAGCCCAAAAAGTACTGACAGAACGGCTTACCTTTAAGAAATGGGAGATAAACTTTACCCCTCACTCCGAATCTGGTTACCCTTTACCCCTGCTTCTGCCTAACCGGAAAAGAGAAGTCACTAGTTTGCTCATTGCTCAAGGGGGCCTTGGGGCATTCACTAACAAAGAGGGTGGGATCTAATGACTAACAAGGTCGCTGTTCAATCACAACAAGGCCATACGATCCAGATTTAAAGTGGATCTCCAGACCAATAAATGTCCTACCTGGCAGCCCATGACAAGACTCAGACATTGGCACAGCCACCAGGAAAAGTCAAGGCCTCCTCTGTCTATGCTCATGGAATGTTAAAAGCCATACCAGTAAAATATTTGATCCTGAATTTCTTAATTATGTAAAATCTTTCGAAATCATCCTGATGCAGGATACTTGGCTTGCTGAACAGCTCCATCTACAGGGGTTTACATGCTTTTCTGGTCCAGCTATCAAGGGGGCAAAACACGGCCACCTACTAGGTGGCTTGGCAACTGACGTCTCATCATCTTAAACTTCCAAACAACGGGCAACAAAAAAAATCTTCACCTATCCTCAGCACACAAGGAGGGCCAGGATGAGGCTGGAGCTGGGACTGGCAAGCCTGGACCTCACCTGCCTAGGCAACCTAAAGAAATACTACATCAGAACCTTTTGTGCTCCAGCCCCATCTCTTAAAGCCCAACTTAAAATAATTTTTGAAGAAGAGGGCTCCAATGGCACTCACAGTTACGTCTAGCCACTTCTAGCTTCATACTTCTAGTATCCTGAAGATTGAGACAACAGACTTGACCAACCCGAATATTTCTCTGCAAACATGGAAAAAAAGCAGTGAACGTGCAAGTCATACAAGCCTCATTCAAAAGGGACATTTAGAGGCTTCAACACAGGCCATTCTGTCCAGCCCCGGACACCTCCTACATTCACGGGAAAGTCCAGCCATACTTCAAGTACTCACTATCTGCCCAGGTTCGAAAGAAAATTACCTATATGAGACTTCTAGCGCTGCCCATTGCCAACTTTAACCCACAGTGGGCCCATAGGGACGGACTATCTTCCTGTAGTCTATGTAACTATCGTTCGAGTCCTTGCTGCACTTGCTGTGCTGCTGCCCCCACCTTGCCAATGACCAACATCGCCTACTAATTCCTCTCTGCCGAACAAATGGTCTCAGACTCTGCAGGGAGGTATCAGGCATGTCCTTTTCCAACAACACTCCACAGTCTCTAGCAAGGTTGGGGAAATGTATTGATGCAATTCGAGCTGCACTGTTTACTGCACAGTCCACAGGGTGGAACTCGACCAAGACCAGCTTGCCACCCGACTAAGAGGACACAAGCCTGGAATCACAGATCTTTTTGGAAGAAAATTCTTTTTAAATACTACATTTTAAGCATTTCTATATCATATTTTTGTAGTATTTATGTATTTTACTATCCTTTTAAGATACATACATGTAATGATTTTAAGTAATTGAAGAAATAAAATGTACTTACACCTTCAATAGCTTCAGTAAGGTCACTACATTCTAGCTCACTGGTAATCATTGCAATTAAGATCACCATACTTAACCAAAACGTTGAAACTGAGGAAGTAAGTATAAATGTCTACATTCATCCCAAAAGCAGATCAAAGGCCTCACAACAGCTTGTGGAGGAGATTCTGAAGCACATAGGTGAGGAGGAGACTTCTGACTTTGTCCTCTCAGGTGACTTGAATCTGCACCTCCCTGGCTGTTCGCTGGACGATTCCGCGATTGCCCAATCTTTACATTGGAATATACCGACGCAAGCCAGAAACCCTTACGAGACAATGAACAAAACCGACAGACACTTACTGGACGATCTAGAGCATCTTAATTTCAGGGCCTTCAATGGCAGGTTTGTTGAGGATTCCCCGCCGAAGGCCACATTGCACTCTTCCACCGCCAGTTCGACATTAGACTACACTTTTGTCACCCTTTCGTTGTTCCACAGGGATTATTCATTTGGCTTAGGGCATAAAGAAGACAGCGATCATCTCCCACAAGAGGTGTCCTTACTAGTGACTCTGCCCACACTCAGTTGTACGGCCCAGGCACCTGGTTCCGTCTTTCGGCTAACTTTAAGAAAATCAAGTACTCACAATCAACCATAAAGGAACTATCATCATCAGCAATGGTCCCAAGGGCGTAACACAGGCCCCCTCAGCCCCCGCGGTGCGGGGGGGCCCAGAGCTGCAGGGGGCCCCCTCAGCACTGTACTCAGGCCTGAGAGCTCTGGATTAAATCCGGAGGGGGCCCCTCTATGTACCTGCAGGGGGGCCCCTACAACTTTCATTATGCCACTGAATGGTCCTAATACAAGCACTGATGGGAACGTCTGCTTGCATTATAGGAAGGTGGGAGTCCTTCACCAGAAGGCTGGTAGAAACATTTGCCACCTCACCTAAACTAAGGCCTCAAACACCAACTGGATTAGCGAGTACTCCTAAAATCCAACTAATACAACTGAAGCAACTCAAAAAGGCAATAAACAGCACCTTAAGATCCTTTCACCACAAACCAGGGAACATAGGCCTCAAAGCAACACTAAGACAGCAAAAAAAACATGCTTAAGAAACTGAAGTGGGCCATTAGCAGGTCACGGGAAGATAACGTATGGGCCAGATTATTTTCAGACATTAAGAATAATGACAGCGCACACTTTTGGGCGACGGCCAGTAAGCTAATGCGCCCCTTACATGAAGGAGTATCATCCCATACATCCGATGAAACCTGGGCAACTTTTCTGGGGGAACCGCTTCAATCACCATTCGGCCACAAATGCCCTGGGCCAAGCAGTAAGAAACATACCCAAGTAAATCTCCAGGAACATTCATTCAAAGGAAGCTAGCCCGTCTATACCCTTCTCTCAACCAGCAGTTGGTCTACAGTGCGCTTTCAGACTATCCCATATTAAATCGATCAGATGTCAAATTGCAAAAGGCAGAAGAGAAGGGGCCCCGCGCCCCAATGGTATCCCTTCCACTTCAGGCAAAATGCTGAGCACTGGGCGAAGATCTTGGAATCACTCTTTTCTCAAATCAGGCCTTTGGGCATACTGCCAGCTTCATGGAGCGTCTCCATGATCTACAAAAGCGGAGACAAGTCTTTGGCAAAAAACTACAGTTTGGTTGCCCTCATTGACAAAGTGGCCAAATACTTTGCCGGGACACTGCTAGACGAACTTACGACTTGGACATCCAAGAACTCCATAATCCCGCTCAACCAGACAGGGTTTTCCAAAACGACAGGCACGACAACTAATATCTTGGCCATGCGACTTCTTATTGATGCGGCAAAAGTCTCCAAGCTGCCCCTCCACTGCTTATTTATCGACTTAAGGGCAGCCTTTGACCGTGTAGATCGAGGCAAACTTTGGGGCAGGCTGGCCCTTAGGAACATCCCCCAGGCCCTGCTGGATCTGCTCATACTGCTTCACAGGGAGACGTGGTGTCAGGTCGACCTGAGCACAGGAATACACCTTTCCAGATGAATACCAACAAGGAAAGGGATGAAGCAAGGGTGTGGTCTTGCGCCCATCTTATTTAACCTCTTTTTGGATGGGCTGACACAGAGGCTTAATGCCTGCAACTCTCATGCCCCAAAGTTAGGGGGCATAAAACTCTCCAGCTTTTTGTATGCTTATAATGTGCTTCTGGTGAGCCATACCCAGGTGGGACTGCAACACCTTCGCAACACAATGAAAGAACATCCTGCTGAGAAAGAACTGAACATCAATCTTGACAAAACGAGAACAATAACAACAAAAAGAACACTGGTCCGGCACTGGGCCAGTTCACGAATTGAGACTGCAGCAGAATACAAATATCTGGGAGTAATTATTGATAAAGAGGGCTTATTTGCATGTCAGAAGGAGTCAATCAAAAGAAAGTGCCTGGCAGTAAGGTTAAAAATCTCAAATTGAAACTGACAGGGCGTATACTGTTTCCCCTCCTTCAGGTAGTGCATACCAAGTTATTACCAACTATAGCATATGGCAGCGAACTTCTGAAAGGCAGGGACACCAAAATACTGGACAATACGTTTACAAAAGCATACAGGATCATCTTCAATCTTCCGAATTACATGTCTCTGGCACAGATCAGGCTGGAGTTTGGCCTGCAAAAACAGTCCCTGGCCAGGTGAGGGGCATTCATAATCTGCTGTAACAAAATCAGAAAGGCAGACCCCCAACACCTTAGGGTATCCAAGAGCCACCAAAGAGAAATTTTTAAAATAGCGTTTGAGGCTACTCCCCTTTGTTCTACATCTTTCCCCCTTACAGAGGGACCCAACATGGCTCGCTTGCTGTCTGAGGCAACGGACCGGTAGACCAGACGCACTTACTATGCTCCTATGAAGAGCTTCTGGGGAAAAGGAGACAGCTGCTTGAAGTCCCCTTCAATCAAAGAGGAATCTGTACGCGGAGGCAAGCTGTGCTGGTCTGCTTCGCGCATAGAGACCTGCAGCTGAACTGTCTCATGGTAAAGTATCTTGCACAGGTTGGGAAGAAAATGCCAAAACGGGTCAGCATGGCACCCTTGCCAGCACCATACTGCACAGAATGCCCTACAGATGCTCAATCTGGCCTGCCGATTTCTGATCCAGGGAAGGATGGTCAACTGAACTTGAACTTGGCACCCAAGCATATTTATGCATTTCTGTAATACCCCTGCCTTGACATATTCATCTTAAGTTCGGCGGGCCCAAAAAAATCTGTCACACCCAGCTTCACTTTTCAAATGTAACTAGGGTGGCCATATAACGGAAGCCTGGCACTTATACATTCCACATTTTTAATGTCCATATACTGTGGCCTCAAAATTTGCTAACCTTAATGGATGGTGGGCTAATAAGCATGAATGTCTGCTCTATACTGCCATCTGAATTTGCGCAAAGAGGCTGCACATAGACACTTTAGCACTCTTTAGTTCCCAAACGTGCGCACTTTGCACATTTCCACTTTAAATCACTGTGCAATGGTTGGTTGTTCCCTGATGCTGTTGTGTTTTTCCATTAAGCCAAGCTTGATTTTATTGATTGCTTTGTACTTTTAATTCTATTTTTGCGGTAACCCATTTTAAGCCTATCGAGCTGCTACAACTACTTGAGGGAACTGGTGCTACAGTTTTTTTTTTAATCAATGTGTACTCTTGGTTTTATTGCTTTTTGCATTTGCAGGGAGCTGGGTTCTTGCTGCAGTACCTCTCCACTTTTTGGCTGGTATTTGATACAACTTTGGCTGAACAGTACTGGGTTCCTGCTAACCACTTCCCCAGTACCAGTGTTCTTTCCCAAAACTGTACAATTGTTTCCCCCAATTGGCAAAACCTTTAGCACCCTCTATAAGTCCGTAGTAAAGGGTACCCCTGGCACCTACGGTCTGAGGGACTAAAGAGGGTACCTAGGGGCTGCAGCACGAATTGTTTCACCCTAACGGACCCCTCACCAAACTTATGCAGAGCTGCTATTGTAGGCTGCGTGTTTTGGTTCAGACCAAACTGAAAACACAACCTGACACACATCCCTGTGTCTCAGGCCCCCCTAACACTGCATGTAATACTTGCAAGTCACCCCTATAGTAGGCCTTACAGCCCTAAAGCAGGGTGCTTGGTATTACATGAGGACATACCTGCATTAGCAGATATGCCCCTGTGCTGGTCATTTTCAGTATTGCCAGTGCAAGTGGACAGGAAAGACATTTTGGAACATGCGTTGGATACTGGTGAAATGGGTTCCCTAGCTACATGATGGCTTCACTAAAAATAGGGATGTTTGGTATCAAACATGTAGTACTGATAAACCCACACTGATTCCAGTGTTGGATTTACCGATACATGCACACAGAGGACACCTTTGAGGTGCCCCGTGAAATCCTAACAGTGTCTGGTGAGCTCGCTGACTGGTTTCTGCCAGCCTGCCACCCGAGACAATGTTCTGACTTCCTACGGTGAGAGCCTTTTGCTCTCAGGAGACCCAGAATAAAAGCCTGTTTGGCAAGTGGGTGTCACACCCACTCCCACAGGTTGACCTGCCGATTAACTTTCATAGGCTGGCAATCTTCAAAGATCTGTCGCCTTTGAAATGCGAATCTTGCTCCCCTAACAGGAGAGGAAGCCGACCCCTCTTGTCCAGAGCCCCCTTGGCACCTGGAAAGACGGGAAAATTAGCTAGCCAGGTAGGCGTGCCACCCTCAGGCTAGTACTACCCCCAAGGTGGGCTAAACTGAGGTGGATATGACTTTTCAGAAGTAGCCATCTTTGTGATGGCATACTTAATTCTGGGTCAGGGTTAGGCCCCCTTCCCACAGGAAGTGGTCATATAGGGGGGTGCAGTGACCCCAAGTGTCAGTGGCCCATTGGCTACTACCCTTCGCTCCTCTAACGCCCCTAAATTCAGCATTTAGGGGAGCCCCTGGCACCAGAAGAACAGATCCTGCCAACCTGAAAGACGAAGAAGGACGAGAAGAGTTGCATCCTGCAAGAACAGAAGATCCAGCAACTGACTTGGCGCCAAGCCTGCTGCCATCGCCAATTGCACCAAAAGTTGGCTGCCCTGCAGCTGCTGAGTCCCCAAAGCCTGGGAGACCTGCCAGCACTTTACCCAGGAGCCAAGACTGAGAAGCAGCAGACCTGCTTCCCTGCATCCTGCAGGCATCCAAAGACCCCTGGAAGGACTCCGTGACCACAGAAACCTGATGCCTAAAGACACCATTGAACCCATCGCTCCGAGCTAGAGTTAAAGTGGGCTAATGATGTCAGCGTGGTCCCCCAGCCCTACAGAGATCAAGTCCAGTGTGGTGACACCTCTTGTAAACTCCCCGACGTCACCCGCAGCCTCTGCACTCAGGCCCCTTCTATTGTGACTGCTCCCGGTAAGAAAACCCGACAGCTTAGGACACCTCTGCACCTGTCACCCCTGGGCCGAGTAGAAGAGGACCAACGGTGTCCCTATGTCCCTGAGCATCATGAGGCCTGAGCCCCCGTGTTGGTTTAGCAGACTGACCCCCCAGTCAAAGCCTTCAGCCTCTTTTTACTGCGACTGTTCTCCACAGTATGACATTGGGCACCCAATGCCATTTTACACCTCTGCACCCAGCCACCCTAGTGCCGCTGGCGGTGTTCTGCTGGTGCTGCCTTACACTCTGCCCACCACTCACTTTAACTCCTTGAGAAGGGTCATGAAAGTCAATGTACTATACCTGAAAGCCGCATTGACTTTTCCTCCCATAGGATAACATTGCAGCCTCCAGAAATTGCACTAAGTGTTGACTTCTTGAACTAAAAAGAATTCATCTTTGAAAACGTACTTGAACAATTTTCTTCTGATGCCTAAACATATATAAAGATACTTGCTATTTTTATAAATTAGTGAGGATCTCCTTCTTGAGTCTTTTGTCTCATTTATTGACCACTGTGTGTATTTTCAGATGTCTTGCACTCCTCTGTGATAAGCCTAAGGCTGCTCGACCACACTACCCCCTAGCAAAGCAACTTGGGATTACCATAGCAAGCCCTCTGTTCACTCATAAGGGAACCCCTGGACTTTTTACACAATATATCTCCTTTTGATCTATGAAGAGTCAACTTCCTACAGTATTCTTTGCAATGATTTTCAGTAACTATGCAAACAAATAAACTACTACTACTACTAGTTATTCCACCAACCTCTAAATTAATCCCCAATTATCTAACACTAATTTGGAGTCCATTATGGCGCTCACATCTCTCAAAATCAAATGAAGTAAAATCATGGAGGTACAGATATGTGGCATGTCAAAATTATTTGCTTTAAGATACCACTTCCACTTTGATTTCATAATGTCTTAGCAGCGTATACTTCCTAAACTGACTATCTGAAACTTGTATATCTAGCAAACAGTTTGACTACAGAAATCAATAACCAAATCAATATATTAAGCAGAAGTAAATGTTGTGTCATAATTGGGGGGAAAAAATAAACATGAGAGGCTCTAAATGTTAACTACATCACAAATTACTTGGACAGATTTACCAAAGAATCAAGAACGAGGTTATAGGAGACCCCAGCACAAAATCATTTAATAGTTGTAGTGCTCAAAGATTAAACATTTGATAAGATCAGGATGGGAGTTCTTCACGTTATAATGATCTATTGGGTTACGTACTTGCTAAAAAAGACTACTTTATAAACACATCGTAATCTATTTTAGATTGTTTTCATTACCCTTCGTCTATTTATGGCTCAACAAATGACATGCTGTCTGTCCAGGAATAAGTTACTGATACATATTAAGAGTCTATGTACAACTCGCAAGATTTTTAATAATGACAGTGAAACCCGGCGTCTACATTGTGCTTCTGTTGCTTTTCTGTAATACATTTAACAAGATATTTGACCTTAACCCCTTGACCGCGATCGGAATTCCGCTCGTGTGCTGGACATTCCGATCGCGGGTGGGGTCGTGACGAGCTCAGCTCGTCATGCGCACAGCGCTACCGCGCAGCATGACGAGCTGAGCTCGTCATGAGCACGGAAGGGGTTAAACGTTAACAGTAGAGATCAGTTTTGAAGAATATACAATTCTCTTCTCCAACAGCAATTATAGGCCAGTTTTCATATAGTGCTTAAAAGAGGGGTAAGTAGCTTGATCATTGGTGTTCCCAGTGTGGCTACATAATAAGAGCATACAGAAATACAAAAACTTTGGAGGACTGTAAAACATATCTGAACTAGCACACAATAAGAACTCAAAAGTCTTTGGTCCAGAAGCAACAACTTAATAACTGATTGCAAGGCCACTGTAGTACAAATTGTCAGTGATAAACCATATAGTAAGGTGCTTGCATGCTGCTAAGTCCTGAAGACAAAATACCAAAGAATTCTATGCAGGACACAGTAACACCTTCCAACTGTTCCAATGGTGAAGGCATGACATGGAGGAGGCTGAAAAGGGTTTATTAAGTACCTTAAAATATCGATCACTGTCGCCACCAGAGACGATTTAAGAAGTTAAGTCACTGATCAGTGTACATGAGTGTGTTCCACCGTCAGTGTTAAGACTGTTACTCATATTAGGTCCATTTCAAGAAAGAAATGGTAAAACATGCTGCCGGAGCATATTTTTTAATATTCACAGCTTTTCCTAGACGTATGCCTGGAAGGTAGCACCAGGAGTACGTTTCCAGGTGTAATTCTTTTTTTTTTTTAAGTATTTTTCCTTTCCCAAATGACTTGAGCATACAAATACATTCAATTCATTGTAATCATAGGGCTTACCTCATCATTCATTATATATTTAAGAACAATATCAAAAGGTAAAACCACATAATTATTATTACCATTGAGTCACACGTCATCCCGAAAAATCATACATATCGTTTTTAAGCTGACCCCGATAAGTAAACATTACATTTCCAACTCATTAAGATGTAGTAATATAGCCCAACACTGAGGTCGATTACTATGTTGCCCCATACCGCTTTCCCCCTTTTGCTGTTTTAACCACCTACAAAAATAATCATACCCCCATGGTTACTCTCCCAATTCATCATTGGGGGACCCACAAAAATACCAAAATCTTACACCAGACTATTTAGAATGTAAACAAATGCAAACCATTTTTCCCCATGGGTCTTTCCAGCCAGTAGTAGCTTTATGCCCCCTTAATCCCAAATTTATCATCAAGATCCGAAGATAGACAGAGATAGAGCCACCATGATTTCCATTACAAATATACACCTGGTAATAAATATTCTCACACACATCAGTATCAGACCTTTGTTAAATACAGTATATCAGCTGGTAAACACTACATATGAATCTCTTTACCAAGCAGCTTCTTCTAAAGTGACTTGATGCCTTCCTTAAACGCCTTCAATCTCTCACGGATAAAAAACATATGTATCATATCGGCCAGGTCCTCTCTACATCTAGGACACTTATCTTCCCTCTTACCACATCCAAACAACTTAGCTGGAGTAAAATACAACCTAAATATAGATTTATAGTGTTGTGCTTTCAAGTTGGATGAGAGAAAAACCTTCATTCCTAAACCAATTGAGGCCTGCAAGTTCATATCCCCCTCCCCTGGCTTCCTTGCTGAGTTTATCTCAGCCTTCTCCAGGTCATCCAGAGTCGTATTCATTAAAGATTTGTAGATTCGGCCTATCTTGCTGCCTGACCACAGCAGTGTATTTACGAAGGGTATTCTTTCAAGCGAGAGTGTACCCGACTTGACCTTTTGCAAACATTCCCTTTACTGTAAGTATTCAAAAAAAGGTCCTGGTCTCTAGCCCAAAATCTATCTTGTTAAGACCTGACTGCTTTCACTGCCTACCAATCAGGTCATAGCTGATAGAAGGGGGAAAAAAGGGGAATGCCACAAGGGGGTATACCAGTTGTAACGCTTAAACATCAGTGTTTTTCTAAGCTTGATCCAAACTCTCCAAGCGGTGATCACGGTCTTAAATCATGCCTTTATGCAATAGCTCGGTTCAGCCTGTTGCAGGAGACATCCCAAGAGCCAACTCGTAAATAGTAGGGGGAGCTACACAATAGCCAGAATCACCTCTATTGCCCTTCTTTGCCGAAAACATTACCCCCATCTGCTGTAGTAGGGACGACCAATAGTAAAACAGAAAGTTGGGAGCTGTACAACCTCCCTGTTCTTGTGGAAGAGCTAGAAATTTAAGGGCCTGCCTAGTCTTTTCATACTGCCAAAATAAAATTGATATAGAATCCAACTTCCTAAACAGAAAGCCATCTACCTCAAGGAGTAGAGTTTGAAACAATGATCCTACCTTAGACAGGACTGTCATTTTAAGATAGTTACATCTACCAGTCAAAGTTAGATGCAATCAAACTTATTATTTATTAGAAGTTCCAGGTTCACGGGATATATAGTCTCAACCTTGGAGTTTACCTTGACGCCTAAGTACACAGCCGTGTCAGTCCTACAAGTATCTGTAAAGGTAATGTTGTCAGTAGATACAATCTGGGTTTTTCCCTATACAATAGGTAGCCTGACCTTCTCCCAAATTCCCTAGCCAGATGCTCAATCTCGAAGTATTGCACTACGAAGATCTGAAGTTATTACCGCGATGTCGTCTGCGTAGGCTAATACCTTCGTGTCAAATTCATTTATTCGGACTGACTTTATATCCTGACTTCAGACTATCTACCTTATAAATGGGTCTATATACAGTGCAAACAGGATTGGGGAGGAGGGACACCCCTGTCTAGTTCCTCTAGTTATAGCTACTCTCCCGGATTCTCAACCCATAATTTGGAGGTTGGAATAGGTAGTGTAATATAAGGCCCTAATTGCCTTTATCAATCATGGGCCAAACCCCTTGAGTTTCAGAATTTCCCACAAATAACTCCATTCGAAGATCAAATGTTTTGTCGGCATTGAGAAGGATCATAGCCATCCGGTCATCCGTTATTTCCATGATATCAAATAGAGAAATGGCATGTCTAACATGACCTGTTGCTCCTCTGCTGGTAATAAATCTGTGCTGCCACAGTGTGACCAGGCAGGCTATAATCCTCTCCAAGTGGACCACCAACATTTCTGAATATAGTTTAGTATCAGAGTTTGTCAAAGAGGTAGGTCCATAAGAGGCCGGAGGCTTATTTTTTCCCCTGGAAAAATCACAATATTTGTACCCTGCCATGATGGCGGTGGTACCCCGTTCCACTGAACTCCCACTAGCATGCCCAACAAAAAAGGAGCTAATTCTAGATATAGTGTTTTATAGAATTTTAGAGGGATTCTATCAGGGCCAGCTGCCTTCCCTAAACCCAGGGAATTTAAAGCATTGGCAACTTCTTCTAGAGTTATATATGTTTCTGACTACCTTTTTAGATCTGGATCTATCTGGCCCTCTCCATCCTCTAGCTGCGCATCTTCTACCATTGCACTACTTTGCGGGGCATCTTCACAATACAAATCTCTATAAAATTCTTTAAATACTTTGGTAATATCTTTGGTATCTGTGGCAATTGACCCGTCGCTCTTCGCGACCCTATCAATATTTTTATTGACTTCACTTTGCCTAGTGCGTAGGGCTAAAAATCCCCCAACTGACTCCTCAAATTCATAGCTTTCACTCATGTATACTTGATACTTTCTGCTTCCTCTTTAGTGTGATAGCTGTTAATCCCAGGTTTCACCAACTTATTTTCTAGTTGAGTAGGTCATATCTTGTCCCCCTCTAATCCCCTCTGTATGAATTTTTTCAAGTGGACCTTGTTGTCCATACAACCGCCTGGTCTCCTCTTCTGTGTGTGACAAAACTAATGGTCTCACCTCTCAATAGGCTTTAAAAGCATCCCAGACCATCCCTAGTTAGGCACTATATCTATTCATATCAAAACAATTCCCTTACCCATTTCCTCATTGCTCAACATATTGCATATTTAAAAGGAGTTTTCTATCAAAGGACCACTTAGCCTGCGGCCGGGTCCCTGCCAACCCCAATACTTCCAATCTTATCGGGTTATGATCAGATAAAAGCAGTGGTTAATTTGAATAAACAAATAAGTGCCGGTGCTCTAGTCAGGAGGCAGCTTGCACCAGCCCATTTCTCCTGTTAGCACCGAACTACTATCCATGAAAGTGGGGAGAGGATGTGGCGTAATGGTCAGAGCTGCCGACTTTGAAGCTAGGGAACCAGGTTTGTCGGTGTCAGCTTAACAGCCTGTGATTCTGGGCAAAACACTTAGGACCTCATTTGGATGTTGGTCGGAAAGTCTCAGACCCCAGGTCGGAGGCTTTCCGACCGACATTCAAGGTTTAAACTCCAACCGCCCTATTACAAAGACGGTGGTCAGAGTTTAAACCTCCTGGTCAAACCAACAGGCTTCCGACGGCTAAAGGTGCCCCTCGGCCAGTGGTAAGCCACACATAATCCCGGACGGACAGCGTTTCCACCGTTGGGAACATGATGTCGGTTTTAGACAGGCTTTCCTTGTCGGGCTTTCCAGCACTTGGTATCGTGGACTCGTCTATGCTGTAGAGTCAAGCAGAGCCCTGTAAAGGATCCCAGTAGCATGCCTCTTCCGCGTCTGCTGCACAGCCCTGTAGTTGAGCATGCTTGTGGTTCCCAAAGGCTAGACAGAGAGCTGCGTTACATCCGTATCAGTCGGCCGCCATCTTGCTTCCTCTCTTCCAGGTGCAATTCTGGGAATGTCTTGTGACATATCCCCTGAGGTCATATTCCCTCTGTACAGATTTCTACATAGCGCAGAATTCCATAGAGAGGGAAAAGGAGCCCCTTGTACAAATGAAGGTTGTTTCTTTTTGTCTGCTGGAAGAACTTTTTTTCCATGAAGTAAACCCTTTCCCTACACCACCTCCAAATGTGGAGATGATCTGTTGCCCTTTCCGTCTCTGACCACTGTCAGAATGGAAAAGGGTTGGACTGGAGTTTGAGAATGACTACAATCGTACATGTTTGTGGGTTCTTCAAACCTTCAAGGCAGACCTGCTGAGTGGCATTCATGGAGAAATATGCAGTAGTAAACACATTTCTTCTCCCAGGAATCCTTTTGTGAAATATTGGCAGAGCAAATGGAGATATTTCAGCAGTAAACTTATGTTTAGGGCCAAAATACTTTTGTGACTAGGGTCCTTTGTTCTTTACTGCCCCACAGTGAGTTGTTTTCAGAAAGCTTAGCTTAAAGCTCTCTTGTTAAGCAGAGCTAATCAGCCATCCAAGAACACTGCACAATTTCAGTGCTCCACAATGGGCTATGTAGTGTTTTCTGCTCTTTCACAATTTCTATGTAAAGTTTGCCCGCAAAGTGAGTGATATTTGAAGAAAGTCTAGCTCGGTTTCATTTTATTTCCATATTTATAATGTGTTGTACTGTTGACAGTTTTATTGCCATTTGCTGCTGCTGCATTACAACTCATGTAATTTTGCTACTGTTACTGAGGTTTCATTAATTTTTTTAAATCACAATTTGCATAATATATTCTAATTATATTCAATAAATATTATAATGAAGACCATTACTTGCTAATAGCATAGCCATAAAATAAAGTAGGTGGCCCCATGCAATATCATTCACTTTGAATAATGGTATCGAAAGACAAAGTCACACTAGACGAATTCTATGATGTCAGATTATAGTGCTCTTAAGCTGGTGACTTTGTAAGCACCAACACCACGGAAAGAGTTACACACAGGCTAAGATGCTATCTCACCTTCTGGATAGTGCTGCAGCCTTCTAATATTTAAAGTCTCAATTGAGACTTGCCGTGACCGTTGGACCTGGTGGTCCCTTGTGCAGGTTTATCAACAAACTTCTTGCCTTTTGCCTCCTATTTTTCTGACCTGCTTTGGTTGGCTTTAGGACTCTGGGTGCTTTACCACTGCTGATCAGTGGTAAAGTGCATTTGCTCTCTGTGTAAATTATAATTCTGATTGGTTATCCCTGATTGGCCTATTTGATTTACTGGTAAGCCCCTAGTAAAGTGCACTATGTGTGCCCAGGGACTGTAAATCATATGCTACTAGTGGTTGTGCCACCCACGAGTAGCCCTGGAAACTGCTCAGGCCTGCCATTGCAGTGTCAGTGAGTGCATTTTAAACTGTCATGTCGACCTGGCAAGTGCACCTACTTGCCAGGCCCTAACCTTCCCTTTTACTACATATAAGGTCCCCCTAAGGTAGGCCCAAAGTACCCCCATGGGAAGGGTGCAGTGTATTTGAAATGTAAGACATGTACTGGTGTGTTTTGCATTTCCTGATAGTGAAATACTGCCAAATTCGTTTTTCACTATTGTAAGGACTAGCTCTCCCATAGGCTATCATTGGAGATGCCTTGTAACATTTTACAAGTGTAACTTTCAAGCGGGAACAGCTAGAGATTTGGAGTTTGGGGTCCCTGAACTCAGAATTTAAAAGAACATCTTTTAGAGAAGGTGTTTTTTAAATTGTGTGTTTGAAAATGCCACTTTTAGAAAGTGGGCATTTTCTAGTTTAACCATCCTGTGCCAATGCCTACCTGTGGAATCAACATCTGGTTTAGACTGACAGGGGCCTGTTTGGGCATTCAGTCTAGAGAGCCACACAAATGGAGTTGAGGTGTGCCCTGCATATCCTGATGGTCCATCACCAGAATGATGGGCTTTCCTGAGATAGATTGGTGGGAGGAGTTGTCACATACACCTGAGTAGGGTTGTGCCTGGCCTCTCACAATGCTGTCTCCCCCCTCCCCCCCCCTGGAAAGTGTCTGGAGCCAAGATCAGGCAGGACAAGAACTTATGCACTACAAAGACAATCCTTTGAAGAATGCCTATTTCAAAGGCCAAAAGGGGTATAAGTATTGGACCTAAAACCCCAGACTTTTAGAAAACTTCTGGAACAAGAGGAAACTCTGCCAAGGAGAAGAGCTGTAAGGAAGAGTACTGCCCCTTTGCTGTGTGTTGCTTTGCTGGGTTGGGATGCAGTTGCTGCTTCTGCTTTAGAGAGGAAAAGGACTGGTCTTTTCTGTGTAGCCTGCTTGTGAAGTTTCTCCAAGGGCTTGTGTGTGCTTGTCTACTGTTGGAAGTCTTAGGGTCATCAAAGAAAAATATATATATATATAAAAAAAATGTAAGTCTGTTTTTATATAGCGCAGCTACTCACCCTTACGGGTCTCAAGGCGCTGGGGGCCGTCGTGGAAATTAAGTGAGCTATTGCCCAGAGTCACATGGTGCTGAGCTAAGCTGCTGCCGGAGCCGGGGATCGAACTGTGAACCCTGTGCTCCGAAGTCAGCTGCCCTGGCCGCTGCACCACACCTCTCCACTGGACTCCATTGCTGGGAGTCCTGAACCTGCCAATTGGTGCCAATTCCAGTCCTGGGCCACTGGAGGTGTTTGTTGGGCTGTGCCTTCAAGAAGAACCATTCGCACGCCATCACGAACGCCGCTGCCTGCACAAACGCTGTGGTCACAGCTCGCTGGGTGAGCGTAGCATCAACCTGGACGACACCGCAGTCCTGGACTCATTGACGATGACGCCTGATGTTGTCATGGACATCACTGCCGGCGCTGTGGATACTGACCTCGACAACACTGCATCCTTGGTCTCACCGACGCCACCATTCACGCCTCCATGGACTCCACTGCCTGCACCGTAGCCGTGGTCACTGCCCTTGACAAGACCGCAGTCCCTGGTCTGCCTACAACAGCGCCATTGAATCCAATTCCATCCCTCCACACTGACACCACGGCGCTGCCTGCACCGAAGCCATGGACACCGCATCATAAAGTGCACGACACACCGCCCGCAACGACACCGCAGCCCCGGCACTGCTGACGTCAGCAGTCCTGACTTCGATCTCACGGAGTTCGATCTGCAACGCATTTGACTTCAAGGACTCCCCCACGTGCCGCAGAGACGCCTCTCGACTCCAGCGAAGACTAACCGCTACGCCTCACAGTAAGGTACTGTTCAAGGATCTTCCCCGACACCAACTGTTGGATTTGTTGGTTACGGCACCATGATAACCCGGGTCTTGACTTCAAGGAACTGTATTTTTGCTTTATTCTTAAGAAAGCCATATCTTTGCTTGTGTATGTTGGATTTTTGTCATTTTGGTCTTGTTTTGATTAGATTGATGGTGTGGTTTCCATTTTATAGTGTTTTCACTGTGTTACTGTGTATGTTTTGTACAAATACTTTACACATTGCCTCTGAGATAAGCCTGACTGCTCGTGCAAAGCTACCAAGGGGGTGAGCAGGGGTTATTTTCAGTGTGTAATCCCCTTACCCTGTTTAGAAGGAAGTGTCCCTACTTGGACAGGGTGTATACCACTGCCAACTAGAGACCCCCATTTCTAACAGTGATCTCTTCCTACTGCCATGACTGAAGGGGTATTGAAGGATAGGAGGAGAAGATGACTGCATGTTTGTATCAGGAACAGAAAATTTGATGAACTGGAAAAGGGATGAGTAAGTGGATCATGTAGGGGCAGTATGATGAGGGAGTTGACAAGAGTGTATTTTTCCCAAGGATCAAGAAAGGACTGGTGTTGGACCTGTCAGCCTTAGGGCGGTCTCCCTCTACCTTTTTGCCCTTTTGCCTCCCCCATTGACTGTACATTTTTTGTTGGACTTAGGACTCTGGGCACTCTACCACTGCTGATCAGTGCTAAGGTGCGGGTGCTCTCTCCTAAAAACATGGTGACATTGGCATACCAGCCGCAGGCCTCTGCTATCGCAGTGAGGCCTACCCCTCCATAGGCCAGCATTGGCAATTCCCTTATATCTCCTTTAAGTGATAACTCCTGAATGGGAAGTAGTAGATATATCATGTTTGGTATGGTTGGAATGGTAGTGAGGAACCCTCTCTAGTGATATATTGGGTTTTGACATTACTGTCTCAGAAATGCCACTTTTAGAAAGTGGGCATTTTTCTGCCCTTCACTTAGCTCTGTGTACCTGTAGCTTGCCCCAATCCACGTCTGGCCCAGGGTAACAGCCTCACACTTGCATACTCCCCCAAACATAGAAAGGGCTGCCTTCATCCTGTTACTGATGACCTTCTTAGACTGAGAGGAGGGAGTGGTGATTCGCACTTTACATTTGAATAGGCTGGGCCCTGCTGCCCCACAATAGGCTTAACGACCCTGCTTTGTCTTTGCAGACAGCCAGGAGCCAGGTCAGGTGAGACAGGGAACGCCCCAGAACCTCAAAGACCCTTCCAGAAGCTTCTGCTCCCTTCTAGTACCTGGGCACTAGGGTATAAAAATAGGGCGCTGGCCACACATCTTTGTTACACTACTGGACCTGCATGAAACTCTGCTGGAGTAAAGGCTGCTGAGCTGGAAAGATTGTCTCTTGGCCGTGCTGGACTGTTCCCAGAAACTGCTGCCCTGCTTTGTGCAACTGCCCTCCTGCCTGCTGACCTCCACCCTGCTAGAAGAACTAAGGAATCCACCCAGAGTATCTCCAAGGGCTGCTGGTGCCCCCCCTGACTCCCTGAGGTCCCAGTGATTAAAGATCTTGCAGCCTACGATCCGGCTCGGTCACCCGACCGCGATCGCCGTTCGCCGCGGCCCCAGCGCGCTTTGACTTTCATGTTGCAAGTCTCTCCGCGGTGACAGAGCGCCCACCGCAAACTCAGCGCAGGCACCCGAGCGCTGCAACCCTCCTCCGGACAAGGTACCGGAACGCATGACTGCCAAAGCTCCTGGCGACTTCACCGCCACTCCAGCCGCACCCAGCCGGGCCGGGAGACCCTTCAAGACTGCACCTCCATGCCGGAAACCTCCTGGTGGGCGGTGCGGACAGTGAGTCGCCTCCAAGTCTCCCCGCAGGTAATTGTGGTGGGTAGCCGGTCTTGGGCAGCGCGCCGCAGTACCCCGGACAAACTTGAACTGTCAGATAAGAGCATACAGGTGTCACGGCCTGCAACCGATTACACGCTTCCCCAAATTCAATATCTCAATTCTATAATCGGACCTGTTGTGCTTTTGCTCTAAAGCACTGCTTGAAAGATACCAGTGGTCTACCCCCAAACCCCTGATTGAACCTTTCAGATTATGATCTCAATCATTTCTATACATAAAACTGAACTGCTATTTTTCTAGACCAGTGTTGTGTCTTTTCTTTTCCCAGCGTCCTCATTGGGTTACGTGGGTGTGTGTTACACGAGTACTTTACACATTGCCTCGAAGGATAAGCCTGTCTGCTCTGCGCCAATCTACCAGAGGGTGGGTAAAGGATCCCCTAGGGCATTTTTAGACTTACCCTGAGTAGAGTGGAGGTCCCTGCTTGGCCAAGGGTGCAAACCCCTGCCAATCAGAGCCCCCCATTTCTAACAACTGGTCTGATGGAGCATGCACTGAAGTCCAGGAGGTAGTTTGATGGAAGGAGGATATCCCAAAGAAACAGGGAATAATGAGAAAGTGGATCACCAGGAATTGAAAGAGTAGGTCAAGTATAATGGGATAGCATGTGTGAGGCGATCCTGAAGGTATGATCTAGATAAAGGGCGCAGATAAGCCATACACATCTTTAGTTAAGAGAATGGGTACTAAACAAAGGGTTGCTTGGCATACAGGCAATGCGCTGGAATCAAGGGATTTGTGTGTGGATACAGTTAAGTAATCAGCAGTGACATGCCCAAAAGAAAGCAGTGTTTAGGGTTTTATATGATACATTAGTAGATCAAGTCTGATGGAGTGGGAGGATTAAAGAAGGACTTGAACGAGGGAGGGACAGTAGATGACATTCTGGAATAAGTTGATCAGAAAAATATATGGGGCAATCGGGGGACTAGAAAATAAAAGATGGTTTTGACAGAAGGCGTGAAACACAGAATCATGATGACTGATGATGAGAATGATTCATTGATGTGTGTTGGGACACATTCCAGTAAAGCACATGAAACTAACTTAGCCTGGCTTTGCTCATTGATGCCTCTCATTCCCCAAAATATCACTTATAAGCCAATAATAGAAACAACATATAAAGGATACATATAAATAGACTTGGGTAAAATTGAGGTATATAAATAACAGTTTGCTCTTAAGTATTTTAGACCTATTGCCATTCCAAGGCCTTCTGATTACATTAAGCGAATTGCAGAGAGAAATGAATTGCTGATTCTTTTGATACCTTTTTCCTTTTGACTAACACAGGTGAATCTGCTGCAATGGTATGGTCATGGCTGGCTATCAGCCAGAAAAGCACTAATGAAATCAGGAGCACGAGGAGTGCATGACTAGTCTTCAACCCGAATAACACGGAACAGATGTGTGAATAGTCAATTACCTATAGAAAGTATTCACCATTGGAAAACCTCTATAATGAAATCTAACTTTGTGATCAGGCAGGGAAGGTATGTCAAGTTAAAGTAAGGCATCTATGGCACCAAACCTCTAAGTTATAAAGGTACGAGCAAATCATGCACGACATCTTTCGCCATCAAACAAGCAATAAGTAAAGAAGTACCAATGACACCTCAACCAATCAATAGATTGTTTGAACAATGAAGTTGATGTAATTCATTGTTCATTATAACTACAATGACCGTAATTCTAACACTCTCCTCTGTGAAAAACAAACTGAAAACCGTAATGAACTAACAATAGCAGTTTGCAACGTTAAGAGAAAAATGTAATTCTCAATAACAGGTATCCATTAATGGACAATTGTAATACTGTAAACCGTCAGTAGAAAAATATAAACAAAACAAGGCTACTACCCACCCAATGGAACACAACACGTGCCTTCTTCGGTTGGTTTTTCTACTGTCAGAAGAGTTAAATTTACCTTGGCACACATTGCATTTATTAGTGTCTAGTCTACACCTGTGCACAGGCTTAGTGCCAGCAGGTCAGCATTTCTTTACACGATACAGTGGCCCTTATTAATGGTTGCCATAATATGGAGCACTGATACTGGAGGGCTGGAATTCACGATTCAGGCAGGCATCACTGCACCAGGATTTGGAGGTTACTGGTTTTCTCCCTGGAATGGGGAATAACCAAACGGAGATGGGAATCCTGGTCCTTTTCCATAAGCTTTCCCCCAGGTCTGAAGGTAAAAACCATTGTCATTTTCCATCTGTTCTCAGAAAAATAAAGTGTCATCTGGAGGGCTGGTGGCAATTTGATGGATTAGAGGGTCAGCCGAGGGTAAAGGCAGTACAGGGGTGCACTGTCTGTTCCCCCATGGTGCTATAGGGGGCAGTTGGGGGGGCAAAGATGCTGCCCTGTACCCTGAGCTCTTTCACTGTGTTCGGAGCCACCAACTGTCCTCAGAACCGAAAGGGTCAGCAACAAATTTCCTACTAACTGACTCCGCTAACCCCCCTTCCTAACCTCCACTAACATCTCCCGGCACAAAGGGTGTCCATGTGTTTATTATCTAAGGACGCCTGGTAGGATTAGTGTAGTTTCTACAAGTTCCGTTAAATGTACGTTTTAATTTACTACATTGCCTTGTGATAACTACTTTGTTTGACTCTATATTAATTACTTTAGGAAACAAAGGCAACTGGAAGATATTTGAAAATATGCTAGCACCTCTGTCCCACTCAATACTAATTACAGCTGCTGAAAATGGCAAGAGAGCCATGCCCATCACGAGGGAGAAATATCAGAGTTGACTTAATGGCTAGATTAACTAATGTAATCATCATTTTTACTGCGGTAGAAAGCCCCAAACATCAAAATGCCCTCCTGAATACAACACTAGCCGGGCTAAGGGACAAGGTTGGACTGGCTATATGCATAAAAGGCTAAACAAAACTCATATTACAGACCAACAGAGAAACTGCTTGAACACTCACTGCACTGAGCATCTGCCAAATATCTTAAGGGGAAGCAAAGTGCAAGAAGGAAAATGATCCAGCATAAACATGTAAGTCTGAAGTATGCATTATCTCCAATTCCATTTCACTGTGTAACAGCTCAATGGCTAAAGGCTCCTATATAGCTCACAGTCTTGAATTCCTCCTTGTACAAGCATCAGAATTTTCCCCCAAACTCAGAATCAGAGCATCTGTCTATTTCCTTTTTCATTCAAAGTATTTGCTGTATATTTTTCAATGTATCATTATGCAACAAAGGCTACAATTGGTGAAATCTAATAAATAAAAACTAAGTCATGTATTTGCCATTGAATTACACAATTACAATGAGTATTCAGATTAAAACATTATAGATAATACTGTAATCCAGCTACAGAATCATTTTGCAGGAGGATTTGGTAGACTTTGGCATCAACACTGGTGCCACTTGACACAGAGAGTGAAAGATCAATGTTAAGGTTCAATGCAGAGTGAGGCGATAGGCTGTGGCTCCTTTATGATGGCTTTCAATAAGTGAAAATCCACCACTGGTGTTGAGCAACTTATCAAAGTAAAAATCAACAACATCTGAAAAAATGTATGACAGCAAATGGGAATTAAAATATTCCAGTAATACCTAGGCCAAAAACAATTTAAAATATTAAATAACTGAAAGAGCAGATGGTTGATACCATCAGCAGGCTTCTGAAGCGGTCTTACAGTGTTGGCTTCCGATACTCTACTGTCACAGAAAATGTGATATTCCCAGAGCAGGCACAAACCAGAGACAGCACTTGGAATAGCACACTAATGAAACAAGAGGACCCATCAATTAAGCAAGATAAAAATCAAAAACACTCTATATGAACGAATTGATAACAGTGAAACCCTTAATGAACTATGGACCCGATGTAAAAAGCTTTTTTTCATTCACAAACGGGCCGATTCGAAGAATCTGGGCCATTCGCGAACAAAAAAAGGATTTTTTCAATGTTCAAAGGCCGAATTTGCTATTCGGTTACCTTATACCGAATCGCAAATTGGGTTAGTGATTCAGTATTAGGAAGGGGTGTGTTTAGGGCGTTCCTTTCTAATACAGAATCGCAGTGGTATGTGTGAAAATGTTCCGACCGAAATGCAGTCGCAAAACATTCGCATTTTACCACCTACTTCAAGTACGTTGTTACCCATTCACACATCCTTCCCCTTTGTGAATGTTTGTAAATACATTTTTAAGAGCAGGCAGTGGTCCCACAAACCACTGCCTACTCTTAAAAACTGAAAACAAATCTTTAATTTTTATTTTTGAAACGCATCCCAATTTCCTGCAAGGAAAACGGACTGCATTTCATTAAAAAAAATGTTTTATTGAAAAGCAATCACAGACGTGGTGGTGTGCTGCCCCCAACAGACCCCCATCCCTATGATTTGTGCGATTCCCAATGGGTCGCAAACTGAGACCTACCTCATGAATATTAATGAGGTAGTTCTATTTGCGACCCACTGGGAATTGCAAAATGTGTGAAGCACAAATTTGTACATGGGTATTTGCGATTACCAAATAGCGAATCACAAATATTCGATATTTGGTAATCGCAAACAATTGCCTACATACATCTGGCCCTTAAAGCTGAAAAACACTGTTAGCCAGCAAAGAAACAATGAGACTTTGAATAACATCACTGTACCCATCCATTAAACTAGCATTCAATAAACTGATAACCACTAATGAAGAATCCTAGCTACCAGTAATATCACAACCAATCAGCGAAACAGAATATTGATCAATTTTACTGTAACGTACCAATGTAACAACTACCCTGTGACACTGTAAACTACCAAAAAACAAAACGTTCAGTAGTAATCAATTTTTCAAACAAAAGACATTATTTATGGGTAATAGCACTGTAACCTGAAAATGATCGATAGAACAATGATCGACCTCAACACATTAAAAACTGTAACCTTCAAAAACATTTCGGTTTCAATGAAGGAAGTGATAAAGCTGAAAAATCTTACGTAAATTCTACCACACAATAATATAGAAACGTGTTAAATAATAAACCTGAACATGCATAATAAGTTAAATGCCAGAAAATGTGCCTTTACTTCACCGTACAAAAGTGAAAATGTTGTTTATATTCTGTTGAAATCTTTAATTTCTGTGATTCTCCACTTGCAAGGCCTCACTGCTCATTTATTCAACACTGTCCATTTAAGAGAAAATGATGCTTTTAATAAAATAGTGATTTAACGTTAGATCGAACTCTAGGGCTTGACTTTTTGTGAATTGTGCTGTCTTTAGAAAATGTATTCTTTCTTTTTCCTCACACCATATGACTTCACTGTACTTAGATTGTTTCCTTGCCACACATGCATAATGAACAAGAACATTAATGAAAAGAAAATGCTTGCTGTAGTGTACATTTTGTGATCTAACCAGGGCATACCAGAATTTGAATATTTCATTTCAAAGAACAGCTCATTGTTATACGGGGAGAAACTAGACAGCTAACAGAGTAGGCTTGAAAAAAGGTTCTCATGAGAAACTTCATAAATGTAGCCATTTCTAACTGACTTCATGCTGGCGTGGACGTTTACCGTGGGAATTGAGGGCGAAGACTACAGACCATTGGAAGACCTCTTACCATTGGATGAAGATGATGGCATTCACCTGTTTTTGCAACATGTTTAGCTGCTTTCTATATAGTATGTGTTCCTAGCTAGAGAGACTCAAGATTTTTACCATGCATCCCCACCCTGACATGCCCCTTGGCAATTTGCTTTGCCAGCCCGACTTGCCATAAGCTGCTTGCGGTGATTCCTTTGCTTCCTTACATTTTGTGAGGAGAATTTCTATTTATGCTGATCATAGCCACTGCTGTGTTTCCTTCCTTTTCTCTCTTTTTAGATGGTTGCTACTGCAATTGTCAGGAGAACTCGGCTGAGTCTCAAAAACAACCCTGTATGGGGAGTGCGTTCTTCCTTTAAGCTATTTGAATATTTTCTGAAATCTACTTGCTCTTTTCCAGAAAGAACTCTTTATGGGTTCTTGCTATGGTAGAATAGGCCCTTTAATTTAGAATAGGGATGAGACTCTGAATGGAACACACAGTTTTACTTTTCTATGCTTGTTCTAACCAACTTTATCTGTCATTATTTTTGTAATCGAGACTGAACATCAAATGTTAATATTGATGTCTTTTCATGTGTAATGCTCCATTCGAAAACTGTGACAAAGATCCATTGGCCGAGAAAGGCACTGAACTTCCTGGTTCGCAAATAAAGTTTAAGGTAGCATCAATTGCGAATATTTATGAGAGATTTCCACGCTGCCAGAAGTGAATGAACAACAACACTGTAACCTATCAACACAACGTGCCCGTTAGAAACTGAACACACATTCAATGAAATAGAATAACAAGTCACAGTGCTGTAAATTCTCAGTTGAACAGCAAAGCAATAACAGAGCAACTCACCAATGCCAGAAGCAGGCTGTCAGCAACACCCTCCTCGATCAACGAACAGATTAGAAAATGATATGATCCGTCATTGAACAGGTACAGCTGTCAAAACTCTGCAAACCAATGACACGAATAACATTGTAAACCTCTGTCAGGGCAGCTGGTGTATACAGAGAAAGACAAAGACGGAGAGAGGTGAAATTGGAGCGGGAGAAACAAAGTGCGAAGGAGTGAGGGGGAGAAACAGAGGGCAAGAGAGGCATGAGCAAAGGTAGAAACGAAAGAGGTAGAAACGAAAGAGGTGGAAAGGAAGTGGGACAAGAATATAGAGACAAGAGATAAGGGAAGAAGAGAGGAGAGGGAGAGTAAAGAGTGAGAGGAGAAAATGTGCTTGAAGAGAGGTGAGAAAGAGTTGGGGGAAGAGAGAGAAAGAAATAGAAACTGAGAGAGGGGGCACAGAGGTCTATCTGTCCTGCTGCACTTCCTGTCATCTCTTTGTAGCTACACCCCACATTATCGAAGAGAGCCAATGTCACCTCTGCCCTGATGTTAGAATGGCTCTTGTTTCACTGTCTATATCTCGGAGGGGAACAGTTTCTCTTGTCCTGATCTTAGCATGGTATCTCCCTTTGCCTCAAGCTCGGGGGAAAGGGGGGTGAGGTCATTAGGACAGAACTGTTCCACTGCCTTGACCTCATGGGCACTGATCGCAGAGGATGATAAAGTAGACGCAGGGTCCACCTGTCCTGATATCAGAGGGGCACTGCACTGATCCAAGGGTCCCAGTGATTATCAAAGTGGCCAACGGACCACCAGTCCCAGTCCATGTCCTCGTCTCCTGGGTATTATTATTATTATCAAGGAGACTCGCCTACTACAGTCATTCCTAGTACCATATAAGCTCAAAAGGTGAACGCCGGGTGGCCCGTTCTTTTATCGTGATTCTTAAATTTGGAAGGCTTTGTTCGTTAACACCCTGGCTGTAAAGAAAAAATGTCATGGGTTTTCGTAAAGCCTCCGAACAATTCACTTCGAATCCCGTTTTATTGTTAAAGTACTGTAGATTGAGAAGGGGTTTGCGCCCAAATAAAGCGTTTGAGACCAGCAGAAAGTAATATGCGTCCCTCCTCCAGTTACGTAACTCGTGGACTCTTGCCCTGCGCTCTAGGCTCGCTGGAGTGATTTAGGAGTTCTTCCCTCAACTCGTGGTTCAATGTACCGATTTCAGTTTTTCTGTCTGACATTTGTATACTTTTTGCTTGTCTCAGGGTCTTAAAGGCTGATCTACCCTCCTCTCTGGAGGACTGTGCTAATCTCGCCTGTAGGGTCTTTCTTCGCTGGTGCCAGTGTCTCTGTTCTGACCTTCAAAGTTAAACATTTCCTGATCACAGAGGTGTCCATGACCTGATCTCAGAGGTTCTGTCCTTATCTCTGTGACAATATCTTTAGTTCACGATTCTCGCACTGTCCTGATTTTTAATACTAGTGAGGTTTTACATTGCATAGAGTAGACCCACAGGGGCGTCGCAGAACTGAAAATGGAATACAGATATTAATATAAAATACCTAGAAAACATTCGTCACGAGGCATATTTACTGGCATAAAATATTCTAGACACTACATTACATTATTTCACGAACATTTTCTTTACCTTCTGGAGCTCCTAATATCCACCTCATGATTCCTGTCCAGGTCTCGGGTGCTCTGCCCTTATTAGGTCTATGGTTTTCCTTCCCGATTAAACGATCTTACTTGGTCTGCTTTCAGTGTTTCTGTTCTCATCTCGGAATCTACGTTTCAGTCTCTAGCATCCCCAATAGTACCTCTGTCTAAGAAACCGCCGAGCAGCAGCAGACACCCGCTCTCGCAACGAATCCATATTTAGGCAGTCTCCCTTTCTTGATGTCCAGACTTCATCCGTCCAGCGTACCGCTCAGCCCAGAACTCATCTGTTTTTTCTAACCTGTTAACATGGATAGACCCATTACCGAATATCTATCTCCTATCGCGTAGCGCGGATCTCAAAAACAGGGTCCTCTGCTTTCACCCACCTGTAAACATGGATTGTACATCGAAGGCTGGCGTCCTGTAAATTCTACAGACCCATTCGGGGGAGCCCGCGTGGCCCCTTTTCCTTCTGTGCTCACCTGGATACACTCAGCATCAGTTTAGAACCAATGCAACGTGACAGAAGACCCGCCCTCCAGGAGGTGGAGGAGCGAGGCTAGGGAGAGCTCCGACCCCCGACGTTGCTATTGGATAAAGCAAGAATCTAGCCACACCCTATTGCCTACATTGGACAGCGCCTTACTACAGCCTAGACCGAGGGCAGTCAATGTCTACAGCAGTTCAAGAGCCCCGCCCTCTTGGCTGTGATTGGGCAGAATGTGACGGTTCCTTTCACTTGTACGATGTATATTGGCGGACACGTGAGCAAGAAACCACCTCAAAACATTCATTGGCTAATTATACATAGAGTCTCTATTGCTATTGGCTTCAGGGCGGGTCTGTTGACATTCGGGAACTGCGGCTTCCGGGAGACACGGTCTGTCACCTGGTCCAGCCTCATGTTACATAACTCGAGGGTGGAGGACTTTTCCTGGCATGTGGATCGCTATAACTAAAATAAATGAAACAGTATTAGAAGCGAGTGAACCGAACCATGCGAAAAACGAAAGCAGAAAAAATGGAATGAAAAGAAAAGGCGAAACAGATAAGGAAAGGTTGTGAAGAAAAATTAACTGGAGGAAATAAGTTAAGAAGAATTCTAATTAAAAATGAAAATGGAAGAAAATTCAGTCAAGGAAAAGAAAAAGTGAAAGAAATTGACAATAAGAGTTGATAAAAGGCAAGGACTAAAGAATTACAATAGAAACAGACAGCAATATTTAAAGTTTAGGCTGTTTAAAAGTAGAAAGCTTCCAAAAGGTACGTCCTGTTCATTAAAAAACCCAGCCAGGTAATACCTTTAAAGTCCACTGTTTTTTATCTCTAAAACATTTGCAATCATGCCAACATTTGGTAATAGATAAGAAAGACTTTAAGAAAATCGAGGGGGTGGTATCTCTTTTCCCATTCATTCATTTTTCATTTAAATACCTTTATGTGTTTATATACATATAATCATAAAAGTAGAGACAAAAACAATAACATTAAACCAATATTATAACAAGCATTGGCAAAGCCAACAGGTCTCCCCTCTGTGATAGCTATTGGCAATGTGTTTTAGCCATTATATACACCACCAGTGTATCTGCTGTTCAGAATGGATAAAAGTTAGTGGTGTGGAGTGGGAAAGATTGGCGTGGAGTGGGGTAGATTGGCGTGGAGTGGGGGTAAAGAAGGGTAATATGGAGCGGGGTTAGTTGGGTAGATTAGCGGTGTAGATAGGAGTGGAGTAGATTGAATTGGGGTGGAGTGTGGTTGATAGGAGTACAGTGCAGTAAATTACAGTGGAGTAGATTGGAGTGCGGTAGATTGGAGTAGGGTAGATTGGGGTAGCGTGGAGTGGGATACATTGGGGTAGATTGGAGTTGGGTAGATTGGGTGGATTATAGGGTAGATTGGAATGGAGTGGGGGTAGATTGGGGTAGTTTGCAGGGGCGGCTCCTCCGAGCATCGCCCCCCCCTGCTAGCAGCAGCCCTGCTAAACTTGAAAAATAAAATGATAATAAACCATGTTTATTATTGTTTTATTTTTCTCCTACCTTGTAGTCTTGGGGGGCTGTGCCACAGGATGACAGGCACTGAGGGGGAATGGTGGGCATTGCCTTCACTGCGCATGATGGTTTGGCCAGCCGTCTCAGGCCATCCAAACTGCCATGCGCAGTGAAGCTCTCTCCAACCAAGCTGCGTTACTGGGTTGGAGAGAGCAGGCACAAGCTCATAGTCTCCCTGGGAGCGCAAATCGAGGACGCTAAGGCCAATCCTGATGCTCCTCTCACCCTGTGAGAGCAGCGTCAGGATTGGCCGCAGGGCAGGCTGGGAGCCAGAAGAGGGACGATGCGGCGGGATTCAGGTACTTATTTTTTTGGTCATTTGTTTTTTGTCTTGTCCCCCCACCTACCCCCGCTCGGCCACTTTCTCCCGACACCAGCCACGACTGGTAGTTTGGAGTGGGGTAGATTGGATTGGAGTAGATTGGGGGAGGGGGTATATTGGCATGGTGGGTGGGGTGATTGGGATGGGGTAGATTTGAGTGGGTAGATTGAATTGGGGTATATTGGGGTCAAGTAGAGTAGATTGGGGTCAAGTGCGGTAGATTGGAGTGGAGTTCTAATATAGCGAAAATCTTGTACACTATTCAAATGATAAATGTTTGGAAACACTAAAGCTAAATACCAACTACGTGTTCAGCCCACTGGAAGTGTGAAATAAGCAGGCTTATTACATATGTGATAAATACATCTAAAAATAGGACAAGTACCTAAATAAAAATGCCTATTTACATTACAAGTAAATGTACATCTACTATTTTCTATTTTGACTTTCCCATTTCCCATATCGCATTTCAAACACGTGTCCCGTCTTTCCAGATCTAAAGACTAGGATGTATTTGTGGCTTTTTACCACTTCATAACATCAGGTATAAAATTCTGCTTTTGATTATTGTAGTCCTCTTAAAACAACACTCCATTTCAGTTAGTTAGCTCACACCTGTCTCTGGAAAAAAAATATTCTTCACACTAGTATTTTCTATATTGGCATTGTGAAACTTTATAGGAACGACACTCTCCCAAAATTAACATGTAACTCAATTACGGGATCATTTTGACCTGTATTAATTTCCTCCAAGAGACTCTGATGCATTATTATTGAGTAATATACTGGACAGGACCAAGCATAAAAAAGTTAGTTGCATGTAAGTCACACCTTCAGAAACAGAAATAGGGAAATTGTTGTAGCGGGGAAAAGATGACTCCACAAGTGTAAAATGTTCTAACGAATACGTTACTTACCTTCGGTAACGCCTTCTCTGGTAGAGACAGGATATAGCCGCAGATTCCTTACTTTAGAATTTTCCCCAGGCGCCAGACTGGATCCAGAATTGTTTGTACAGCAGTACCTGCGCGCACCAGGTGAGGGCTCCGAGTGACTATGTAGTGACCTCGTCCTCCAAATGGGATGTCAACAGAGTCTATGTAAGCCCTCCTCCGATGCGCAGACTTCAGTTTCTTCTGTGACTAACGTTCGTGCCCACAACGCAGAGCCACTTTTAGAAACTGTATATGGAAACAGTGAGCCAAGAAAAAAGAGAAATATCTTCTTTGTTAAATTAATACAAAGTCCTGAAATAGGCATCAGAATGCCAAGAAAGGGATCTTGTAGGTAACAGGACAAACAGTTCACAGAGCGGGGAGGATGGGTGGCTCGTTAAGGAATCTGCAGCTAGATCCTGACTCTACCAGATGAGGCGTTACCTAAGGTAAGTAACTTATTCATCTGATAGAGACAGCTAGCCACAGATTCCTTACTTTAGAATTACATACTGTTAGAAATGGGGGTCTCTAGTTGGCAGAGGTAGGCACCTTTGTCCAAATAGGGACCCTTGCTTCTAGTCAGGGTAAGGGGGATACACACTTTAGATAACCCCTGCTCACCCCCTTGGTAGCTTAGCACGAGCAGACAGGCTTATCCCAAAGGCAATGTGTAAAGTATTTGTACCAACACTCACAGTAACGCAGTGAAGACACCACAAAGGACACCACACCAGTTTAGAAAAATAAAATATCTTTATCTAAACTTAACAAGACCAAAACGACAAAAATCCAACATACACAGTTAAAAAATATGATTTTCAGAAGGTTTCAAGAACTTGTACCATAGAAAACTATGAATGCGTGACTTTTCACCAAAGTACCTGTAGTTGCGTCAAAGTTCACCAAGACAAACAGCCGCAGCGTCGGCCAACAAAGAGATGCGACACTCCTGAGACCCTGAGGAGGCGATGCGACAGTCCCGCTGCACGAAGAGGAAGGGTTGCGTCGATTCTGGTCTGTAGGGGGAGTGATGCATCGATTCTTCGGGCCGGTTCCGGTCCGCAGGTGATGCGTCGGGGAAGCGTGTCGCACAGGCACGATGCGTGGATCTTCGGGAAGCGTCGGCAATCGATGCTGCAGCGTTGCGCGGCGCTGCGTCGGTCCTCTTCAGCCTTTTCGCAGCGGCACAGCGATGCGTGGAAATTCTTCTCGCGCCGTGAAGATGCGTCGGAAAAAACAGCAGCAAGAAGAGTGATACGCCGATTTCTGTAGTTCTTTGAGTTTCTTCTCTCTTCCAGCTCCCAAACAGCAGCAACAACCTCCAGAGGCCCCAGACTGGCACAGGCACCTCAAGGCAGGTCAGAACTCACAACAGCAGATTACAGGGGAGCTGGGGGTGAAGTCTTTGTGTCCCTGAGACGTCTGAACAGGAGGCCAGCTCACTTCAGGCCCTTGGAGATCTCCTTCAAGCAGGGGACACAGCACACAGCAAAGTCCTTCTCCTTTCCTTGGCAGAAACAGCAACTGCAGGCCAACCCCAGACACACAGCAAGGGCAGTACTTCTCCTCAGTCTCTCCAGCTCTTCTCCTTGGCAAAGGTTCCTCATGAATTCCAGGAATGATCTAAAAGTCTGGGGTTTTAGGTCTGATACTTATACCCCAAAATGTCTTTGTTCTCTTTGTGCAAGGGGCTCTGAGCCCAGTTCAAACCAGTTCTGGGGGCACTCTGCCAGTGCACTACAACATCCTTTGTTAGTGTGAGCCTTGGCTCCAGACACACAGCACGGGGGTGGAGCCAGCATTGTGGAAGGCAGACACAGCCCTATGCAGGTACAGGTGCTACTCCTCCCACCACTACAAATGTAGCTCAGGCCTATTCAGCCTAGTGCTGACCCACCCAGACTCCTGGAGCCACCCCACCCCTGTCACTCCAAAGCCAGACAGTCAATCCACAAACAGGCAGAGGCACACAGGAAGGTTGAACAAGAAAATAGCCACTTTCTAAAAGTGGTATTTTCAAACGCACAATTTAAAAACCATCTTTTCTAAAAGATGTGTTATTGAATTCTGAGTTCAGGGGTACCAAACTCCATTTTTCTATCTTATCCCTATGGGAAGATATGCTTGTAAAATGTCACAAAGCATTCCCCATTCTGTCCTTTGGGCAAGATAGCCTTTCAATAGTGAAAAATGAAATTGGCAGTATTTCACTATCAGGACATGTTTACACACACCAGTACATGTCCTACCTCTCACATACACTGCACCCTGCCCAGGGGGGGTACCTTGGGCCAACCATAGGGGTGTCCTATGTGTGAGAAAAGGAAAGGGTAAGGCCTGGCAGGTGGGTGCACTGGCCAGGTCGACATGGCAGTTAACAAACGGCATACAGGCACTGCAGTGGCAGGCCTGAGACATCTTTCCAGGGCTACTCATGTGGGTGGCAAAATCAGTGCTGCGAGCCCACTAGTAGCATTTGATTTACCCACCCTGGCACACTTAGTGCACTTTACTAGGGACCTACTGGTAAAACAAATATGCCAATCAGGGAGAACCCATCACCATATCAATTTACACAGGGAGCACTTGCGCTTTGACACTGATCAGCAGTGGCAAAGTGCCCAAAGCATCTAAGCCAGCAAAAACGAAATCCAGCACAGCATCAAAAACACAGGAGATAGAGGCAAAAAAGTCAGGGAAAACCACGCCAAGGATGCCAGGTCTAACATATACCAAAGCAACACCATCCTTGGAGGCGGGCCATGCGAACTGAACTATTAATCAAAGATCCCTGAACAAGACTACCTGGTCATAGCAACCTGGCTGCCTAGAAAAGCATTGGTGCAGCAAAGAATATGCCCACCAACTAAGATGCAAAAAGCTCACATAACATGCTGGCAATGACCCACTGCAGAGGGATTAGGAAGTGGAAGATAAAAGACTTCACAGAAGTGACTATACTATGCAATCCTGCCGAAGGTATTCCACCCTTGACTGGACCAAGCTAAAGGGCAATAGTCCATACCGCTAAAGTAGAGCTACTCTGTAAGACACACAAAAGGGAATCTCAGAGTACATCCATGATGTAATGATAGAGAGAAAAAGAGAGATCCCATCAATGCTGAAGAAAAACATTATGAGAACAACTACTACATTTGGGAAAGACTACACTGAGAAGTAGACAGAACCCTTCTAGAGGTAAAGCAGTTCTTTGAACTATGCAACATAGAAGCCCAGAGAAGAAAGAAAAGCATAAGCAACGACCAAGATAAGGTCGAACTAGAGCACCAAGAAAGACGTAGCTAACACAGCAGATACATACACCCTATAGTATATATAAATATAGATAAATACACTTACATACAAATGTATCAGAATACACCAAAATTATTATCTTTCCCAATAGGGAGCAAGCCAGAGCCTCCCGTGAAAAGCAGGGAAACTAACCAGTGTAGGAACATGGAATACCCATAGAATAGAGGTATCCATCGAAAAATAGATACAACAACAACATACATTAGCAAACACTATAAGAAGAGAGTGGGAGAGGAGGCACCACCCAACCCAGAACAATAACGGCAACTGCCCATGAACCAGCACTACTGACTGATGAGGCTACCATCAGGCGGTTACCCAGAAATCAAAATTAAACAGCAGAAGTGAAAACTCTGCAAAAAGGAATGAAGACCACCACAGGGGTCCATCAAAGGGTACAGTCGAACTAATGGTCAACCCACAGGAGACCTCCACAAAACCACACATATACATCCAGAGGGTAGGAAACCAGACAGCAAAACCTGTCTAAAACCTCTGATCCAAGCTAGAGTACCATGCCAAGTGGGAAAACAAACTCAAAAATATCGGATGGCAGTGCAAAAATCACTGCACACATCAAAGCCAGGAAGGATACATTGTGACGACAAGTTGCAAATCAAAATGTTGTCACAAATGGCAGTTGTTTCCTACTAATTTTCAATATTTTTTTATTTCAACACTTACTTTCTATGGGAAAACCTTAAAGGAGCTACACAAATGACTCCTTGCTGAAACAGAACAATCCACAGGGACCTCTGGCTTGGGATTAGACCAGGCTCCCAACAAAATATCATAAGGAGCCTCAGTATAAGGAAGCACCAGCTCTGCCTCCGATTGATTCTGACATAAGACCCCAAATTACGGATCTATTGACACCTCCACAGAGGGAATCGATACCTCAAGAATGGTAGAAACCCGTCTGAGTAGATCTGCCAATGAAGAGCCAATCTCTGTAGCCAAACCAGGAGGTGACAGAAGGCCCAAGGCTGGGGAAGATTCCACAACACTAGCTTCCCCTAACTTAATCAACCAACTAGTGTCTGTAGAAGGTTAAACCGTCAGAAAAAGGGGCTGGAAAAACTCTCTATCACCGCCAACATCATGTTCCTCTGCAGGAAAAGCAGAAAGAGGGACTTCAGAAATGGACGGCTCCACCGATGCCGCAGCCAGCGCCACACACGACTCCATTAGACACCGGAGAGGCGGCACGTCGGAAAGGAAAGAATATGGAGCAGCGCTGCAATTGAAGTAGACCTTGACGCCATTGCAGGAGTTGGCAGACCAGAACCTGATGCCGAAGATGGTAACCACAAAGGGCTGTTCACCGGCATTGGAACGGATTTTCAATATGGCTACTGGACTGACGCTGATTGCGAACCAGCCGGCGTGGACACAGTCACGGTCTCGTTTTTCCACATTTGTACGTGGATCATCACTTTTAGAGATAAAATGAGCATGTTAAAAGTGATTTTTATGCTTCCAGGGGCCCTAAACGCAAGATTTGTGGAATGGATAAAAGTGAATCAAAATGGCCAATTTACTCACTCTGAGGCCTTAAAAAGTGTTTCTCCACCCGGGAAGTGAATTAAATAAGATTTGGAGGCCCTTAATGTTCAAGCAAAAATGCCCGATATTTGACTAAAGAGATAACACCCCCATTACGACATGCTTCTGATAGGTAAAAAGGTCAGTTTTCAAATGTTGCGTCTTTGAACTACATCTCACATTTGTACGTGGATCACCACTTTTAGAGATAAAATGAGCACGTTTAAAGTGATTTTCATGCTTCCAGGGGCCCTAAACGCAAGATTTGTGGTATGGATAAAAGTGAATGAAAATGGCCAATTTAGTCACTCTGAGGTCTCAAAAGTGTTTCTTCACCCCAGGAAGTGAATTAAATAACATTTGGAGGAATTTAATGTTCAAGCAAAAACGCCTGATTTTTGACGAAAGAGATAACAAACCCCCTTACGACATTCTTCTGAAAGGTAAAAAATGGTCCGTTTTGAAATGTTGCATTTTTGAACTACATCTCACATTTGTACGTGGATCATCACTTTTAGAGATAAAATGAGCATGTTAAAAGTGATTTTCATCCTTCCAGGTGTCCTAAATGCAAGATTTGTGGAATGGGTAAAAGTGGATAAAAATGGCCAATTTACTCACTTCGAGGCCTTAAAAAGTGTTTCTGCACCCCGGAAAGTGAATCAAATAACATTTGGAGGCATTTAATGTTCACGCAAAAACGCCCGATTTTTGATGAAAGAGATAAAAGCCCCCCCTTACAACATGCTTCAGAAAGGTAAAAAATGGTCCGTTTTCAAATGTTGTGTCTTTGAACTACAATTCACATTTGCACGTGGATCATCACTTTTAGAGATAAAATGAGCATGTTAGAAGTGATTTTCATGCTTCCAGGGGCCCTAAATGCAAGATTTGTGGAATGGGTAAAAGTGAATGAAAATGGCCAATTTACTCACTGTGAGGCCTTAAATAGTGTTTCTCCACCCCGGGAAGTGAATTAAATAACATTTGGAGGCCTTTAATGTTCAAGCAAAAATTCCCAATTTTTGACGAAAGAGATAACACCCCCCCTTACGACATGCTTCAGAAAGCAAAAAATGGTCCGTTGTCAAATGTTGCGTCTTTGAACTACATCTCACATTTGTGCGTGGATCATCACTTTTAGAGATAAAATTAGCATGTTTAAAGTGATTTTCATGCTTCCAGGGGCCCTAAATGCAAGATTTATGGAATGGGTAAAAGTGAATGAAAATGGCCAATTTACTCACTTTGAGGCCTTAAAAAGTGTTTCTCCACCCCAGGAAGTGAATTAAATAACATTTGGAGCTATTCAATGTTCAAGCAAAAATGGCTGATTTTTGACGAAAGAGATAACACCGCCCCATTACGACATGCTTCTAGAAAGGTAAAAATGGTCTGTTTTCAAATGTTGCATGTTTGAACTACATCTCACATTTGTACGTGGATCACCACTTTTAGAGATAAAATGAGCATGTTTAAAGTGATTTTCATGCTTCCAGGGGCCCTAAACGCAAGATTTGTGGAATGGGTAAAAGTTAATGAAAATGGCCAATTTACTCACTCTGAGGTCTCAAAAAGTGTTTCTTCACCCCGGGAAGTGAATTAAATAACATTTGGAGCCATTTAATGTTCAAGCAAAAACGCCTGATTTTTGACGAAAGAGATAACACCCCCCCTTACGACATGCTTCAGAAAGGTAAAAAAATGGTCCGTTTTCAAATGTTGCATCTTTGAACTACATCTCACATTTGTACGTGAATCATCACTTTTAGAGATAAAATGAGCATGTTAAAAGTGATTTTCATCCTTCCTGGGGTCCTAAACGCAAGATATGTGGAATGGGTAAAATGAATGAAAATGGCCAATTTACTCACTCTGAGGTCTCAAAAAATGTTTCTGCACCCCGGAAAGTGAATCAAAAAACATTTGGAGGCATTTAATGTTCACGCAAAAACGCCCGATTTTTGATGAAAGAGATAAAAGCCCCCCCTTACAACATGCTTCAGAAAGGTAAAAAATGGTCCGTTTTCAAATGTTGTATCATTGAACTACAATTCACATTTGCACGTGGATCATCACTTTTAGAGATAAAATGAGCATGTTTAAAGTGATTTTCATGCTTCCAGGGGCCCTAAATGCAAGATTTGTGAAATGGGTAGAAGTGAATGAAAATGGCCAATTTACTCACTCTGAGGCCTTAAATAGTGTTTCTCCACCCCGGGAAGTGAATTAAATAATATTTGGAGGCCTTTAATGTTCAAGCAAAAATGCCCAATTTTTGATGAAAGAGATAAAAGCCCCCCCTTACAACATGCTTCAGAAAGCAAAAAATGGTCCGTTCTCAAATGTTGCGTCTTTGAACTACATCTCACATTTGTGCATGGATCATCACTTTTAGAGATAAAATGAGCTGTTTAAAGTGATTTTCATGCTTCAAGGGGCCCTAAACGCAAGATTTATGGAATGGGTAAAAGTGAATAAAAATGGCCAATTTAGTCACACTGAGGTCTCAAAAAGTGTTTCTTCACCCCAGGAAGTGAATTAAATAACATTTGGAGGTATTCAATGCTCAAGCAAAAACGCCTGATTTTTGACGAAAGAGATAACAAACCCCCTTACGACATTCTTCTGAAAGGTAAAAAATGGTCCGTTTTCAAATGTTGCATTTTTGAACTACATCTCACATTTGTACGTTGATCATCACTTTTACAGATAAAATGAGCATGTTAAAAGTGATTTTCATCCTTCCAGGTGTCCTAAATGCAAGATTTGTGGAATGGGTAAAAGTGAATAAAAATGGCCAATTTACTCACTTCGAGGCCTTAAAAAGTGTTTCTCCACCCAGGGAAGTGAATTAAATAACATTTGTAGGCATTCAATTTTCAAACAAAAACGCCCGATTTTTGACGAAAGAGATAACACCCCCCCATTACGACATTCTTCTGAAAGGTAAAAAAAGGTCAGTTTTCAAATGTTGCATTTTTGCACTACATCTAACATTTGTACGTGGATCATCACTTTTTGAGATAAATTGAGCATGTTAAAAGTGATTTTCATGCTTCCAGGGGTCCTAAACGCAAGATTTGTGGAATGGGTAAAAGTGAATGAAAATGGGCAATTTACTCACACTGAGGTCTCAAAAAGTGTTTCTTCACCCCAGGAAGTGAATTAAATAACATTTGGAGGCATTTAATGTTCAAGCAAAAATGCCTGATTTTTGACGAAAGAGATAACAACCCCCTTACAACATGCTTCTGAAAGGTAAAAAATGGTCCGTTTTCAAATGTTGCATTTTTTAACTACATCTCACATTTGTACGCGGATTATCACTTTTAGAGATAAAATGAGCATGTTAAAAGTGATTTTCATCCTTCCAGGGGTACTAAATGCAAGATTTGTGGAATGGGTAAAAGTGAATAAAAATGGCCAATTTACTCACTTTGAGGCCTTAAATAGTGTTTCTCCACCTCGGGAAGTGAATTAAATAACATTTGGAGGTATTCAATGTTCAAACAAAAACGCACGATTTTTGACGGAAGAGATAACACCCCCACTTACGACATGCTTCAGAAATGTAAAAAATGGTCCATTTTCAAAAGTTGCGTTTTTGAACTTCATCTCACATTTGTACGTGGATCATCACTTTTAGAGATAAAATGAGCATGTTTAAAGTGATTTTCATGCTTCCAGGGGCCCTAAACGCAAGATTTGTGGAATGGGTAAAAGTGAATGAAAATGGCCAATTTACTCACTCTGAGGTCTCAAAAAGTGTTTCTTCACCCCGGGAAGTGAATTAAATAACATTTGGAGCCTTTTAATGTTCAAGCAAAAACGCCCGATTTTTGACAAAAGAGATAACACCCCCCCTACGACATGCTTCAGAAAGGTAAAAAATGGTCCGTTTTCAAATGTTGCGTCTTTGAACTACATCTCACATTTGTACGTGGATCACCACTTTTAGAGATAAAATGAGCATGTTTAAAGTGATTTTCATGCTTCCAGGGGCCCTAAACGCAAGATTTGTGGAATGGGTAAAAGTGAATGAAAATGGCCAATTTACTCACTCTGAGGTCTCAAAAAGTGTTTCTTCACCCCGGGAAGTGAATTAAATAACATTTGAAGCCCTTTAATGTTCAAGCAAAAACGCCCGATTTTTGACAAAAGAGATAACACCCCCCCTACGACATGCTTCAGAAAGGTAAAAAATGGTCTGTTTTCAAATGTTGAGTCTTTGAACTACATCTCACATTTGTACATGGATCATCACTTTTAGAGATAAAATGAGCATGTTTAAAGTGATTTTCACGCTTCCAGGGGCACTAAACGCAAGATTTGTGGAATGGGTAAAGGTGAATGAAAATGGCCAATTTACTCACTCTGAGGCCTCAAAAAGTGTTTTTCCACCCCGGGAAGTGAATTAATAACATTTGGAGGCCTTTAATGTTCAAGCAAAAATGCCAGATTTTTGAAGAAAGAGATAACACCCCCCCATTACGGCATGCCTCTGAAAGGTAAAAAAAGGTCTGTTTTCAAATGTTGAGTCTTTGAACTACATCTCACATTTGTACATGGATCATCACTTTTAGAGATAAAATGAGCATGTTTAAAGTGATTTTCAAGCTTCCAGGGTTACTAAACGCAAGATTTGTGGAATGGGTAAAAGTGAATGAAAATGCCAATTTACTCACTCTGAGGCCTTAAAAACTGTTTCTCCACCCCGGGAAGTGAATTAAATAACATATGGAGGAATTTAATGTTCAAGCAAAAACGCCCGATTTTTGACAAAAGAGATAACACACCCCCAATTAGGACATGCTTCGTAGAGAGATAAAAAAGTTCCGTTTTTAAATGTTGCATTTTTGAACTACATCTCACATTTGTACATGGATCATCACTTTTAGAGATAAAATGAGCATGTTTAAAGTGATTTTCATGCTTCCAGGGGCCCTAAAGGCAAGATTTGTGGAATGGGTAAAAGTGAATGTAAATGGCCAATTTACTCACTCTGAGGTCTCGTAAAGTATTTCTTCCCCACGGGAAGTGAATTAAATAACATTTGGAGGTATTTAATGTTCAATCAAAAACGTCCGATTTTTGACGAAAGAGATAACACCCCCCCTTACAACATGCTTCAGAAAGGTAAAAAATTGTCACTTTTCAATTGTTGCGTCTTTGAACTACATCTCACATTTGTACATGGATCATCACTTGTAGAGATAAAATGGACCTTTAAAGTGATTTTCATGCTTCCAGGGGCCCTGTAGGAGAGTAGGATCTGCTTCTTATAGTTACCCCCACTTTTTGCTGATGTTTCACTGTTTTTTAACTTAACCAGACTGAGGCCCTGCTATTCAGGACCTCAGTCTATCTGCTTTCTACTCTAAATTGATTGCATGTACTTTAGGTACACTCCAGATTGGATTCTGGGGTACCCTTATAAGTCCCTAGTATATGGTATACTATATACCCAGGGCATAGGTACCCCAGAGGCCTACCAGGGGCTGCAGCATATATTGTGCCACCCCTGGGAAGCTTTTTGAAATGACACCATATGTCTGCTACTGCAGCCTGTGTAAGGTGGTGCATGCACCTCTTCCTTAGATATAGGTTCACTATATCTATCCTAATCACTGCACATATAAGCCTATCAGTCACCCCTTTGGCAGGCCTTATCAATCCTGAAGGCAGGGTGCTGAGTTTTATGTGAGAGGGTGCCCATGCATGAGCAGAGCCCCTCTGCAGCCTTCGGAACCACTATTCCGGGGTTGTCTGTGATGCAACCAACCATATACTCTTAAGTGCATTATAACCTCACGGTATATGCTAACTTTAAAATGGCTGCATGGAAACATGTCGTGTTTGGTGTCAAACACCTTGGAATCATACCTCCACCCGAGTACTGGGGTGGGAGGTATGATTCCTCCCTTCTAGATGGAGCAACATGGCACCACCGGTACCAGCTTAATGGAACCCTGGCATCATAAAATGGATGCTGCAGCCACAGACACGAGTCTGCCCTCCTGCTGCTGGACGAAACTCCGGCAGTGGAGACCTGGACAATAGGTCTCCTGTCACAGGGAGGTGTGACCACCTCCCAGACAGGCTTTAGTGTATTGGGGCTGGGTGGGTGCACTCCAAGAGTGCTTTGAAGTCTGCACTGGGGGCACATTTGGTGTCCCTGTGCATAGTCCAGCTCCAACCGGTTGCAGGGGCTGCCAGCCCCTGCTCTGTCACAAAACTGGACAAAGGAAATGGGTGTAGCCACCCCTCTTTTCTGACCCTCCCATAGGTGGGTCCCCAGAGTTTGTCCCACCCCTTCCTTGGGTATAAAGTAGGAACCCTGACTACAGGACTTTAGATTACACCTGGACTAAACTCTGATACCAGAAACCAAGTACTTTGATCTACACTACGCTGGATGACTGAAGAATCTCCCTTGGAGTAAAGGAGTTACTCCCCTGCAAGGCAGGCACCTTTAACGCAACTGACCGGTTGGCATCTCCGAAGCTCCTGCGGACTCCGAAGAATATTGCCACACAGGAGGTGGGTTCCCAAGATCTCTGAGGTCAGTCTGTGCCCACAGCAAGTCTGAGGCCCGTATCCCTCGTGGAGACCGTGCAACCCGAACCCTTGGACACCGCGACCATTTGCATTAGCATCAGATTTCCGGCGACCCCTGAAGCTGAGCTTTGCGTTTCTTGTAGCCCTGATCCCGAGCAGTGATCACATTGAAGATTGCAGGCCTACACTCAACGAGTGTTCCGTGGGCTGCCATTTTGTGATTCCTCTTGAGGTCCCTTTGCGATCCCTGGTCCGTTGACCTGTGGGTCCCCAAGAAGGCAACTCTAACTTTTATTGGGCTTCCCTGGTTGCTCCAGATGTGTCCTGCCTGTCCATTGCATGGGGAGTCCCCAAGATCTTGCTGGTCCGCACACAAACATCTTTTCTCTTCCTGCGTGGGTTGCTGTTGCCAAGGCTTGTTGTGGTCAATCCGACCACCGACACCCCAGCACTCGACATCCTTTGTGGGACAGCTCGATTGCCGCTCCTGGTTCTCTTCGACATCTCCGGGACCCCGTGGCTGCAGAGTCAAGCTTCACTTCTTCGCACCTGAAGCACCCGACATCGGTGGGCATTCGATTGCTCTGCTCCTGGTCACTGGCTAGTGACCCAGACTCTGTCCCCTCTGCTTTCAGGTTCTTCACATCTTCGATCCAGGCTTGGATCAACCCGGACACTTTCCTTCTTCACGGCAGCAGCACTTTGCAGTAGATCGCCATTGAAAATGACGACGATTCCCGACACCCTTTGACACCTATGCACCCGGCTTCCCTGGGTGAGGTAACTCAAGTACTCCGGTGCTCACGTGGGTGTTGGCCCTAGAACCCCTTAAGTCTAAAGGGGTTTGCTGAAAGTCCTCTCCTAAGTGTCCTTTATCTTTAAATTTCCAACAGCGACTTTCCGCCTTGAATCCTACGGCGCTCGCGGCTGTGTTCCCACACTGCACACGTCCCCCGTGGGTCCCCTGTGTCACAACCTTGGGTGGTTCCTTGGGGTCCCAGCGATTCTACGTGCTCTAGGAACTGTGTCTAGTCAAGTCGTGGTTCTTATACCACTTTCTTAATATATGGTTTGGTCTCCCCCTGGAGCCCACTGTGTATTGTGCTATTTACTGTCGTTTTAATACTGAGATACTGTGTATCTTAAACTCTAATCTCATAAAGAGATTAGCAGTGAGTGTTTAGAAATAAATACATTTATTTTATATATATCTTGTGTGGTTCTCCTTTCATTTGGTCATTCAAGAGGTTATAATCTGGTAAACCAAGCTACTTTACACTCCTTCAAGACTTAGCCTGAAGGCTGCTCTCCACAGCTACCACTAGGATAGCTTTCTATAAGGTTGTCTTTAAACCTACCATCAATAAGGGTCGTTTGGACTGGTGCAAGGTGCCCACTATAACTAGTGGACAGCATATGCCAGGCCAACTTCTCACATTGGTGTGCAGCGGTTGGATTCAAGCTTGCTATTGATTTACCAGATAATCTCTTAGAGTGACTAACTGAAAACCACTATAGGTACATAGGTACATATAAATCAAGTTTAGAATACAGTAAGTTCTACTGAACTTAGAGTTGTGTGTCAAGGGCTTAGCACACCCTTTCTACAACTCAAGAGAGTCTCAGTTCCCACTGGAGTAGGTAGGTGCATACACCACACCACATTAGAATGTCTTCAAGGCCTGAAGTCAGTGACTCCTTGCCCACTAGGTATGACAATCTCACATTCCAGGAATTGAGTAATATGTGTACCTCTAGGAAACTGAAGACAGGGAGACATGCAAGCACTCAACGCCTCATAGAGGCTTTGCTGTTAGATGACCTCAGAAAGACACCAGGGTCTGATGAGGCAGGCAAGTTGGGTGGGACAGCAGAAGAGGAAAGGCCAGGTAGTGAACACGACTATGACCCAGACTCTGATGCTGGCCAGGAGGATCAAAATGATTCCAACCTGGATAATCCAATTCTTCCTGCAGGTGAGGAAGGCCTCAATGGCCATCTCTTCACTCCCCCAGGAAGGGTTAATAGTGTACCAAGAAAATCAAGATCTCCTTCTCAGGAATCTAATCATTCTAGTACTTCTATAGGGTCCTCTGCTTCTCATAAAAGGTCATCCTCTTATGAGAAGAAATGCCAACTGCTTGAGTTTGAGAGAGCTAAGCTCAGAATCAAGAGAGAGCAATTGGCAGACAGGGAATCCCTGGAGCTTCAGAGAGCTTCTCAGAAGATGGGACTAGAGTCCCATGGTGGCAGCCACAGTGTCCCTAAAGGTAGAGAACATACTCATGACCATAGGAACCTGAACAATATTGTCCCTCCCTACCGGAGTGGGGATGACATCCACAAATGGATAACTGCACTGGAGAGGGCCTGTAAGGTACAGCGGGTCCCTCAGGAGCAGTGGGCAGCAATCTTGTGGCTCACCTTTGCAGACAAAGGTAGAGACAAGCTCCTCACTGTAAGAGAAGAGGATGCTGATAATTACGAAGTCCTGAAGAGTGCTCTGATAGATGGGTTTGGCCTAACCACTGAACATTACAGGTTAAAGTTCAGAGACACCCAAAAGGCACAGACTCAGGACTGGGTTGACTTTGTTGATTGTGCTACTAAGGCTCTGGAAGGCTGGTTACTTGGCAGTAAGGTGTGTGATTTCAAAGGATTGTATAATTTAATCATGAGAGAGCAGATCCTTAACAACTGTCAAAATCAACTGTTGCATCAGGACCTGGTGGACTCTGATCTGACCTCTCCCCAAGAATTGGGCCAGAAGGCAGACAAATGGGTCAGAACCAGGGTGAGGCAGAAGGTTCAGAACCAAGGTGGTGACTCCAAGAAGCAGGATTCTAAAAAAACTAATAAGGGTGGGGAAAAGGGTAAAGACCAGAAGTCTTCTCAAGGGCCCCAAAAATCTGCATCTGGTGGGGAGTCACAATCCAACAAAAGTAAAGGCAAGAAGAAGCCATGGTGTCAAATCTGTAAACAGAAGACCCATTGGACAAGTGATTTTAACAAGTCCAAGGACTCAACTCCAACCACCACTGCCCCTAAGGCAACTGTTCCCCCTAGTTCAGCTCCGTGGTGGTGTTCCAAATAAGGGTGTAGTAGGGTTAACCCTGGGATCTGAGATGGACTCTGGCCTAGTCAGAGTTCCAACTTAGGCTATGTTGATCTGTGATGGAGGCATGGATATAGCCTCCTTATTTGTAAGCCCCTGTAATCTGGGCAAGTACAGACAACAGCCTATAATCAATGGAAAGGAGGCCTTGGCATTCAGGGACACAAGAGCAAGTGTCACCATGGTGACCAAAGATCTTGTGGCTCCTGAGCAAATCATACTTGGTGAGATGTACCAAGTGACCAATGCTAGCAATGTCAGGACAGACTATTCCTTGGCAGTTGTTATTTTCTCCTGGGGAGGGGTAACTGGCCCTAAGGAGGTTGTGGTAAGTGCAGACCTCCCTGTTGATTGCTTGTTGGGCAATGATTTAGAAACTTCAGCTTTTGCTGAAGTGGTACTCAAGACTCATGCAGAAATGTTGGGTATCCCTGCAGATGTGTTTGCTATGACCAGGTCACAGGCAAAAATATCTAACACTGAACCGGTCCTGGATCCTGGAAAAATGGACCAGGCACCTTCCAAGAGGAGGAGCAGTGGGGTTAAGGCAGTGTCTTCCCCCCTGCCTTAGAATCCATATCAGTCTCTTGAGGGAGCTGATCTTAGGCCTGAAGAAGGAACTGTCCCAGATGAGCTTGAACCTGATCAGGTTGAGTTCTTGGGGACAGGGGGCCCTTCCAGGGCAGATCTGAGCCAGGAGCAACTGAGCTGCCCCTCTTTTGAACCCCTCAGACAGCAAGCTGCTGCTGAGGCTGCTGGGAATGCTAGTGGTTCCCATAGGATCTACTGGGATAATGGACTCCTTTACTCAGAGTGTAGAGACCCCAAGCCTGGAGCCACCAGGAGGTTGGTTATACCTCTGAAGTTTAGGAGCTTCCTATTGACCCTAGCACATGATATCCCCTTAGCAGGACACCTAGGCCAAAACAGGACTTTGGACAGAATTGTTCCTCACTTTCATTGCCCTCATATGTCTGAAGACACCAAGGAGTTTTGTCGCTCCTGTGTCACCTGTCAAGCCAGTGGTAAGGCAGGTAGCACTACAAAGGCACCCCTGATACCACTACCTGTGGTGGGGGTTCCCTTTGAGAGGGTTGGGATTGACATTGTTGGTCCCCTAGATCCTCAAACTGCATCTGGGCACAGCTTTATACTGGTGGTGGTGGACCATGCCACTAGGTATCCAGAGGCAATTCCCCTTAGAACTACCACAGCTCCTGTGGTGGCAAGGGCACTCCTGGGAATCTTTTCCAGGGTGGGTTTTCCTAAGGAGGTAGTATCAGACAGAGTACCAAACTTCATGTCTAGTTACTTAACTGCTATGTGGAAGGAGTGTGGAGTAAATTACAAATTTACCACCCCTTATCACCCACAATGCAATGGTTTAGTTGAGAGGTTCAACAAAACCTTGAAGGGCATGATTAAAGGTCTCCCAGAAAAGCTTAGGTGCAGATGGGACATACTTTTGCCCTGCCTTCTCTTTGCCTACAGAGAGGTTCCACAGAAGGGGGTTGGTTACAGCCCATTTGAGCTTCTGTTTGGACATCCAGTTAGGGGTCCATTGTGTCTAGTGAAGGAGGGATGGGAGTTACTTCTCAAACCCCCTAAACAGGATATTGTGGACTATGTACTTTATCTCCGCTCCAGGATGGTGAGTACATGAAGAAGGCAACTAAAAACCTTGAGGCTAGCCAGGAATTGCAAAAGGCCTGGCATGACCAAAAGGCTGTGTTGACTGTTTATCAGCCAGGACAGAAAGTATGGGTGTTGGAGCCTGTGGCCCCAGCAGCCCTCCAAGACAAGTGGAGTGGCCCTCATACAATTATTGTGCAAAAGGGAGAGGTTACCTACCTGGTGGACCTAGGAACTCCCAGGAGCCCCCATAGGGTGCTCCATGTCAACAGGCTTAAATCATATGTTGACAGGGCAGACATGGGCTTGCTCATGGCTACTGAAGAGAGGCAGGGGAAGAGAGTGATCCACTCCCTGACCTGCTCTCACAGAACCCTGATGATGGATCAGTAGATGGTGTAGCCTTGGCAGGCAGCCTCACTGACCAGCAGCAAACTGATTGCAGAAAAGTTCTCAACCAGTTTAGACATATGTTCTCACTGACTCCAAGTCAGACTACCTGGTGCACTCATGAAGTGGACACTGGGGACAGTATGCCTGTTAAAAATAAGATTTACAGGCAACCTGACCATGTCAGGGACTGCATCAGGACTGAAGTCCAGAAGATGTTGGATTTGGGTGTGATTGCACCCTCAGATAGCCCTTGGGCTAGTCCAGTAGTCTTGGTACCTAATCCTCACACCCAGGGTGGTAAGAGAGAGATGAGGATTTGTGTTGACTACAGAGGTCTCAATGCAGTCACTAGGACTGATGCCCATTGTAGGAGAGTAGGATCTGCTTCTTATAGTTACCCCCACTTTTGGCTGATGTTTCACTGTTTTCGACTTAGTCTGACTGGGATCCTGCTATTCAGGACCCCAGTCTATCTGCTTTCTCCTCTAAATTGATTGCATGTACTTTAGGTACACTCCAGATTGGATTCTGGGGTACCCTTGTGAGTCCCTAGTATATGGTATACTATGTACCCAGGGCATAGGTACCCCAGAGGCCTCCTAGGGGCTGCAGCATATATTATGCCACCCCTGAGAGGCCATTCAAAATGACACAACAGGTCTGCTACTGCAGCCTGTGTAAGGTGGTGCATGCACCCCTTCCTTAGATATAGGTTCACTATATCTATCATAATCACTGCACATATAAGCCTATCAGTCACCCCTATGGCAGGCCTTATCAATCCTGTAGGCAGGGTGCTGGGTTTTATGTGAGAGGGTGCCCATGCATGAGCAGAGCCCCTCTGCAGCTTTCGGAACCACTATTCCGGGGTTGTCTGTGATGCAGCCAACCATATACTCTTAAGTGCATTATAACCTCGCAGTAAATGGCAACTTTAAAATGGCTGCAAGGAATTATGTCGTGTTTGGTGTCAAACACCTTGGAATCACACCTCCACACCAGTACTGGTGTGGGAGGTATGATTCCTCCCTCCTAGATGGAGAAATATGACAGCACCGGTACACCCGGTACCAGCTTCACAGAGTCCTGGCATCACAAAATGGATGCTGCCAGCCACAGACATGCGTCTGCCCTCCTGCTGCTGGACGAAACTCCGGCAGGGGAGGCTGGACAATAGGTTTCCTGTCACAGGGAGGTGTGACCACCTCCCAGACAGGCTTTAGTGTATTGGGGCTGGGTGGGTGCACTCCAAGAGTGCTTTGATATCTGTACTGGGGGCACATTTGGTGTCCCTGTGCATAGTCCAGCTCAAACCGGTTGCAGGGGCACTTAGCCCTTGCTCTGGCGTGAAACTGGGCAAAGGACATGGGTGTAGCCACCCCTCTGTCCTGACCCTCCCATAGGTGGGTCCCCAGAGTTTATCCCACCCCTTCCTTGGGTATAAAGTAGGAACCCTGACTACAGGACTTTGGATATTACCTGGACTAAACTCTGCTACAGAAACCAAGTAACCTTCGACGATCTACGCTTTGCTGGATGACTGAAGAATCTCCCTTGGAGTAAAGGAGTTACTCCCCTGCAAAGCAGGCACCACAACTAATCTGACCGGTTTGCATCTACGCAGCTCCCGACGGACTCCAAAGATTTTGCAACACAGGAAGTGGGTGCCCCAACTTACCCGAGGCCGACTAGTGCTCTCAGCAAACCTGAGACCCGCAGCCCTCGTGGGGACCGTGCAACCTGTACACCATGCACATTTGCAGCAGCATATGCTTTTAGGCAATCCCTGAGGCTGTGATTTGGGCTACTTGTAGTCCAAGCCCCGAGCAGTATTTCCCCCGAAGATTACTGGCCTATACTCCACGAGTGTTCCGTGGGCTGGTATTGTGTGATTCTTATTGAGGCCCCTTCGCAATCCCTGGTCCGTTGACCTGTGGGTCCCTGAGAAGGCAACTTTAACTTTCAACAGGCTTTCCTGGTTGCTCCAGATGTGCCCTGACTTTCCGTAGCATGGGGAGTCCCCAGGACATTGCTGGTCCTCAACAAAGCATCTTTTCTCTGACCGGGTGGGTTGCAGTTGCCAAGGCTTGTTGGTCTCCAATCCGGAAACTGACCCCCAGCACTCGACATACTTTGTGGGACAGCTCGCCTGTGGAATCTGGTCATCGTTGATGTCTCCTGGTCCCCGGGGCTGCAGAGTCAAGCTTCACCTCTTCACACCTGAAACACCCGACATCGGTGGGCATTCGATTGCTCCGCTCCTGGTCACATGACGTGACCAAGACTTTGTCCCCTCTGCTTTCAGGTTCTTCTCATTTCTGATCCAGGCTTGGGTCACACCGGACACTTTTCTTCTCCACGGCAGCAGCACTTCTTCGCATCACGCCATTGAAAACAACGAGGGTTTCCGACACCCCTTAACCCCTATGCACCCGGCTTCCCTGGGCTAGGTAACATGGGTACCTCGGTACTCACAAGGGTGCTGGCCTTAGAACCTAAGTTTAACTGGGTTTGCTTGAAGTCCTCTCCGAAGTGTCCTTAAACTCTAAATTTCCAACCGCGACTTTCCCATAGAGTTGTACGGAGCTCTCGTCTATGTTCCCACACTGCACCCGTCCTCCGTGGGTCCCCTCTGTCACTACCTTGGGTGGTTCCTTGGGGTCCCAGCGATTCTACGTGCTCTAGGCACTGTGTCTAGTCAAGTCGGGGTTGTTATACCATTTTCTTAATATATGGTTTGGTCTCCCCCTGGAGCCCACCGTGTATTGTGCTATTTACTGTTGTTCTAGTACTGTAATATTGTGTGCCTTGTTCTCCAACCTCATAAAGAGGTTAGTAGAGAGTGTTTAGTAATAAATACATATATTTTATATATACCTGGTGTGGTTCTCCTTTCATTTGGTCATTCAAGAGGTTATATACTGGTAAAACAAGCTGCTTTACATTCCTTCAAGACTTAGCCTGAAGGCTGCTCTCCACAGCTACCACTAGGATAGCTTTCTATAAGGTTGTCTTTAACCTAATCATCAATAAAGGTCGTTTGGACTGGTGCAAGGTGCCCACTATAACTAGTGGACAGCATATGCCAGGCCAACTTCTCACATTGGTGTGCAGCGGTTGGATTCAAGCTTGCTATTGTTTTACCAGATAATCTCAGTGAGTGACTAACTGAAAACCACTAAAGGTACTTAGGTACATATAAATCAAGTCTAGAATAAAGTAAGTTCTACTGAACTTGGAGTTGGTAGCCAAAGGGTCTAGCACACCCTTTTCTCCAACTCAAGAGAGTCTCAGTTCCCACTAGAGTAGGTAGGTGCATACACCACACCACACTAAAATGTCTTCAAGGCCTGAAGTCAGTGACTCCTTGCCAACTAGGTATGACCATCTCACATTCCAGGAATTGGGAATATGTGTACATCTAGGACATTGAAGACAGGGAGACATTCAAGCACTCAACGCCTCATAGAGGCTTTGCTGTTAGATGACCTCAGAAAGACTCCAGGGTCTGATGAGGCAGGCAAGTTGGGTGGGGCAGCAGAGGAAGACAGGCCAGGAAGTGAAAACTTCTATGACCTGGACTCCAATGCTGACCAGGTGGATCAAGATGATTCCAACTTGGACAATCCAATTCTTCCTGCAGGTGAGGAAGGCCTCAGTGGTCCTCTCTTCACTCCCCCAGGAAGGATTAATAGTCTACCAAGAAGATCAAGATCTCCTTCTCAGGAATCTAATCATTCTGGTACTTCTATAGGGACCTCTGCTTCTCATAAAAGGGAATCCTCTTATGAGAAGAAATGCCAACTGCTTGAGTTTGAGAGAGCTAAGCTCAGAATCAAGAAAGAGCAATTGGCCGTAGATAGGGAATCCCTGGAGCTTCAGAGAGCTTCTCAGAAGTTGGGGCTAGAGCCCCATGGTGGCAGCCACAGTGTCCCTAAAGGTAGAGAACATACTCATGACCATAGGAACCTGAACAACATTGTCCCTCCCTACCAGAGAGGGGATGACATCCACAAATGGATAACTGCACTGGAGAGGGCCTGTAAGGTACAGAGGGTCCCTCAGGAGCAGTGGGCAGCAATCTTGTGGCTCTCCTTTGCAGACAAAGGTAGAGACAAGCTCCTCACTGTACGAGAAGAGGATGCTGATAATTACAAAGTCCTGAAGAGTGCTCTGATAGATGGGTTTGGCCTAACCACTGAACAATACAGGTTAAAGTTCAGAGACACCCAATAGGCACAGACTCAGGACTGGGTTGACTTTGTTGATTGTGCTACTAAGGCTCTGGAAGGCTGGTTATATGGCAGTAAGGTGTGTGATTTCAAAGGATTGTATAATTTAATCATGAGAGAGCAGATCCTTAACAACTGTCAAAATCAACTGTTGCATCAGTACCTGGTGGACTCTGATCTGACCTCTCCCCAAGAATTGGGCCAGAAGGCAGACAAATGGGTCAAAACCAGGGTGAGGCAAAAGGTTCAGAACCAAGGTGGTGACTCCAAGAAGCAGGATTCTAAAAACCCTGATAAGGGTGGTGAGAAGGGTAAAGACCAGAAGTCTTCTCAAGGGCCCCAAAATCTGCATCTGGTGGGGAGTCACAATCCAACAAAAGTAAAGGCAAGAAGAAGCCATGGTGTCAAATCTGTAAACAGAAGACCCATTGGACAAGTGATTGTAACAAGTCCAAGGACTCAACTCCAACCACCACTGCCCCTAAGGCAACTGTTCCCTCTAGTTCAGCTCCAAGTGGTGGTGTTCCCACTAAGGGTGTAGTAGAGTTAACCGTGGGATCTGAGATGGACTCTGGCCTAGTCAGAGTTCCAACTCAGGCTATGTTGAGCTGTGATGGAGGCATGGATATGGCCTCCTTGTTTGTAAGCCACTGTATTCTGGGAAAGTACAGACAACAGCCTATAATCAATGGAAAGGAGGCCTTGGCATTCAGGGACACAGGAGCAAGTGTCACCATGGTGACCAAAGATCTTGTGGCTCCTGAGCAAATCATACTTGGTGAGATGTACCAAGTGACCAATGCTAGCAATGTCAGGACAGACCATTCCTTGGCAGTTGTTAATTTCTCCTGGGGAGGGGTAACTGGCCCTAAGAAGGTTGTGGTAAGTGCAAACCTTCCTGTTGAATGCTTGTTGGGCAATGATTTAGAAACTTCAGCTTGGGCTGAAGTGGAACTCAGGACTCATGCAGAAATGTTGGGTATCCCTGCAGATGTGTTTGCTATGACCAGGTCACAGGGAAAAATGTCTAACACTGAACCGGTCCTGGATCCTGGAAAAATGGACCAGGCACCTTCCAAGAGGAGGAGCAGTAGGGATAATGCAGTGTCTTCCCCCCTGCCTCAGAATCCAGATCAGTCTCCTGAAGAAGGAGCTGTCCCAGATGAGCTTGAACCTGATCAGGTTGAGTTCTTGGGGACAGGGGGCACTTCCAGGGCAGATCTGAGCCAGGAGCAACTGAGCTGCCCCTCTCTTGAACCCCTCAGACAGCAAGCTGCTGAGGATGCTGGGAGTGCTAGTGGTTCCCATAGGATCTACTGGGATGATGGACTTCTTTACTCAGAGTGTAGAGACCCCAAGCCTGGAGCCACCAGGAGGTTGGTTATACCTCTGAAGTTTAGAAGCTTCCTATTGACCCTCGCACATGATATCCCCTTAGCAGAACACATAGGCCAAAACAAGACTTGGGACAGAATTGTCCCTCACTTTCATTGGCCTCATATGTCTGAAGACACCAAGGAGTTTTGTCGCTCCTGTGTCACCTGTCAAGCCAGTGGTAAGGCAGGTAGCACTACAAAGGCCTCCCTGATACCACTACCTGTGGTGGGGGTTCCCTTTGAGAGGGTAGGGATTGACGTTGTTGGTCCCCTAGATCCTCAAACTGCAACTGGGCACAGATTTATACTGTGGTGGTGGACCATGCCACTAGGTATCCAGAGGCAATTCCCCTTAGAACTACCACAGCTCCTGTGGTGGCAAGGGCCCTCCTGGGAATCTTTTCCAGGGTGGGTTTTCCTAAGGGGGTAGTATCAGACACAGGTGCAAACTTCATGTCTAGTTACTTAACTGCTATGTGGAAGGAGTGTGGAGTAAATTACAAATTTACCACCCCTTATCACCCACAATGCAATGGTTTAGTTGAGAGGTTCAACAAAACCTTAAAGGGCATGATTAAAGGTCGCCCAGAAAAGCTTAGGCGCAGATGGGACATACTTTTGCCCTGCCTTCTCTTTGCCTACAGAGAGGTTCCACAGAAGGGGGTTGGTTACATCCCATTTGAGCTTTTGTTTGGACATCCAGTTAGGGGTCCATTGTGTCTTGTGAAGGAGGGATGGGAGTTACCTCTCAAACCCCCTAAACAGGATATTGTGGACTATGTACTTGGTCTCCACTCCAGGATGGCTGAGTACATGAAGGCAACTAAAAACCTTGAGGCTAGCCAGGAATTGCAAAAGGCCTGGCATGACCAAAAGGCTGTGTTGACTGTTTATCAGCCAGGACAGAAAGTATGGGTGTTGGAGCCTGTGGCCCCAGCAGCCCTCCAAGACAAGTGGAGTGGCCCTCGTACAATTATTGAGCAAAAGGCAGAGGTTACCTACCTGGTGGACCTAGGAACTCCATGTCAACAGGCTCAAACCATATGTTGACAGGGCAGACATGGGCTTGCTCATGGCTACTGATGAGGGACAGGAGGAAGAGAGTGATCCACTCCCTGACCTGCTCTCACAGAACCCTGATGATGGTTCAGTAGATGGTGTAGCCTTGGCAGGCAGCCTCACTGACCAGCAGCAAACAGAGTGCAGAAAGGTTCTCAACCAGTTTAGACATATGTTCTCACTGACTCCAAGTCAGACTACCTGGTGCACTCATGAAGTGGACATTGGGGACAGTGTGCCTGTTAAAAATAAGATTTACAGGCAACCTGACCATGTCAGGGTCTGCATCAGGACTGAAGTCCAGAAGATGTTGGATTTGGGTGTGATTGCACCCTCAGATAGCCCTTAGGCTAGTCCAGTAGTCTTTGTACCTAAACCTCACACCCAGGGTGGTAAGAGAGAGATGAGGTTTTGTGTTGACTACAGAGGTCTCAATGCAGTCACTAGGACTGATGCCCATCCAATCCCTAGGGCAGATGAGCTTATAGATACTTTAGCCTCAGCCAAGTTTCTGAGCACATTTGACCTGACAGCTGGCTACTGGCAGATCAGACTAGCTGAGGATGCAAAAGCCAAAACAGCATTCTCAACCCCTAGTGGGCACTGCCAATTTGTGGTGATGCCCTTTGGTTTGAAGAATGCACGTGCCACTTTTCAAAGGTTGGTGAACAAAGTCCTTACAGGCCTGGAAGACTATAGTGCAGCATATCTAGATGATATTGCTGTCTTTAGCTCCACCTGGGAGGATCACCTGGTCCACCTGAGAAATGTTTTGGAGGCCCTGCAGAAAGCAGGCCTCACTATCAAGGCCACCAAGTGCCAGATAGGGCAGAGCCAAGGTATACCTGGGCCACCTTGTGGGGGGAGGCCAGGTTCAACCATTGCAGAGCGAAATCCAGACCATCATGGACTGGGTTGCTTCAACCACCCAGACTCAGGTCAGAGCTTTCTTGGGTCTGACTGGGTACTATAGAAGATTTGTCAAAGGATATGGATCCATAGTGACCCCTTTGAATGACTTAACTTTTAAAAGAATGCCCAAAAAAGTTCAGTGGACAGTCAGCTGTCAAAAGGCATTAGATGACCTGAAGCAGGCCATGTGCACTGCTCCCATTCTGCAAAGTCCTGACTACTCCAAACAATTTATTGTCCAAACAGATGCATCTGAGTTGGGGGTAGGGGCTGTGTTATCACAATTGAATGATGAAGGTCAGGATCAGCCAGTAGCTTTTATTAGCAGAAGGCTGACCCCCAGAGAGAAACGTTGGTCAGCCATTGAGAGTGAAGCCTTTGCTGTGGTTTGGGCCTTGAAGAAGCTGAGGCCATACTTGTTTGGCACTCACTTCATTGTTCATACAGACCACAAGCCCCTCTTGTGGCTAAAACAGATGAAGGGTGAAAACCCCAAACGTTTGAGGTGGTCCATTTCCCTACAGGGGATGGACTATACAGTGGAACATAGACCTGGGAGTAACCATGCCAATGCAGATGGACTCCCCAGATATTTCCACTTAGAACATGAAGACTCAACTGGTCAAGGTTAGTTTAATGTCCTGACGTTTGGGGGGGTTGTGTAGGAGAGTAGGATCTGCTTCTTATAGTTACCCCCACTTTTTGCTGATGTTTCACTGTTTTTGACTTAGTCTGACTGGGATCCTGCTATTCAGCACCCCAGTCTATCTGCTTTCTCCTCTAAATTGATTGCATGTTCTTTAGGTATACTCCAGATTGGATTCTGGGGTACACTTATAAGTCCCTAGTATATGGTATACTATGTACCCAGGGCATAGGTACCCCAGAGGCCTCCCAGCGGCTGCAGCATATATTATGCCACACCTGAGAGGCCATTCAAAATGACACAACAGGTCTGCTACTGCAGCCTGTGTAAGGTGGTGCATGCACCCCTTCCTTAGATATAGGTTCACTATATCTATCCTAATCACTGCACATATAAGCCTATCAGTCACCCCCATGGCAGGCCTTATCAATCCTGTAGGCAGGGTGCTGGGTTTTATGTGAGAGGGTGCCCATGCATGAGCAGAGCCCCTCTGCAGCCTTTGGAACCACTATTCCGGAGTTGTCTGTGATGCAGCCAACCATATACTCTTAAGTACATTATAACCTCGCGGTAAATGCTAACTTTAAAATGGCTGCAAGGAATTATGTCGTTTTTGGTGTCAAACACCTTGGAATCATACCTCCACACCAGTACTGGTGTGGGAGGTATGATTCCTCCCTCCTAGAGGGAGAAATATGACAGCACCGGTACACCCGGTACCAGCTTCACAGAGCCCAGGCATCACAAAATGGATGCTGCCAGCCACAGACATGCGTCTGCCCTCCTGCTGCTGGACGAAACTCCAGCAGGGGAGGCTGGACAATAGGTTTCCTGTCACAGGGAGGTGTGACCACCTCCCAGACAGGCTTTAGTGTTTTGGGGCTGGGTGGGTGTACTCCAAGAGTGCTTTGATGTCTGCACAGGGGGCACATTTGGTGTCCCTGTGCATAGTCCAGCTCAAACCGGTTGCAGGGGCGCTCAGCCCCTTCTCTGGTGTAAAACTGGACAAAGGACATGGGTGTAGCCACCCCTCTGTCCTGACCCTCCCATAGGTGGGTCCCCAGAGTTTGTCCCACTCCTTCCTTGGGTATAAAGTAGGAACCCTGACTACAGGACTTTAGATATTACCTGGACTAAACTCTGCTACAGAAACCAAGTAACCTTCGACAATCTACACTTTGCTGGATGACTGAAGAATCTCCCTTGGAGTAAAGGAGTTACTCCCCTGCAAAGCAGGCACCACAACGCATCTGACTGGTTTGCATCTACGCAGCTCCCGACGGACTCCGAAGATTTAGCAACGCAGGAGGTGGGTGCCCCTGCTTCCCCGAGGCTGACTAGTGTTCTCAGCAAACCTGAGACCTGCAGCCCTCGTGGGGACCGTGCAACCCAAACCCCTGGACACAGTGCACATTTGCAGCAGCATATGCTTTTAGGCGATCCCTGAGGCTGTGCTTTGGGCTACTTGTAGTACAAGCTCCATGCAGTAAATCCACCAAAGATTATTGGCCTACACTCCAAGAGTGTTCCGTGGGCTGGTATTGTGTGATTCCTCTCGAGGCCCCTTCGCGATCCCTGGTCCATTGACCTGTGGGTCCCTGAGAAGGCAACTTTAACTTTCAATGGGCTTTCCTTGTTGCTCCTGACGTGCCCTGACTCTCCATAGCTTGGGGATTCCCCAGGACCTTGCTGGTACTCAACAAATCATCTTTTCTCTGACCGCGTGGGTTGCAGTTGCCAAGGCTTGTTGGTCTCCAATCCGGAAACTGACCCCCCCAGCACTCGACATCCTTTGTGGGACAGCTCACCTGTGGAATCTGGATGTCGTCGACATCTCCTGGTCCCCGGGGCTGCAGAGTCAAGCTTCACCTCTTCGCACCTGAATCACCTGACATTGGTGGGCATTCGATTGCTCCGCTCCTGGTCACATGAAGTGACCCAGACTTTGTCCCCTCTGCTTTCAGGTTCTTCTCATCTCTGATCCAGGCTTGGGTCACACTGGACACTTTTCTTCTCCACGGCAGCAGCACTTCTTCACATCACGCCATTGAAAACGACGAGGGTTTCCGACACCACTTGACCCCTATGCACCCGGCTTCCCTGGGCTAGGTAACCCGGGTACCTCGGTGCTCACAAGGGTGCTGGTCTTAGAACCTTCTAAGTTTAACTGGGTTGGCTTGAAGTCCTCTCCGAAGTGTCCTTAAACTCTAAATTTCCAACCGCGACTTTCCCATAGAGTTGTACGGAGCTCGCGTCTGTGTTCCCACACTGCACCCGTCCTCTGTGGGTCCCCTGTATCACTACCTTGGGTGGTTCCTTGTGGTCCCAGCGATTATACGTGCTCTAGGCGCTGTGTCTAGTCAAGTCGGGGTTGTTATACCACTTTCTTAATATATGGTTTGGTCTCCCCCTGGAGCCCACTGTGTATTGTGCTATTTACTGTCATTCTAGTACTGTAATATTGTGTGCCTTTTTCTCTAATCTCATAAAGAGGTTAGTAGAGAGTGTTTAGTAATAAATACATATATTTTATATATACCTGGTGTGGTTCTCCTTTCACTTGGTCATTCAAGAGGTTATATACTGGTAAAACAAGCTGCTTTACATTCCTTCAAGACTTAGCCTGAAGGCTGCTCTCCACAGCTACCACTAGGATAGCTTTCAATAAAGGTTGTCTTTAACCTAATCATCAATAAAGGTCGTTTGGACTGGTGCAAGGTGCCCACTTTAATTAATGGACAGCATATGCCAGGCCAACTTCTCACACCCACTCCCTGACCTCCTCTCACAGAACCCTGATGATGGTTCAGTAGATGGTGTAGCCTTGGCAGGCAGCCTCACTGAGCAACAACAGACTGATTGCAGGAAAGTCCTCAACCAGTACAGACACATGTTCTCACTGACTCCCAGTCAGACCACATGGTGTACCCATGAAGTCGACACAGGGGAGAGCTTACCTGTAAAGAACAAAATTTACAGACAACCTGACCATGTTAGGGACTGCATCAGGACTGAGGTCTAAAAGATGTTGGAATTGGTAGTAATTGAACCCTCAGATAGCCCTTGGGCTAGTCCATTGGTCCTGGTACCCAAACCTCACACCCAGGGTGGTAAAACAGAGATGAGGTTTTGTGTAGACTACAGGGGGCTCAATGCAGTCACTAGGACTGATGCTCATCCTATTCCGAGGGCAGATGAACTTATAGATACTTTGGTCTCAGCCAAGTTTCTCAGTACATTTCACCTCACAGCTGGCTACTGGCGAATCAGACTAGCTGAGGATGCTAAGCCCAAAATAGCATTTTCAACCCCTAGTGGGCACTATCAATTTGTGGTAATGCCCTTTGGCTTGAAAAATGCACCTGACACTTTTCAAAGGTTGGTGAATAAAGTTCTCACAGGCCTGGAAGCCTATAGTGCAGCTTATCTTGATGATATTGCTGTCTTTATCTCCACCTGGGAGGATCACCTGGTCCATCTGAGAAATGTTTTGGAGGCCCTGCAAAAAGCAGGCCTCACTATCAAGGCCACTAAGTGTCAGATAGGGCAGAGTAATGTTGTATACCTGGAGGTCAGGTTCAACCATTGCAGAGCAAAATCCAGACCATCATGGAATGGGTTGCTCCAATTACCCAGACTCAGGTCAGAGCTTTCTTGGGCCTGACTGGGTTCTACAGGAGGTTTGTCAAAGGATATGGATCCATAGTGACCCCTTTGAATGATTGACTTCCAAAAGAATGCCCAAAAAGGTTCAGTGGACAGTTAGCTGTCAAAAGGCATTTGATGACCTGAAGCAGGCCATGTGCACTGTTTCCATTCTGCTAAATCCTGACTATTCCAAACAATTCATTGTTCAAACTGATGCATCTGAGTTGGGGGTAGGGACTTTGTTATCACAACTGAATGAAGAGGGTCAGGATCAGCCAGTAGCTTTTATAAGCAGAAGGCTGACCCCCAGAGAGAAACGTTGGTCAGCTATTGAGAGGGAAGCCTTTGCTGTGGTTTGGGCTCTGAAGAAGCTGAGGCCATACCTGTTTGGCACTCACTTCATTGTTCAGACAGACCATAAGCCCCCCTTATGGCTTAAACAGATTAAGGGTGAAAACCCCAAACTTTTGAGGTGGTCCATTTCCCTACAGGGGATGGACTGTACAGTGGAACATAGACCTGGGAGTAACCATGCCAATGCAGATGGACTCTCCAGATATTGCAACTTAGAACATTAAGACTCAACTGGTCAAGGTTAGTTTAATGTCCTTTCGTTTGGGGGGGCTGTGTAGGAAACTAGGATCTGCTTCTTATGGTTACCCCCACTTTTTGCTTGATGTCTCACTGTTTTTAACTAGTCTGACTGGGATCCTGCTAAATCAGGACCCCAGTCTATCTGCTTTCTCCCTTAAATTGACATACATATACTTTGGTACACTCTAGATTGGATACTGGGGTACCCTTATAAGTCCCTAGTATATGGTACCCATGTACCCAGGGCATAGGTACCCTAGAGGCCTCCCATGGGCTGAAGCATGTATTATGCCACCCATGAGAGGCCATGCAAAATGGAAATCTAGGTCTGCTACAGCAGCCTGTGTAAGATGGTGCTTGCACCACTTACTTTAGATATAGGTACACTATATCTATAGGTCACTACACTTAAAACTTATAAGTCACCCCTATAGCAGGCCTTATCAATCCTGAAGGCAGGGTGCTGGGTTTTTAGTGAGAGGGTGCCCCTACATGAGCAGAGCCCCTTTGCAGCCTTTGGAGACCAATCTCCCGGGTTGTCTGTGACTCAGCCGGACATATAGGTAGAGGTGTATTATAGCCTCGCAGTAAATGCTATCTCGAAAACAGCTGCATAGAGACATATCGTGCTTGGTATCAAATACCTTGGAATCATACCTCCACACCAGTAACTGGTGTGGGAGGTATGATTCCACCCTTCAGATGAGAGCTTCGTGGGGACACCGGTCTACCCGGTACCAGCCTTCTCAACCCGGACAGCACAAAATTGATGCTGCCAGCCAGAGACACATTTCTGCCCTCCTGCTGCTGAGCCAAGCTCGAGCAGAGGAAGGCAGCACAATAGGCATCCTGTCACAGGGAGGTGTGACCACCTCCCAGACAGGGTTTAGTGTATTGGGGCTGGGTGGGTGCACTCTGAGGTTGCCAGAAACTCTGCACTGGGGGCACATTTGGTGTCCCTGTGCATAGTCCAGCTCAAACCAGTTCTGGGAGCCATTGGTTCCTGCTCTGGCATGAAACTGGACAAAGGACATGGGTGTAGCCACCCCTCTGTCCTGCCCCTCCCCTAGGAGGGTCCCCTGAATCTGTCCAACCCTCTCCCGTGGGTATAAAATGGGTTACCTGGCTACAGGACATTGTATTTTACGTGGACAAGATTCTACAAAGAAGAAACCACTAACCTTCGACCGTCTGGACACCTGGACTTCACTGGACCTCGACTGGGCTCGACTTTGCCCCCTTCCCATCCGAAGCTTAGTTTGTGATGTGACTCCATACAGGCTCCGTGCAGGATCTGTGGAGCACTTAAAACAACTGAAGAATCTCCCTTGGAGTGAAGGAGTCACCCCCCTGCTTCGCAGGCGCCAAAAGCACAACTGACTGGTAGCTGCTCCTGACCCCATGTGGACAGGAGATGGGTTCCTGAAGGTCACTGAGGTTGATCTGCGCTCTCACCAAGTTTGAAGCCAGTATCCCTCATGGGGACTGCGTAACCCGAACCCCTGTGCACTGCGTCCATTTGCAAGTGCATATGCTTATTGGCAATTACCGAGCTTGTGCATTGGACTCCGTGTAGTCCTGACCCTGAGCAGTATTTGCATCAAAGATCTCCGGCCTCCTCACACTGAGTGCTCCGTGGGCTGGCACTTTGCAATCTTGCTCAAGGTCCCCTCGCGACTCCTGGTCATCCGGCCTGTGGGTCCTCCTGAGGGTCATCTTGATTGTTCTTGTGTTTTCCTGGTTGCTCCAGACGTGCCCTGACTCTCCATTGCTTGGAGAGTCCCCTGGACCTTGCTGCTCCACACCGTAACCTGTTTGACCTTCCTGCATGGGTTGCTGTTGCCAAGGCTTGTTGGTGCTCTCGCCGGACACCGACCCCTCAGCACTCGACATCCTTCATGGGGCAGCTCACCTCCGGCTCCTCGTTGTCCTTGATGTTGCCTGGTCCTCGTGGCTGCAGAGTCAAGCATCCCTTCTTCGCACCTGAAGCACCCGACATCGGTGGGAATTCGTCTACCGAGCCTTTGGTCACTCTGAAGTGACTCAGACTCTGTCCCCTCTGCTTTCAGGTTCCTTCCATCCAGAATCCAGGCTTGGATTCCACTGGACCCTTTTCACCTTTGCTGCAGCAGCACTTCTTCCTTTCCTTCCATAGAGAACAACGAGAGTTTCCGACGCCACTGCAGACCTATGCACCCGGCTCCCCTGGGATAGCCAACTCTGATACTACGGTATCCACGGTTGGGGTGGCTCTTTAAACTCTTAAGTTCTGAAGGGTTTGCTCAAAGTCCTCCTAGAAGGGTCCTTAAACTTTAAATTTGCAACTGCGACTTTCCCATAGAGTTGTACGGAGCACGCAGTCGTGTTTCCTCACTGCATCCGTCCTCCGTGGGTCTCTTGTGTCATCACCATGAGTGGTTCCTTGGGGTCCCAGCGATTCTACGTGCACTAGGCACTGTGTCCAGTCCAGTCGTGATTGTTACAACACTATTTTAGTATATGGTTCGGTCTCCCCCTGGAGCCCGCTGTGTATTGTGCTACTTACAACTGTTCTATTGATCCAGTATTGTGTGCTTTGTGTTCTATCCTCGTGTAGAGGATAGTAGAGAGTGTTATATTAATAAATACATATTTTTATATAACTACTGTGTGGTTCTCCTTCATTTAGTCATCCAGGAGGTGATATTCTGGTAAAACAAGCTGCTTTACATTCCTTAAAGATTAAGGGGTCGATTCCGATCTCGGTCGGTAGGGCTCCGAATCGGATTCGGCTTTACCGGATCCGAGTCGGAGGCTTTGTTTCCGACCGATTCGTACAGTCGTCCGAGCGAGCAAGTACGATGCGATTGAACGCGAAATAGCCGACCGACTAGTTTCCGCTCCGTCCGACTCGATTCGTGGCACGCAATGGAGACGTTTTACGACCGAGCAAGTACGATGCACGATCCGGGCAGCCGGATCGAGTCGGAGCCTCCGACACGAAAAAGCTCTCGGAAGCGGACTTCGGGGGTCCGTGCCGGGGGTCCGTGCCAGACCCCCCTTCACCCGTAGCCGTACGAGTCGGACACAGGGGGGACCCAAGGGTCCCCCCTATACATGCATGTACGGTGCGGATGGCACCAACGCGTACCCACTACAGGGGGCCCCCTTGTGCGCAACGTACACATTGAGTCAATGGGAGCCCATGTACACGTCGTACGACCGGCTCCCATTGACTTCAATGGGAGTCCGACCGAACCGAGTCCGGCAGCATACGGCTGCATCGTACTCGTTCGGTCGGACTGCAGGGGTCCGGCTCGGTCAGAAAACAATCCGGATCGGTCGGAGAGCTTTCCGACCCAGATCGGAATCGGCCCCTAAGCCTGAAGGCTGCTCTCCATAGCTACCACTAGAATAGCTTTCATAAAGGTTATCTTTGACCTCATACATCATAAGGGTCGTGTGGATTGGTACAGGGTGCCAACTTTAACCAGTGGACAGCATATACCAAGCCACCTTCTCACACTGAGGCCTTAAAAAGTGTTTCTCCACCGCCGGAAAGTGAATTAAATAACATTTGGAGGCATTTAATGTTCAAGCAAAAACGCCCGATTTTTGACGAAAGAGATTTACGACATGCTTCAGAAAGGTAAAAAATGGTCCGTTTTCAAATGTTGCGTCTTTGAACTACATCTCATATTTGTACGTGGATCACCACTTTTAGAGATAACATGAGCATGTTTAAAGTGATTTTCACGCTACATGGGGCCCTAAACGCAAGATTTGTGGAATGGGTAAAAGTGAATGAAAATGGCCAATTTACTCACTCAGAGGCACTAAAAAATGTTTCTCCACCCCGGGAAATGAATTAAATAACATTTGAAGGCCTTTAATGTTCAAGCAAAAACACCCGATTTTTGACGAAAGAGATAACATCCCCCTCTCACAACATGCTTCAGAAAGATAAAAAATGGTCCGTTTTCAAATGTTGCTCCCGTGAACTACATCTCACATTTGTACGTGGATCACCACTTTTAGAGATAAAATGAGCATGTTTAAAGTGATTTTCACGCTACATGGGGCCCTAAACGCAAGATTTGTGGAATGGGTAAAAGTGAATGAAAATGGCCAATTTACTCACTCAGAGGCCCTAAAAAATGTTTCTCCACCCCGGGAAATGAATTAAATAACATTTGAAGGCCTTTAATGTTCAAGCAAAAACACCCGATTTTTGACGAAAGAGATAACATCCCCCTCTCACAACATGCTTCAGAAAGATAAAAAATGGTCCGTTTTCAAATGTTGCTCCCGTGAACTACATCTCACATTTGTATGTGGATCATCACTTTTAGAGATAAAATGGATGTTTAAACTGATTTTCATGCTTACAGGTGCCCTAAACGTAAGATTTGTGGAATGGGTAAAGGTGAATGAAAATGGCCAATTTACTCACTCTGAGGTCTCAAAAAGTGTTTCTTCACCCCAGGAAGCGAATTAAATAACATTTGGAGGCATTTAATGTTTAAGCAAAAACGCCTGTTTTTTGACGAAAGAGATAACACCCCCCCTTACGACATGATTCAGAAAGGTAAAAAATGGTCCGTTTTCAAATGTTGCTCCCGTGAACTACATCTCACATTTGTACGTGGATCATCACTTTTAGAGATAACATGAGCATGTTTAAAGTGATTTTCAAGCTTCCAGGGGCCCTAAACGCAAGATTTGTGGAATGGGTAAAAGTGAATGAAAATGGCCAATTTACTCACTCTGAGGTCTCAAAAAGTGTTTCTTCACCCGGGAAGTAAATTAAAAACATTTGGAGGCATTTATTGTTCAAGCAAAAACGCCCGATTTTTGACGAAAGAGATAACACCCCCCCTTACGACATGCTTCTAAAAGTAAATAAATGGTCCCTTTTCAAATGTTGCATCTTTGAACTACATCTCACATTTGTACGTGGATAATCACTTTTAGAGATAAAATTATCATGATTAAAGAGATTTTCATGCTTCCAGGGGCCCAAAATGCAAGATTTGTGGAATGGGTAAAAGTGAATGAAAATGGCCAATTTACTCACTGTGAGGTCTCAAAGAGTGTTTCTTCACCCCGGCAAGTGAATTAAATAACATTTGGAGGCCTTTAATGTTCAAGCAAAAACGCCCGATTTTTGACTAAAGATATAACACCCTCCCCTTACGACATGCTTTAGAAAGTAAAAAAAAGGTCAGTTTCCAAATGTTGCATTTTTGAACTACATCTCACATTTGTACATGGATCATCACTTTTAGAGATAAAATGAGCATGTTAAAATTGATTTTCATGCTTCCAGGGGCCCTAAACGCAAGATTTGTACAATGGGTAAAAGTACATGAAAATGGCCAATTTACTCACTCTGAGGTCTCAAAAAGCGTTTCTCCACTCTGGGAAGGTAATTAAATAACATTTGGAGGAATTCAATGTTCAAACAAAAACACCCGATTTTTGACGAAAGAGATAATGCTTCAGAAAGGTAAAAAATGGTCCGTTTTCAAATCTTACGTCTTTGAACTACATCTCACATTTGTACGTAGATCATCATTTTTAGAGATAACATGAGCATGTTTAAAGTGATTTTCATGCTTCCAGGGGCCCTAAACGCAAGATTTATGGAATGGGTAAAAGTGAATGAAAATGGCCAATATACTCAATCTGATGTCTCCAAAAGTGTTTCTTCACCCCGGGATGTGAATTAATTAACATTTGGAGGCATTTAATGTTCAAGCAAAAACGCCTGACTTTTGACGAAAGAGATAACACCCCCCTTACGACAAGCTTTAAAAAGTAAAAATATGGTCCGTTTTCAAATGTTGCGTCTTTGAACTACATCTCACATTTGTACGTGGAAAATCACTTTTAGAGATAACATGAGCATGTTTAAAGTGATTTTCATGCTTCCAGTGGCCCTAAACGCAAGATTTGTGGAATGGGTGAAAGTGAATGAAAATGGCCAATTTACTCACTCTGAGGTCTCAAAAAGTGTTTCTTCACCCCGGGAAGTGAATGAAATAACATTTGGAGGCATTTAGTGTTCAAGTAAAAATGCCCGATTTTTGACGAGAGATAACAATCCCCCTTACGACATGCTTCAGAAAGGTAATAAATGGTCCATTTTCAAATGATGCGTCTTTGAACTACATCTCACATTTGTACGTAGATCATCATTTTTAGAGATAACATGAGCATGTTTAAAGTGATTTTCATGCTTCCAGGGTCCCTAAACACAAGAATTGTGGAATGGGTACAAGTGAATGAAAATGGCCAATTTATTCACTCTGAGGTCTCAAAAAGTGTTTCTTTACCCCGAGAAGTGAATAAAATAACAATTGGAGGCATTTAATGTTCAAGCAAAAACACCTGATTTTTGACGAAAGAGATAAAATCCCCCTCTCGCAACATGCTTCAGAAAGATAAAAAATGGTCCGTTTTCAAATGTTGCTCCCGTGAACTACATCTCACATTTGTATGTGGATCATCACTTTTAGAGATAAAATGGATGTTTAAACTGATTTTCATGCTTACAGGTGCCCTAAACGTAAGATTTGTGGAATGGGTAAAAGTGAATGAAAATGGCCAATTTACTCACTCTGAGGTCTCAAAAAGTGTTTCTTCACCCCGGGAAGTAAATTAAAAACATTTGGAGGCATTTATTGTTCAAGCAAAAACGCCCGATTTTTGACGAAAGAGATAACACCCCCCCAGGACATGCTTCAAAGAGTAAAAAAATGGTCCGTTTTCAAATGTTGCGTCTTAGAACTAAATCTCACATTTGTACGTGGATCATCACTTTCAGAGATAACATGAGCATGCTTAAAGTGATTTTCATACTTCCAGGAGCCCTAAATGCAAGAATTGTGGAATGGGTAAAAGTGAATGAAAATGGCTAATTTACTCACTCTGTGGTCTCAAAAAGTGTTTCTTCACCCCGGGAAGTGAAATAAATAACATTAGGAGTAATTTAATGTTCAAGCAAAAACACGCGATTTTTGACGAAAGAGACAACACCCCCCCTTACGACATGCTTCAGAAAGGTATAAAATGGTCTGTTTTCAAATGTTGCATTTTGAACTACATCCCACATTTGTACATGGATAATCACTTTTAGAGATAAAATGAGCTTGTTTAAAGTGATTTTCATGCTTCCAGGGGGCCTAAACCCAAGATTTGTGGAATGGGTAAAAGTGTATGAAAATGGCCAATTTACTCACTCTGAGGTCTCAAGAAGTTTTTCTTCACCCCGGGAAGTGAATTGAATAACATTTGGAGGCATTTAATGTTGAACCAAAAATGTCCGATTTTTGACGAAAGAGATAACACCCCCTTACGACATGCTTCAAAAAGAAAAAAATGGTCCGTTTTCAAATGTTGCTTCTTTGAACTACATTTCACATTTGTACGTGGATCATCACTTTTAGAGATAACATGAGCATGTTAAAATTGATTTTCATGCTTCCAGGGGCCCTAAACGCAAGATTTGTGGAATGGGTAAAAGTGAATGAAAATGGCCAATTTACTCACTGTGAGGTCTCAAAGAGTGTTTCATCACCCCGGGAAGTGAATTAAATAACATTTGGAGGCATTTAATGTTCAAGCAAAAACGCCCGATTTTTGACGAAAGAGATAACTTCTCCCCCCCCACCCCCAGGACATGCTTCAAAGAGTAAAAAAATGGTCCGTTTTCAAATGTTGCGTCTTTGAACTACATCTCACATTTGTACGTGGATCATCACTTTTAGAGATAACATGAGCATGTTTAAAGTGATTTTCAAGCTTCCAGGGACCCTAAACGCAAGATTTGTGGAATGGGTAAAAGTGTATGAAAATGGCCAATTTACTCACTCTGAGGTCTCAAAAAGTGTTTCTTCACCCCGGGAAGTAAATTAAAAACATTAGGAGACATTTAATGTTCAAGCAAAATCACGTGATTTTTGACGAAAGAGACAACACCCCCCCCTTACGACATGCTTCAGAAAGGTATAAAATGGTCTGTTTTCAAATGTTGCATTTTTAACTACATCCCACATTTGTACATGGATAATCACTTTTAGAGATAAAATGAGCTTGTTTAAAGTGATTTTCATGCTTCCAGGGGGCCTAAACCCAAGATTTGTGGAATGGGTAAAAGTGAATGAAAATGGCCAATTTACTCACTCTGAGGTCTCAAGAAGTTTTTCTTCACCCCGGGAAGTGAATTGAATAACATTTGGAGGCATTTAATGTTGAACCAAAAATGTCCGATTTTTGACGAAAGAGATAACACATCCCATTACGACATGCTTCTGAAAGGAAAAAAAAAGTCAGTTTCCAAATGTTGCGTCTTTGAACTACATCTCACATTTGTACATGGATCATCACTTTTAGAGATAAAATGAGCATGTTAAAATTGATTTTCATGCTTCCAGGGGCCCTAAACGCAAGATTTGTACAATGGGTAAAAGTGAATGAAAATGGCCAATTTACTCACTCTGAGGTCTCAAAAAGCGTTTCTTCACTCTGGGAAGGTAATTAAATAACATTTGGAGGAATTCAATGTTCAAACAAAAACACCCGATTTTTGACGAAAGAGATAATGCTTCAGAAAGGTAAAAAATGGTCCGTTTTCAAATCTTCCGTCTTTGAACTACATCTCACATTTGTACGTGGATCATCACTTTGAGAGATAAAATGAGCTTGTTTAAAGTGATTTTCATGCTTCCAGGGGCCCTAAACGCAAGATTTATGGAATGGGTAAAAGTGAATGAAAATGGCCAATATTCTCAATCTGATGTCTCCAAAAGTGTTTCTTCACCCCGGAAAGTGAATTAAATAACATTTGGAGACATTTAATGTTCAAGCTTTAAAAAGTAAAAATATGGTCCGTTTTCAAATGTTGCGTCTTTGAACTACATCTCACATTTGTGCGTGGAAAATCACTTTTAGAGATAAAATGAGCTTGTTTAAAGTGATTTTCAAGATTTATGGAATGGGTAAAAGTGAATGAAAATGGCCAATGTACTCACTCTGAGGTCTCAAAAAGTGTTTCTTCACCCCGGGAAGTAAATTAAATAACATTTGGAGGCATTTAATGTTCAGGCAAAAAAGGTCTGTTTTCAAATGTTGCATTTTTGAACTACATCTCACATTTGTACGTGGATCATCACTTTTAGAGATAAAATGAGCATGTTAACCCTATTAGTGCCCATTGAAAATCCTTCAGTGCCAAGCCATTTCATGACTTTTTGGAGTGCTTTGCTTTAACATGCTGTAGTTTGTGTAATAAGATTATAATGTTGGTAAGCTATATATTTTTAGTTTCAGTACTTCTTGTACTATCAATTTATATATAAAACATGCATTTATAAAACAGCCTGAAGTCACATGACAATTCAAGATGGCCGACAGGTGACAGTGAAAATGATAAGTGTAAATGACCGCGTTGGTAGGGTAATAAAAATGTAGTGTTTTTCAAATGCAGATACACAGAAATATTTGTTATTCTGTTAACTCACCAGGTAAAAAGGCAGGTTTTGATTTTCTTTTAGTTTTTTGTGTTTTTTATGGCTATCTATCATACTATGACATAGATATAAGGCACATACATTTTTCACGTGTTTCTAGTGTTGTGCAGAATCTAAAGTTATAATCCTAGCAGAATTGGTTCACAGTAGTAAAATGGATGTTTCAGAGACGCCTGTTAGTAAAGATATGAAAATTCATATTTTTGCTGCTTTGGACAGCACTTTACGTACTACAAAATGGCCGACATGCTGTTTCGTCTGTTGTTGTTTTTCATATAATGGTCTCAATCTTGTTATTGGAGATGTGTTCAACATCTCAAAATGTATTTTCTGACTTTTATGCAAAGCAGTGATGCATATTTTGTGAATAGGTGGCATATGATTTCATGCATAGTCTCTTGAAGGTCACAGTCCTTGACCTTTGACCCCAAATGGTAGCTCCTGGAAGTGTGCAAAGGATGTATCTTTGTAACAGTGAAATTGTTTATGCAAAGTGAGGTATCATTGGAAAATTCATTGTCTGATCTCAAAGGTCAACTAGTCAAATTGTTTAACAGGTTAAAAAAACGTGACCTTTGACCCCTAAATATACTTTTTTAAAAATCTTTATTCTGTTACCCTTGGATCAATTTCAGCAAGTGTGGTATTATGGGACTTGTCAAGAAAAGTAAAAAAAAATTATTTGTTCAAATTGTTGGAGGTCTTAATATTTGACCTTTGACCTCTACTTGCACTGTTCTAAGTGTTTCATGGTCATTAATCCAATAGTTAGATTATTTGTTACAAGTGAGTCATTATTGGAATTGTCATGACAAGTACTTAATTCCTATTTAGTTACTGTGTTGGAGGAGGTTATGCTTTTTGACCTTTGACCTCTAATTATACTTGTTTAGGTGTTTCAAGGTCGTTATTGCACTACCCTTGGATCATTTGTTACTAGTGTTGCACTGTAATTGTTTTGAAAAATACTTGCATTTTCATTGGTTTAATTGGTGTTGGGGGATCATGTCTGTTGACCGTTGACCTCTAATTTCACTATTCTAAGACTTTCAAGGAAATTAATCCATTACAGGTGGATCTTTCTTGCTCCTACGCCCCCTTATACCCCTACTTACCTCTGCTATCATTTGTCTCCCTCCTGCAACCTCCGGAACGATGCCTGCAGCCGGTTTGTCAAAAGAAGAACCTCCATTGAGAAGCATTAGGCGCCCAACGCTTAAGTGGTAACCTGCACCCCCCGCCCTCCTGTGCTGCTGGGGGTATATGTTTGGTGCTGCTTTGTTCCCCCCCCTATGCTAACCCCAAAAAGTAGGCTCCTGAAAACGATCTACTTACCTGTAAGCAGTGTGGCTCCAGGCACTCCCAGTCTCCATTGAAATGCACTGGGCCGAACTCCGACTTTGACCTCTGTACCCGGCTGCCCCTGTGCCGCTGGTGGTGCAGGTTTGGTACTCACCTGACCCTTTGACCTTGCTTTAACTGTAAGTGTGGTACTTGCCTGTTTAACTGCAATATTTTTTTCCCCATAGGATAACACTGAACTGTTGTGAAAATATTCCAAGTGTCGACTTTTGAAATTGAAAAGTATTTTTATTTAAAAAATCTGATTGTGAAGATCTAAGTCTTAAAATAACATACAAAGTATATGTTTCTAAATTGGTGTGGATCTCCTTTTTGAGTCATGCGTCTATTATTGATCAAGGTTGAGCAATAAATGTCCAACACTCCTCTGTGTTAGGCCTACGGCTCCTTGCCCACACTACCACTAATAGAGCATTTTGGGTTTTACATTGAGCCGTGTACACTTTTGGAGAACTCTGGACTCTGTGCACGGTTTACCATCTAGTGGCACTATCTTATACAGAGCCAGCTTCCTGCACTTTTTCACATAATTCACGTTAAAAACTCCTCTCACTTTGCAGTCAGAGAAAGAAAAATAAACACCAATGCAGCAGCAATTAGTCAGAAGACATAGCCAGATATTTGAACTATGTCTGTGAAGCACCTTCAAATGTGAAAAGTTAAACACAGAACTTAAAGCCATCTTTATTTTTTTTCTAGGACTTTTCCAACCCACAAAAAAGGACACAGTGTGATTGAGGATGACACATTTTCATTGCACCATTCACCTATGCCTACAATCAAACACCAATGTGCACAGAGTCTTGTTCAATCATGCTCTGCTGCTTGAATGCAAGTGTAAAGCTGCAGACCATGGTTAGTCTATGGCCAATTAAAAGCAAGAAAGGAACAAGACAGCATGAAAGAAGGTATGCCATGGGAGAATGGCAGTGTCAAATGTAGTTATAGCCCTTCTTAATCATGTTCTAGTGCTTGTCATCAAGGGCAAAGCTGGATACAATGGAGAGATTCAAGGCAATTAACTATCAGGAAATAGAAATGAGGCCATCATCTGAGTTACAGTAGAGGTTAACATTACAATCGAATTCAGTCACCAGTATTAAAAGGAATATGACTCATTACATTGCATATTAATACAACGCGTGCTATTACAACGCGGGTATTACTACGCGATGTCAATGACGACATACCATTACATCACAAACTTTTACCACGACTATACCTTTACAACGCATGCCATTACAACGCAAAGGCATGAGTGGTAAAGGTATGCTCATGGTAAAAGTTTGAAAAGTAAGTGACTCTACCCTTCCATACCCTAAACCCTAATTTAGTACCCCTGCACGACCCTCCCCCGACCCCCAGTCCTCTCCCTACATTTACACTTCCCTGCTCGACCCCCCCCGACACTACCCTAAACCCTAAAACACTACCCCACACTACACAAACACCACAACACTACCCTAAACCCTAAAACACTACCCCAAGCACTACCATCCCCCGTCCCCCAGTCCAGTCCCTACACTCAAACACTACCCTGCATGACACCCCGACACTACCCTTCACTACACAAACACCACAACACTACCCTAAACCCTAAAACACTACCCCCAGCACGACCCTCCCCCTAGCCCCAGTCCAATCCCCTACACTCAAACACTACCCTGCATGACCCCCAGGACACTACCCTAAACCCTAAAACACTACCCTACACTACACAAACACCACAACACTACCCTAAACCCTAAAACACTACCCGCAGCACGACCCTCCCCTAACCCCAGTCCGATCCCTACACTGAAACACTGCACCCAGCACAACCCTCCCCCGACCCCCAATCCCCCTTACCTCTCTCTCCTCGTGGTTCCTCTTTCCTGGTTCCAGCGTCGTCTGAGGGGCAGGGCACGTCACAACGTCATTGTGAGGCAACAGAAGAGCCCCAGTTTCCTCACAACGATGTTGATAGCCATTACATCGCATGCGTTGTAAAAGCGCATGCGATGTAATGGTATGCGTAGTAATGGTACACGTTGTTACATCGCATGCAATGTAACACATGCGATGTAATGACTTGCGGTGAAACAGCTGCGTTGTAATGGCTGTTCACCTATTAAAAGTATTATCAGCTATTCAAAACTAAGTGAAAATATATGTAAATACCTATTTTGCTATAAGAAGAATTAGCAGCAGAAAAATAAGTCATGTTGGTAATATCAAATTTGCATTAGGCTATCTATTTCAGTTTGTGAAAAATATATATGGCTGCGATGTTTTTCTAAATTACCTCAAACAGTTATTACAAAATGGCCGACTCTTTCTACTGAAAGGTGCACTGGGTCTGCTTGTCCTTCTTCTCTGTCAGCATACTCCTGCCACGAGCAGCCAAAAAGATACATTAGCGCCCTCTCTCTTACAGAAATTTCTCTGACAGGGATTTGGGTGTGTTGGAGAGAGGTTGGGTTTTTAGGAGCTTGTGAGAGAATTACTAATCTATAAATTTTTTGTTTTTTCAATGCTACACATTCTTATTTTGTGAATATATATGGTGTGTTAGGATTCATTTTTTAATTAATATTAGTGAAAAATTGGGAAGTGTGAAGGAGGGTTTGGATTGTTTATCTGTGTGTTTTTTTTTTTACATTAACCATAGTCCTCACCAATTGTTTGGGTGTAGGAAGTGTTGGTTAATGATTTTTACCTCACAGAAGTTAAACAACTAAAGCTTGTGAGGAAGGGTGCTACATTTTTCACCTGCGCTTTTTTCAAATTAAGAACATGAACACCAAACGATTTAAGATTGACAGAGAGGAATCTTCGTTCACATTTTTGGATGAAGCTCCAGATATTAATTCAGAGGGTGAAAGTGACATTGAGGTGGATTCTGGTGAGGGGCAGGAGTCCAGCAGTGGGGAAGAGAGTTTAGGTGATGATGACTTTAGTGAGAGTGGAGAAGAAGAAGAAGAATCTCAAGAAGATGTCTATGAGACTGTCTGGGATGAAATTGCACCAGGCATTGATAACAACAATTATGGTATTGAGTTTACTGTAAGGAATCCAGGAGTCCGGAAAGTTCCACCACGAAATTCCCCCCCAGTTGCATATTTGCAATTGTTTTAAGCTATGGAACTGCTTGTACACATAGTTCGTGAAACAAACAAATATGCAAGAGATTTGCTGGACAAAATGGCAAACTGGATCAGTGAGCATCCCCATTCACGGCTACGCAGATGGATGAGTGGGTGCTTGACTGTAGGCCTCTTGAAAAAATGGAGTGGTTTATCTATTAACATGGGCCTCAAAGGAACGTAACGTGAAACATTACTGGGATTTGTCACAACCTTCTCAGGCCACACCTTTCTTTGGGCAGGTCATGCCATTGTGGCAATACCTAATTGTCACAAGAATGCTTCACATAAATGACAATGCCACTGCAAAGGTGAGGGGAGTTGAAGGTTATGACCCGTGGCATAAGATTAGGCCAGTACTTGATTCACTAAACCATGCTTTCAAGCGGTACTATGTGCCACATCAGGTGATTTGTATTGACGAATCAATGATTGGCATGAAAAATAGGGTGGCTTACATTCAATACATGCCTAATAAAAGGCATGCTAGGTATGGCATTAAGAAATTTGAGGTATGTGACAGCAGTAACAGTTATGTCCTTCATGTAGATTTATATTCTGGAAAGGATAAAACAATAGGAACAGAAAAGGGGTTTGTGTTCAACAAGGTGATGAGTCTTCTCCGCTCGTGTGATTTACTAGGTAAAGGGTATCATCTAATGACTGAAAACTATTACACAAGTGTCAGTATAGCGGAGGAGCTACTTGAGAACAAAACTCTATTAACAGGCACAGTGCGGGCAAACTCTAAAGGGCTGCCTCCAGAGATTGCAAGGGCCAAATTGCAGGCAGAAATGTCTAAGTATATGAGAAAGAAAGGGGTATTGGCATGCGCCTTTAGAGAAAAGAAAAGCCAACGCAAGCCTGTTCTACTGCTGTCCACCTCTAGCCAAGCAGATGATGTGACTGTACAGACAAGGTCTGGGAAGTCAATCATCAAACCTCAAGTCATTCTAGACTACAATAAAGGAATGGGTGAGGTTGATGTAAGCGACCGCAAAATATATGAATTTGCAGCAGAGAGATCAACACACAGATACTGGTCAAAGGTTTGGCGTAATCTGATTGATGTGTCGATCATGAATGCTTACGAATTGAATAAATTGAATACTGATCCATGCAATGTCCAGAGTCGCCACAGTTTTATAGTGAGTCTTGTAGAGGCACTTTGTCTACGCCAGGATGGTGTCTCTCAAGAACAAATATCTACAACACCACTACTTTCTCTTTGCAGTGAGGAGCACGGCTTTGCGCTGTTGCCTGGGCAAAAAGAGAGAGACTGTGCTGTGTGCTCTGACAGGAGTCAGCCTGTGGGGAGAAAAAGGTCCCACCACTGGTGTCCTGCATGTAAACTTGGTGTTCATGAGCAATGTTATCCCCAGTTAAGTCACTGTCATCCCTCTCCTAGTGTTCAGGAGGAAGAAAACTAGCTTTTTGTTGCCTTACATTTTTCTTAATAACTATCATAATATTTTACATTATCGTTACTATATTACTAATTTAAATATTTCAGTGTTTGCAGTTTATTTGAAGTAGTTGTAGGTAGAGTAAGTAACAGTTATAAAAAAATATATAAAAAATAAAAAGCAAAAAAATATTAAAATGTAAAAAGTAAAAAAATGTTTTTTCGTTTTTTGTTTACTCTTTATAGTACAAACCTGTAGGATAGTATGTGTAAATAGTTTTTGAGTAACTTTTACTTGAATGAGTCTCAAGTTACAAATGAAGTCAAACTCCGCCAAATTAGATATATTTTCAGCAGAAAGAAACAAAGCACATGGGTAAATAATCTGTTTTGGGGCATGGTATCTGTGATTATGATACCGATTCCCGCTCTTCTACGAAAAACACATTTAATGAAAGGAAAAATAAATATATAAATGATTGCACAGGTGTACAGCACTGGAGTATTAACCCTACTCCAATCTCACCTGTCCTTTTGCCTAGTAAAAGTGTGAAATAGCAGGCCTGCAAGAGTTTGATTTGGCTGTAAATGTGTACATAGTCAGAGGCTTCTCTGAATGGAGTCTGGTGTAGCCTCATGGCATAGCCTGAACGCAACCACGGAAGGCCTGCACCTTTGGACCCCCTTATAATACTGAAAAAGCGAACACAAAAGAAGTCACAACTTGGTTCTTAGTAAGCAATGCACTTTCAGCTGCATAAAGTAGGGCACGAGGATGAGTCCTCTTTTTCACAGCATGGCCAGAGAAACAGGGTTTCACATGGGAGAAAATGTGTAGATGGGTCCACCACTTTGAGTGCGTAGGCAGCCGACAATGAAGTCTGAGCCCCCTTCAGTCCCAATTGTACCTTTGCCTAGCCAAATGGAAAAATAGTAGGCTGCAGCTCTATAGGGAGCCTTAGAAGCCCATGCTGCAGCATGGATGTTCTAGAGATAAATGGTGCAGATATAGCTGGATTTAGCTCAACCTATTTTTTGACCATATGGCCTCCAGAGTTTACAAAACAGAGTTCATCTCCTCTTTGTGATGCATGATGAAATTGAGGATGTGAGTGCTCCTACTAACTCATCATAGCCATTGGTATATGCTAAAATAGATTGTGGCGCTCAACAACAGACATCACAGAGACAACCTATGCTTTCCTGAAGTGCCCGTGAACCAGGAAGGTAATGACATGTTAGCCTTCCTTACCCTTTTCATACAAAGTCTCACAAACTTTATGTTTGAGCCTCCCCTAGAGTTCCAACAGGCTCACAGGATCCATTCAAGACACATGACAAGTATGGTAGGACGACGTTTAGATAGTCGTTTGTTTCCTCCGACACCAACATGTGCATCTGATCTTCACAGAATTGAGGAAATGGAGGCCCTTCAACTACACAGAACACATAATATTCCCCTTCAGAGAATTCTCGCAGGAAACTGTGCATAGACACAAAAGAATCCTGAAGCAACGGCCCTGTCTCTAGACGACGGACATCCAGTATGGCTTGCAAGACTCTAAATCAATGTTAATCAGTCATGTCAACAAGACAATATATTATGACGACCTAGACCTGCTGGAAAGTTTTTGGCCTCACTGTTTGATACAGACATGGACACTTCTGATAGAAAATCTCGACCAGCCATTAACCTAGCATGACAGATCACGCTCTGATCAATCAGTAGATGAGATGAAGTAGCTGGGAGAAGTAACAAGGCAATGGTCCACTGGGAACAAATAGAAAAACCAGCAAAGGCCTCTTCTGTCCAGATGATTGTATTAGAAATCTACATAATATGATGAAAGGGGTGCAGCACCTTGATGATCAGGATTCATAAAACACTGACCTTGGAATGTCACTAATGAATGAGACCTATCTCCTTGTCAGTACCTTACCGGTCTACCTAACCACCATATATGCAAGCTTTCTGCATTACAATAGAAGTGAAATGGTGTGAAGACTACTGGCTATGCAATTGAGACAACAGGTGGCCTGCCATTCCAATCCTGCAAATTAAAACACGCAGAACGTCTGGCTGCACACCATATTGAAATCTTAAACATGTGTCCGTGACTTTTATAAAGCCCATTCTACTCCTTGGAGTGCCAGAATGTGCATTTAGAAGCAGACAAGTTTGTGTACAAAAGATGAAATAGGGGAAGTGACAGAGGTCATCCTCACAGTGATAAAAGGAGGAACTGTGTGGCAATACCCCCTAGTAGAAACCTGGTGACCTGATACTGAGGCCTGCCTGGAGCCCACCGAGGTGAGATATCCCTTAGAATTTGCGCCACTGCCCTACATCATATACGGAGAGGTATCTGAGAGGGGTAGGCCTAGACCGGGAGGCTGAAGGAGGGGCATGTGGCAGCACTGATGGATGGACGGTACACACCTGGAACCTGTTGCTTATGGGAGGTGACCCTCTGGGCGATGCCGCGTTCGTGGTAGTGAAGACCAGATACCATAGGACAACACGGAGGGTCTACAGGGACAGGCCTGCGTGTTTGAATGTAACTGAGGACTTCTGCTGGAGGTGGCTATTCTCTTACTGCTGTGCTCAACCAGACTACCCACTGTTGTGCAGTGAGGAACTTTGACTACAGAAGGTGCCCGAGATCGATGGAGGGATGCCCGGATCTGCCTGCTAAACAGAAACAGAGCATTGCAGTCACGGGTGCCCACGGAGATGGGAATTTCTTACAGTGGACCAATGGCTTTAACTGCTCCCTGGTGTAAAAACGAGTGAGAGGCACTCTACTATACTGTGGTGCATAGGCAAGGGTCTGATTATTTGGGTCCAGTGCCATCCCCCTTACTCCCCATTATTTTACAAAGCTGTACTACAGAGTTGGCGGAGGTCTGCTCCCTTGCTGGCCCGACTCAGTGCCCCTTCCCTATAAGGAAATAAAACTCTCCTTGCCTAGTGGAGAACACTACTGCCAACCCTGAGCCTACTTCTATAACTACAGAAACTTGGGTAAGATAGGAGCCAAACAGCCAAAAATGCAGCCCAGTTCTGAGGAGTCCCCCCGCAGTGCTGGTTACGGACATCCATGATACACCGGAGCCTTCTATGCAACTTCACTTTGGCAAGGTGCTGGCTGCCATCACGGATACCAAGCTAACACTCCAGCAGGAACGGCGTGCAGAAGACGCGGAGGGGCCTAACCGGCGCAATAATAACAAGTGGACCTACTGTGCTTTGACACCGGTTTGCATAAACTGGACAATGTTATGTGGCCAGATAAACATGTACAAACCCGACTCAGGGAGGCCAGGGAACTCTAACGAAACAATGGCGCGCTTACGGTGCCACGCCTATAAAGAATACATAGCGTGGGCGCATGACGAGGAGGGTAGACCTGGTAGTTGTTGGCATGGCTCATTAGACCTGAGTTCCGAGGGACGCCCATCACCCAAATCAGTTTGGATGACAATATACCAGTATGTGCGCTGCCCCTGGTGAGATTAATATGGCATTACAAATAGACTATGAATCCTTATATGGACGACCAGACTCGTTAGACCAGCATGGCCTGGCAGCATTTCTTGAGAGCCGGTGTGGGATGGTGGTCGACACAGGGTGCCAATGGAGACTCTTCGATGCTGTCCCATTGACGGGGCTTGGGAGCCCCTTACTTTGAATTTTTTTATTTGTCCGCCCAACTACAGTGGGTGGCACAGTGGCTGGCGGTTCCTGCCGGGAGGAAACGGGCCTGACGGATGGATTTACTCCTCAAGAAACATTACTAGAGAAGCTTATGGCTTGAAAGGCTGACCTCCCGCGGCTGGGGTTTCTGTTGTCTGTGGCCCTGGAGTGCTGGAAGCGATTTATACGACAGCTGGGAACCCACTATACGGCCCAGAATTACCACTGATAGGATTGTTTGTTGTTATAAGTTTACCCTTTGTTTTTTGTTTTGTTGAATGGCCACTGCAATAGTTGCTATCTTAGACACATGTGGAGCACTGCAAAATGGCAAAACATCTTATACAGTTTCCTGGTATCCTGGAAACTCCCTTGGAGGTATTTTACACACAGGGATAATAAATGACTGACATTAAGGTATCTGGATAAATACGTCAGAGGCAGAATCAGTAACCCATGGACACATGTTGAAAACCTGTGGTACCCACCAGCTGGGGATGCATGTGGGGTCATATCTCATACTGGGGATAACAGTTAAGGTGAGTGATTACATCCTTGTGAAGTGCTATGAACAAATGATTGGAATATATGTTGTAAAATGCCAAAAAAGATATGTTAAAAAAATAACATTCTTTGCAGAGACAGGAGCGAGTTTGCCTTGAACCAACTGTACAAAGTGGTGCTGAAGCTCTGCTGGCAGCAAACGCACCTCAGTGAGGACATTAGCTCAAGGCAAGCTGCAAAGCATGTACCTACAAACTTTCCCTAGTCTAAACATGTGTTGTTGATGGTTGTCGAAGTGCCTGGTCCACCTAGAAGGGGAAAAGAGAGAGAGTGCCTACAATCTAACCCTTTACTTAACATTGTTGGTAGAGCCAGGACAAACAAAGGGAGAGTGAGGTTGCCTTTAACCAACTGTACAAAGTGGTGCTGTGGGTCTCCTGCCACCAAAAGCAACTCAGTGAGGGCATTAGCTCAAGGCAAGCTGCCATAAACCTACAAGCTGTCCCTAGACTAAACATGTGTAGTTGATGGTTATTGAAGTTCCTGTCCACCTAGAAGGGGAAAAAGAGAGAGTGTGCCTACAACCTGCCCCTGTACTGAACATTCATGGCAGAGCGAGGAGATACAAAATGAGAGGCAGGTTGCCTTGAACCAACTGTACAAAGTGGTGCTGTGGCTCTGCTGGCAGCAAAAACACCTCAGTGAGGGCATTAGCTCAAGGCAAGCTGCCATAAACCTACAAGCTGTCCCTAGGCTAAACATGTGTAGTTGACGGTTGTTGAAGTTCCTAGTCCACCTAGAGGGAAAAAAAGAGAGAGAGAGTGTGCCTACAGTCTGACCCTTTACTAAACATTGTTGGTACAGCCAGGAGAAACAAAGGGAGAGTGAGGTTGCCTTTAACCAACTGTACAAAGTGGTGCCGTGGGTCTCCTGCCACCAAAAGCACCTCAGTGAGGGCATTAGCTCAAGGCAAGCTTCCATAAACCTACAAGCTGTCCCTAGGCTAAACATGTGTAGTTGATGGTTGTTAAAGTTCCTCGTCTACCTAGAAGGGGAAAAAGAGAGAGAGTATTCCTACAACCTGTCCCTGTACTAAACATTCATGGCAGAGCGAGGAGATACAAAACGAGAGGCAGGTTGCCTTGAACCAACTGTACAAAGTGGTGCTGTGGCTCTGCTGGTAGCAAAAACACCTCAGTGAGGGCATTAGCTCAAGGCAAGCTGCCATAAACCTACAAGCTGTCCCTAGGCTAAACGTGTGTAGTTGACGGTTGTTGAAGTTCCTGGTCCACCTAGGAGGGAAAAAAGAGTATGTCTATAACCTGACCCTATGCTCCTCTTGTTGAAAGAGTAAGAACTAGACCCGGATTCCTAGAGCGTATACCAAGATGCTTCCCAGGAGGCCCACAGATTTGGTATACCTTCTAGTCACCGACTTACCTGAATGATGTTTCTTTGGCAACATCCAACAGTCTTGTCAGCATGACGTGATTGTTCATCTTCTTCACCTTCATCACAGACACCATCAAAGTGTTCTCATGAGTACAGTTTACACTATATGAAGAAAAAACATTATTTAATGATTAAGTACTACTAGTCACACATCCCCAAATCACACCCATTAATTTCTTTCATACTCCCCCTCTTACCACGCAGAGTTGGATAGTAAGTAGCACTTTCAGCGGCAAAGCATCCCATCAGAAACTCTCATGCAGAACATAGTTGATATTAGTGAAACCATGAAGTGCTAAACCAAGGGCAATCAAATCACTACCAAAAAGACATAGGTCACCCTCTCTCAACCCCACATCAAACATGACTGACTTGCCACTGGTTTCTATCCACCCACTTGTCAGTCAACACAGTATGCTTCTCCGTATCCTTTTCTGTTAAGTTAGACTGCTATTTCTTATGCAGAGTAGAGCAGTTCTATTTACTCTGCACTGTCCGCAAGGTCATGCAAGGCTAGGCTCATTGTTTATCCAAGCTAAGATCAAAAGATGGTCACAGAACAGGACCCTGCCTTCTAGATTAACAACCCATCTGACAATCTCCCTTACAACAAGATATCAAGAGACCAATGCTTGCTTCAGGTTCACCAAACAAGCCATGTAGCAAGAGGCACAAAGTCAGATGCCTATGCAGGATATCAGATATCCATGTTATGTCATGTTATTCCGGAAGGGTATCCCGGTGCTGAAGCAGGAAATGTTTAGGCCAGAGTAGGGGCTAGGTGAAAAGTCAGGTCTTCAGTTTCTTGTGGAATTCAAGAACTGAGGAGGTGGCTCTGATGTGCATGAGTGGAAGTGTGTGTAGATCTTGGAATTACTGAATAGGTGTGTTGTAACTGGTATTGGTATGTCCATTGTTTTGAAAATGTTAGTTTGTATTTTTGAGTGTGTGTATCAAAGGTTATATTAGGGTGAGAGGAGGTCTGCCACTATCACAAGGATGATGTCATCAGTGATGTCATTTGAGATGTCATCAGTGATGTCATGAGTGATGTCACTGACCATGTCATGAGTGATGTAATATGTGACGTCATCAGCAGTGCATTGCGGGCGCGCGAGTTATAGTTAGCTGAACTAACTATAACGGGGGAATTTCTATGGTTTTGTACGAGTGAAATGTCCAACTAACTATAACGCCCCTGAAACCTATGGTTTTTTCAGTGAATTTCTAAGGTTTTTTAAATGCTAATTTCTAACTATAACGTGCCTGAAACCTATGGTTTTTTCAGTGAATACGGTGTCGCGAGCGGAGCCGTGCTCGTTGACGTGGGAGAGCTAGGAAAGAATTTCCGTGGAATGCTGGTGCAGGGGCTATTCACCTAAATGTTCAGGCTGGTCCTTTGGGAGCAACTGTTTATGTTGCCACTACAGAAACCGGAATCAGTGATCCGAGGGCAGAGGCCCTGCAGATGGCACACGAGGTGGGGTGCCCAGTCGTGTGCACCGGCGGGCCAACGAAGTGACAAGCACCACAACCCACAAAAAAGGTAACAAGGGCACTGAATAACACAGGATCTTCTCTTTGTATCTGGCAGGAACGACGAAGTTAAAATGCCCTAGTACCAAAATGTAGAATTAGTGCTACAACGGTCTTCAAGAGGACCTGCGATGCCGCTTCTGCCTCCCGTACCCTTGGAGGCGGCACATGGGTCACGCGGTACGGTCATACTGCGGTGGGACGCACACTCGTTGACCTCTCATGGCACTGCTCCACAGAGGCTGTTCCGTTTCCTCACAACGACGTGCACCGCCCCTTAGAGATGACGTGAAGCAGGAACCACGAGGAGAGAGGAACCATGAGGAGTGAGAGGTAAGGGGGATTGGGCATGGGGTGGGGGTTTCTTTTCTAGGGTTTAGGGTAGTGCAGTGGTGTTTGGGTGGTGTAGGGGTCGTGCTGGGGGTAGTGTTTTAGGGTTTAGGGTAGTGCAGTGGTGTTTGGGTAGTGTAGGGAGTCGTGCTGGGGGTAGTGTTTTAGGGTTTAGGGTAGTGCAGTAGTGTAGGGGGTCATGCTGGGGGTAGTGTTTTAGGGTTTAGGGTAGTGCAGTGGTGTATGGGTAGTGTAGGGGGTCATGCTGGTGGTAGTGTTTTAGGGTTTAGGGTAGTGCAGTGGTGTTTGTGTAGTGTAGGGGGTCATGCTGGGGGTAGTGTTTTATGGTTTAGGGTAGTGCAGTGGTGTTTGGGTAGTGTAGGGGGTCGTGCTGGGGTTAGATTTAGGGTTTAGGGTAGTGCAGTGGTGTTTGGGTAGTGTAGGGGGTCGTGCTGGGGATAGATTTAGGGTTTAGGGTAGTGCAGTGGTATTTGTGTAGGGGGTTGTGCTGGAGGTAGTGTTTTAGGGTTTATGTTAGTGCAGTGGTGTTTGGGTAGTGTAGGGAGTAGTGCTGGGGTAGTGTTTTAGGGTTTAGGGCAGTGCAGTGGTGTTTGTGTAGTGAAGGGGGTCATTCTGTGGGTAGTGTTTTAGGGTTTAGGGTAGTGCAGTCGTGTTTGTGTAGTGTAGGGGGTCGTGTTTTAGGGTATAGGGTAGTGCAGTGGTGTTTGAGTAGTATAGGGGGTCATGCTGGGGTTAGTGTTTTAGGGTTTAGGGTAGTGCAGTGGTGTTTGGGTAGTGTAGGGGGTCGTGCTGGGGTTAGTGTTTTAGGGTTTAGGGTAGTGCAGTGGTGTTTGTGTAGTGTGGGAGGTCATGCTGGGGGTATATTTAGGGTTTAGTGCAGTGGTGTTTGGGTAGTGTAGGGAGTCGTGCTGGTGGTAGTGTTTTAGGGTTTAGGGTAGTGCAGTGGTGTTTGGGTAGTGTTGGGTGTCGTGCTGGGGATAGTGTTTTAGGGTTTAGGGTAGTGCAGTGGTGTTTGGGTAGTGGAGGGGGTAGTGTTTTAGGGTTTGGGTAGTGCGCCCAACCAGCACAATATCCGTGGACAAAGGGGATCCTGACTCTTTGGAACGCTCAGTCAATTGAATAATTTGGGTCAAGGGCCCTACCACGTCCAAGACCTATCAATTCCTTTCTTGGGATCCCTCATATACTTGGAGAAAAAGGTACATAGTTTCTCATCAATTTCAGGCGTGTGTGCCACCTTCCCCTTCAGTGAGGGCCTGAGGCATTCTCCCCTCATCCTATTCCTGACCTCCCTTTCAAGGGGTTGATGGATTTTCCCCACCACATACTCTGCCACTTTGGCGTCAGGTGTCCACTCTGCCGACCTAGGATGGTAAATTTGGGTAGGCTCGAACATGTCCGAGTGGACCCCATCCCCAACCGGGGACTGAGAGGAGTGGGACTCTGGACGCCAGGGACGCCCCGAGTCCTTATCCTCATCGGAGGAGAAATCGTCCTCCGATACACCCTCTCCATCTAAGGGAAACCCGCCGTCGGGGTCTACAATAGTGGTGACAGTGTCGCAATTTTCTCCGGGCCCCTCCTCCTCCCGGCAGGGTGCATGTTTTAGCGTTCGCGCACTCTTGAGGAAGGTCTCCGTAAGTTTATCAAATCCTTCCAAGTGCCCCGCGTTATGCTTAACGGCCCTTTTATTCCCCATCTGGGAGCTACTTGGACCCGCCACCACCAGATCTGGGTCACTGAACACCCCAGGGATGCTTTTCGCCAGCTTATCAACCTGATCCCTAAGAGGAGCCAGCGCCCTAGAAATAGCCAGAGAGAGGGCTTGGTCCACTGCTGGATTGAGAAGTTGGGGGGCCATTCCTCCTCCACTTCCTGGTAGGAGGAGTAAAAATGGTCTTCTGGAGAAGACATGATAGCAGAGGGTGTGAGCACAGAACAAATGCCCTTAAAATCCTTAAGACAGCCCCCTCGCCGGTGCTCCAACAGCTGGGCTTTCCCTGAAGCTGTTATAAGAATAGTCTGAGGCGCAATACCAATTACCACCACCAGGTGGTGCTGGTCACTAACGTGGCCGTGTGGGGAAATCACCACGTAGCGGTGTCAAAATTAGGCGAGGGTTGGTCGGGAATCAAGCGGACTCTAAAGGAGTGACCGGATTCCCAAACGCGCATAAAGACCAGCGGGAGCGCTCGATGGAGCTGCCTCACTCGGACCAGACGCGCCTGACAGGATCTCACCGCGCACTGAGCACACAGCGGGAGAAACTGCGATGGGGAGAACGCGCTCGGGCAAGAGCCTGCTGCGCAGGGAATATGAAACAATACCAAGGCAATAATGCTAATAACGTGCACAAGAAACCGCTATACAAACAGCAACAACGTCAGATTAAGCCAAGAATGTAAGGAATGCACTTAACTGACGAGCAGTGAAGAAAGAGGAAGCGGAAGGGACGTCACGATATTATATACGATGGACTGTGATATGATTGGTCTATAGTTGCCTTGGAGACTACCCCCCTAATGGTTCTTGGGTTGTGTAGTCTTTTGTTTAATGATTGTTGTGTTACGTTTTCTTTGAACTGCTATGCAAATAAAGTGAGGAAAGATATGCATAATCCTCGCCTCCGTCCTGCCATAGAATTCATTAAACTTTATTTGATCTGATTTAGAAACATAGATCATAAAAGTGTACATAAAAACAGTAAATCCTCTTTCCTAATACAATACAGTGAGAATTAATTAAAACCAGTAGGTAAAAACGGGTGTTACAAAGCCCGGTTCAGAGCAACTTCAGGTTAAAAGAATCGTAAAGTTCAATGTTTCGCAAGATCAATCTCATGTACTTCGTGCAAAATACGCAATAAGGGGTCCAAGTAAGATGTAACGCTCCAATACCTGACCAGTTTGCACTATATAAAACTGCAGAAAAACTAAAAATAAAAAGTGTTTTGCACACTTCTGTCATGGGGCTATATGTGGGCTACATCTGGGTGATATTTGTGCTACATTTGGGCTCTTTTTTCTCTGGTGGCCATCTTGGGAGACTTATTTGTTATGAAGTTTCCTAATTTCGTCATTTACTGCAGTCTCCTCAGTAGGAAATGCTTTCAGTTTTTTACTTTGATTCCATCAAGAAGGCATTCAGATGTGTCACACATTTGCCATAAATTCAGAATGTTAGCACTCTAGTTGTTCATTAGATCACTGTAGTAAAGCTACTGCTCACCAAGGAGTTAACTGGAAGTCTACTGCTGGTATTGAAAGTGATTGTTTCAGTCTGCATGTCAGAATTTTCTAATGAAATAGAAGAGGATTTGAGATCTCACTTAAAACATGCCCTAAATTTTATTTCTGCAGCACTAACCATACTTTCTATGGCAAAATGAACCCCCTCATTTTGTTCCTTTTTAAATTAAATGTTTTAAGTATTACCAGTTTATTCCAATCAAGATGGCTTCAGGTGTGCCATACTTTTGTCATAAGTAAGACTGTTAGCGCTCTAGTTGTTCTTTAGAACACTCTGGGAAGCTGCAGTAGAACACAAAGTAATCAATCGACAGTCTCTGCCCTTGTTGGATGTACATGTTTTACTGAGAATGTCAGACTTCATTCTCACATGACTGAGAAAGATAATGTGAATTTACAGAAAATATGCTCTCATTTTAGCTTCTGGAGCACCTTCCAAAACTCTATGGGACAAGCATGTGAAAATAGTTCTCTCTCAAACATGATTCATGATATCCCAGCAGAAGGTTTTTCACAGGGTAAAATCACCTTAGAACACACCACAATTCCTGAAATTAGTATGGTACCATCAACAAATGAATTCTAATGTAACTAAAGTCTGTTATCACCCTTTATAGTTCTCCTTTTGTTAAACCTCAAAATCTTCGATTCACTACAATGCATTTCAATGGGGTACTATCATTTATATTGGTCCCAAGATGGCTGCCAGCAATTCCAGGATGAAGTGCTGACAGCCAATCAGATCTCACGGTGACATGTGTGGTTTTGCTATGGTTAGGCTCCGCCCAGATATATATGTGATTTTACTTTTGATTTTCTCAGGAACTACTGAACGGATTTACACCATTTAAGCAAAAGGCAAGACACTGAACCAAGGGCTACCTCTTTGCCAAATTTGGTGTAATTCCGTTCAGCAGTTCGGGCTGTAGCTGCGACTAAAGGTTCCTATGGAAAAATGAATGGGGAAAACACGTTTTGGGACCCCCCTTTTTCTCGGCCCCCGCTTGACGAATCACCCCGAGACTTTCAGGATAGGAGCGGACCGGAGCACCCCAACAAGTTGGAAACTAATTTCAGGAATTGTGGTGTGTTCTAAGGTGATTTTACCCTGTGAAAACCTTCTTCTGGGATATCATGAATCATGTTTGAGAGAAAACTATTTTCACATGCTTGTCCCATAGAGTTTTGGAAGGTGCTCCAGAAGCTAAAATGAGAGCATATTTTCTGTAAATTCACATTATCTTTCTCAGTCATGTGAGAATGAAGTCTGACATTCTCAGTAAAACATGTACATCCAACAAGGGCAGAGACTGTCAGTTGATTCCTGTGTGTTCTACTGCAGCTTCCCAGAGTGTTCTAAAGAACAACTAGAGTGCTAACAGCCTTACTTATGACAAAAGTATGGCACACCTGAAGCCATCTTGATTGGAATAAACTGGTAACACTTAAAACATTTAATTTAAAAAGGATCAAAATGATGGGGTTCATTTTGTCATAGAAATTATGGTTAGTGCTGCAGAAAGAAAAATTAGGGCATGTTTTAAGTTAGATCTCAAATCCTCTTCTATTTCATTAGAAAATTCTGACATGCAGACTGAAACAATCACTTTCAATACCAGCAGCAGACTTCGTTAAATCCCTGGTGAGCAGTAGCTTTACTACAGTGATCTAATGAGCAACTAGAGTGCTAACATTCTGAATTTATGGCAAATGTGAGACACATCTGAATGCCTTCTTGATGGAATCAAAGTAAAAAACTGAAAGCATTTCCTACTGAGGAGACTGCAGTAAATGAGGAAATTAAGAAACTTCATAACAAAGAAGTCTTCCAAGATGGCCACCAGTGAAAAAAGAGCCCAAATGTAGCACAAATATTACCCAGATGAAGCCCACATATAGCCCAATGACAAAAGTGTGCAAAACACTTTATTTTTAGTTTTTTTGCAGTTTTATGTAGTGCAGACTGGTCAGGTATTGGAGCGTTGCATCTTAAAACATGACCCCCTACACTACAAAAACACCACTGCACTACCCTAAACCCTAAAACACTACCCCCAGCACGACCCCCTACACTACACAAGCACCACTGCACTATCCTAAACCCTAAAACACTACCCCCAGCATGACCCCCTACACTACCCAAACACCACTGCACTACCCTAAAACATGACCCCCTAGACTACACAAACACCACTGCACTACCCTAAACCCTAAAACACTGCCCCCAGCACGACCCCCTACACTACACAAGCACCACTGCACTACCCTAAACCCTAAAACACTACCCCCAGCACGACCCCCTTCACTACCCAAACTCCAGTGCACTACCGTAAAACACGACCCCCTATACTACCCAAACACCACTGCACTAACCTAAATCCTAAAACACTACCCCCAGCACGACCCCCTACACTACCCAAACACCACTGCATTACCCTAAAACATGACCCCCTACACTACACAAACACCACTGCACTACCCTAAACCCTAAAACACTACCCCCAGCATGACCCCCTACACTGCCCGAACACCACTGCACTGCCCTAAACCCTGAAACACCAGCCCCTGCATGACCCCCTACACTGCCCGAACAGACTGCACTGCCCTAAACCCTGAAACACCACCCCTAGCAGGACCCCCTACACTGCCCGAACACCACTGCACTGCTCTAAACCCTGAAACACCACCCCTTTCACGACCCCCTACACTGCCCGAACACCACTGCACTGCCCTAAACCCTGAAACACCACCCCCAGCACGACCCCCTACACTGCCCGAACATCACTGCACTGCCCTAAACCCTGAAACACTACCCCCAGCAAGACCCCCTACACTGCCCGAACACCACTGCATTGCCCTAAACCCTGAAACATCACCCCCAGCAAGACCCCTACACTGCCCGAACACCACTGCCCTAAACCCTGAAACACCACCCCCAGCACGACCCCCTACCCTGCCTGAACACCACTGCACTGCCCTAAACCCTGAAACACCATCCCCAGCACGACCCCCTACACTGCCCGAACACCACTGCTCTGCCCAAAACCCTGAAACACCAGCCCCAGCATGAGCCCCTACACTGCCCGAGCACCACTGCACTGCCCTAAACCCTGAAACACCAGCCCCAGCACGACCCCCTACACTGCCCGAACACCACTGCACTGCCCTAAACCCTGAAACACCAGCCCCAGCAAGACCGCCTACACTGCCCGAACACCACTGCACTGCCCTAAACCCTGAAACACCAGCCCCAGCACGACCCCCTACACTGCCCGAACACCACTGCACTGCCCTAAACCGTGAAACACCAGCCTCAGCACGACCCTCTACACTGCCTGAACACCACTGCACTGCCCTAAACCCTGAAACACCACCCCCAGCTCGACCCCCTACACTGCCCGAACACCACTGCACTGCCCTAAACCCTGAAACACCATCCCCAGCACGACCCCCTACACTGCACGAACACCACTGCACTGCCCTAAACCCTGAAACACCACCTCCAGCAAGACCCCTACACTGCCCGAACACCACTGCCCTAAACCCTGAAACCCCACCCCCAGCAAGACCCCCTACACTGCCCGAACACCACTGCACTGCCCTAAACCCTGAAACACCAGCCCCAGCACGACCCCCTACACTGCCCGAACACCACTGCACTACCCTAAACCCTGAAACACCAGCCCCAGCACGACCCCCTACACTGCCTGAACACCACTGCACTGCCCTAAACCCTGAAACACCACCCCCTGCACCGCCCCCTACACTGCCCGAACACCACTGCACTGCCCTAAACCCTGAAACACCACCCCTGCACCGCCCCCTACACTGCCCTAACACCACTGCACTGCCCTAAACCCTGAAACACCACCCCAGCACGACCCCCTTTACTGCTCGAACACCACTGCACTGCCCCAAACCCTGAAACACCACCCCCAGCTCGACCCCCTACACTGCCCGAACACCACTGCCCTAAACCCTGAAACACCACCCCCTGCACGACCCTCTACTCTGCCCGAACACCACTGCACTGCCCTAAACCCTGAAACACCACCCCAGCACGACCCCCTACACTGCCCGAACACCACTGCACTGCCCTAAACCCTAAAACACCACCCCCAGCACGACCCCCTACACTACCCGAACACCACTGCACTACCCTAAACCCTAAAATACTCCCCCCAGCACGACCCCCTACACTACCCGAACACCACTGCACTGCCCTAAACCATAAAACACTCCCCCAGCATGACCCCCTACACTACCCAAACACTACTGCACTGCCCTAAACCCTAAAACACTACCCCCGCATGACCCCCTACACTACCCAAACACCAATGCACTACCCTAATCCCTAAAACACTACCCCCCGCACGATCCCCTACACTACCCAAACACCAATGCACTACCCTAAACCCTAAAACACTACACCCGCACGACCCCCTACACTACCCAAAGACCACTGCACTACCCTAAACCCTAAAACACGACCTCCTACACTACACAAACACCACTGCACTACCCTAAACCCTAAAACACTACCCCTACACTACACAAACACCACTGCACTACCCTAAACCCTAAAACACTACCCCCAGCAGTACCCCCTACACTACCCAAACACCACTGCACTACCCTAAACCCTAAAACACTATCCCCAGCAGTACCCCCTACACTACCCAAACACCACTGCACTACCCTAAATCACTACCCCCAGCACGACCCCCTACACTACCCAAACACCACTGCACTACCCTAAACCCTAAAACACTACCCCCAGCACAACCCCCTACACTACCCAAACACCACTGCACTACCCTAAACCCTAAAACACTCCCCCAGCACGACTCCCTACACTACCCAAACACCACTGCACTACCCTAAACCCTAAATCTACCCCCAGCATGACCCCCTACACTACACAAACACCACTGCACTACCCTAAACCCTAAAACACTACCCCCAGCACGACCCTCTTCACTACCTAAACACAACTGCACAATTTGTTACAGGCGTTGCAACGCAGGCCTGTGGGGCTTACTGGAAGTACCTGGTGGGCTAGTTGGGCCCCAGGGACCCTCAGGATTCAAGGTGACCTAATTCCCCAACTTAAAACGCTCCACGGGGCGCGCTTGCACAGTGGTGAAGGGAGGGGGCGGGGCCTCAGGTGACATGTGCGCAAACACGCCCTGTGGTGCGTTTTAAGTTGGGGAATTAATTCCCTTTGAATCCTGAGGGACCCTGGGGGCCAACTAGCCCACCAGGTACCTTCAGTAAGCACAACAGAGTTGCGTTGCAGAGAGGTGAAAAAGGTGCGTGGCCTCGGAACGCCTCCCTGCAACTCAGCTCTGTGGTCCTAACTGTAGGTGCCTGGAAGGCTAGTTGGGCCCCAGGGACCCTCAGGATTCAAGGGGACTTAATCCCGCAACTTAAAACGCGCCACGGGGCGCGTTTGCACACATGTCACCTCAGGCCCCCCCTCCCTTCTCCACTGTGCAAACGCGCCCTGTAGCGCGTTGTAAGAGGTAGTTTTAATCCCCCTGCCCTATTATGTACTAGGGACTTGCAGAGGAGGTCATGCTAATCACAGGGGTACCCCAACGCATAGTGTTCCCTAGTGTATGTAGGTGTTTTCACTGTATTCTAAGTGTCTTTTAGCATAGCACTGGCTCTGGTTAGTCAGAGTCAGTTACCACCAGTACCCGTCTGAAAAGTTTTGGGCACAGGATGATTTTGCAACAAGGCCTCTTTCTGCTCCTCTGTTGGTTCTTTCTGCACATCTTTTGCTTCTTTCTGTGCGTTTTTTCTTCTTTCTTCACATGTCCTACCTCTGTAGGCATAGTTGGGAACTAGCATTTAAAAAACCTTTGAAATTCACTTAAAAAATCATAGGTTTCAGACACGTTATAGTTAGAAATTAGCATTTAAAAAACCTTTGAAATTCACTGAAAAAACCATAAGTTTTAGGGACAGTTATAGTTAGTTGGACATTTCACGGGTACAAAACCATAGAAATTCCCCCGTTATAGTTAGTTCAGCTAACTATAACTCGCGCCCACGCAATGCACTGCTGATGACGTCACATATTACATCACTCATGACATGGTCAGTGACATCACTGATGACATCTCAAATGACATCACTGATGACATCATCCATGTGATAATTTCATGCATCTTCTCACACCCTAATATAACTTTTGATACACCCACTCTAAATTACAGACTGCCATTCTCAAAACCATAGACACTCCAACACCAAAAACTACATACCCACTCACTGATTCTTAGGTCTACACACACATCCACTCACTCACCCGTACAGTCACTCATACTTACAGTCACTCAGTACAGGACTATCATATGCACTCATACACCTATATAAACACTCACACACCGCCACTCATCCATAGAGGTACTCGCACACCTAGTCAGTCATGCAAAAAATTAATCACACACCCATTTACTCACCTATACAGTTATACACACACCAGCTCACTCATACAAATACTAGCACATTCTTACGCTCTTATACAATAACTGATACAAGCACACACGCATCCATACAGCCACTCTCACTATCACACACTCACTTATAGCCATTTAAATGCTCTAACACTCATATGGACTCAGTGGAGAAGTGTGGCTCAATGGTTAGAGCGGCAGACCCTGATGCAGAGATCTGGCCCGGGACCAGGGTTCAATTCCCGCCTCGGCGGGTCTTGGACTCAATTTCCTCGGACCTGATAATTCTCGCCTCGGTGCCTATTCTAATCATGGGTCCCACTCTGCAACTCTGGGCAATAGCTTGCTTAATCTCCACAACGGCCCCAACAGCGCTGGGATGCCTGGCTTCACCCTGGGGGTGCCCAGGAGTGGACATTTCACAGGGAAAAGCCAGGAAGGGTTCCACAGCGGTATGCGTACAGCGCCAGGACACCTCTTTGGGGGTATAAGTGCGCTTTACAAGTACAAATTTCATTTCATTTCATATATACTGCCTTTTACATATGTAGTTACTCGCACATGTACCACTGAGATATACATTCACTCACTAACACACCCATACACACACTCACCCACCCAAGCAGTCCATCACAGATGCACTCTTGAAATCATGCACCCAGTGAATCACCCACTCACACATCTATGTACAGAGTCACACACACCCCACCCACACAAACACTCAGGCAGCCATACAGATACTCAGAGAACCAATCAATAACCCATATAGACACTCATGTAGCTATTCGCAAATCCATGCATCCACTTACACACCAACAGACGGATACAGACATTCACACAGTTTAGTCACTAACCCATGCATTCAGTAAGATACGTTTAATCACTCACTTGTAGAGTCACTCACGTATTAAATCATCCATTCAGACACTTATACACCCACTCATTCTTCAATACGCCTTTCCCTATATATATTAAACATATTTAAACTTTACAGAAACACACAGTCACTGGATGATGTCATCAGTGATGTCATTTGAGATGTCATCAGTGATGTCACTGACCATGTCATGAGTGATGTAATATGTGACGTCATCAGCAGTGCATTGCGGGGGCGCGAGTTATAGTTAGCTGAACGAACTATAACGGGGGAATTTCACGGGTTTTGTACGAGTGAAATGTCCAACTAACTATAACTGTCCCTAAAACCTATGGTTTTTTCAGTGAATTTCAAAGGTTTTTTAAATGCTAATTTCTAACTATAACGTGTCTGAAACCTATGTTTTTTCCAGTGAATATATATATATATACACACACACACACACACACACACACACACACACATACATAGACACACACAGACACATGCATAACCAACAGATACCCACACTCACAATAATCAGGCATCAATGCATGCCAGATAGCCCATAAATTACTCCCAAACATTCATAAGAAAAATAAATATAACAGATACTCTCTCAAACATCATTAAATATTCACACACATGATTAATCAGTACTGTATCTATGTTCAAACATCATCAAATGTGATTGGACACCCATGCACACCAGTTATCAGTATTCATGTGCCAAATCACATACCCCACAGACAACCGTTCATAGCGTCTGACCCTTACTCAATCCAAAAAAAACAACTTTCAAACACGCAAGCATGCCAACAGACAATCTTGCAGGTCATCAGACTATCTTGCAGGCCGTCAGACACCCATGCACAATTTCACGTACCCACAAAAGGCACCTATGCAGCATGCACCTTTCCACATTCACAAACACATATGCACCATGCATATTTATCAACACAGAACCTACCTGAATTAGATGCATGATGGCAGAGCTGGTCCTACAGAAGAAACACTGCATTGTAAGCCAAAATATGCAAAGTGAAGCAGTTTCAGCTGGGAATCATCTGTAATGACACAAAGCATGATTTTAGATAGGAGCACTTTTCATAGTGTATATCACCTATGCTTTCAGTCAAATACCAATGTTTACAGACCCATATTGAGGAGTCAGGCCCAAAACTGAATTTCTAATGTCCCAAGCAGAAAACTGGCAAACGGCAGGAAGGAAAGCATGGAGCGCTAGTTATAATTTACAACAGAACCATTCCCTTTATCACTGTTCTTGCCAGATTCACACTTGTCTGCAAAACTGTTCCCAGGATGGAGCACAGCTATAGGAAAGACATGGGCTTTATGGATGTCCAAGGAATGGTTTGACCCCACTGAGAGCTTTGTATGGACCGAGATGGTGGACTGGCTATGTGCTGCAGGTTACCTTCCCGAGTCAGATGGGGTGGTCTTCTTAATGAGTTACGGCTTTGTTGCACTCTTCCAACTTCTTCACCTCTACACACAGACGCACCACTGCCTTTCCTTTACCCTTAACATGCTCAACCTATTGGCAGCATTCAGTACTGGCTCATTGACCCTTCCTTGTGACTGTCATCTTTATAAGCATCTTGGGAAAGGCATTTTACTTGCTCAGCCTTCATCTCGCCACCCGTTTGTTCTCCATGTTTTGATGCTCGTCACTCTCACAGTCACACCCGCTGCCGCTTGGCACCCCCCCATGGATCCATCCTGAGCCCTCTATTCATCTCTGTTTGCACCACCACTCATGGCAACATGATCACTTCTTTGAAATCATATACCATCTTTATGCTGATGATACGCCAATCTTTCTCTCCTTTGCCAGATATACTCTCTCCCCAATCAAAAACCTCTGGCTGCGACTCTAGCTGTTGCTCCATTTCTTTATGCTCAAGTCATTTGAGAATTAAATCATCTGTGTCATGGCCCCATCAGTCTCTGTAACCCACTTAATTTCCATCAACTTCTTCCTGACATCCTGGGATCTTCCCTCTCCACCAGGAAGCTGGGTGTTCCCTTGAACAGCAGTCTCCTGTTGTTATTATTATTTACCTAGCACCACAAGAACTGCAAGATTCCAACTATTCACCATCAAGAGATCACGTAAACACTTTCCTTCCTGACAGGCAAAAGCATTATCTCTGTGTGAGTCAAGGGGATATTAGAATGCTTCAAGCACGTGCTATTAGCTCTTTTTCAATGCACATCACTCCCTCAATAAAATTATGAATTTTGCCATGCATATTATATAACCTACCTCATCGCTGTCTAACCACCACAATCGACTAGTTGGTTCTCAATGCAAGGTATTTAACATGATTTTGGATCCATCTCTAAACTGCCACTGCTCCTTACATTCCATGTTCCCAACCTCCATCTATGCTGCGGCAGCCTTTACTTCTCACAGTCAAGGAAGGTTCAGATCCCCCAGACCATTATGCCAACTGCTTTGGGATGCTTTCTCCACTTACACTCATGCCACCACCTCCCTCTGAGAACTTCGGCATGATCAATCGGCCTACTTGCTTGAAGCAAAGAGCTGAGACTAACAATAGCCAGGAAACAAACTGCAGGCTCCTACCACACTAACTTGATGATTGTAAATGTGTCTATATCAAAATGATCAGACAAATGTATATGTTCTGCAGCTGAATCTGTTTTTATTATGTCTGTATATAATGTTACATCCACCACAAGTCTTTATATGCGCCTAAACCTTTAGACAGCTTCTTTGGACAGTGTTGTAATAATGTAAGGTAACTGCTATAAGGGATAGTTGCATTGCATTTCAATAAAGCAGTTGCCATAAAGCAGTTCTAGAATACGGGGAGGTCACTACATCCTGGGGTCATGCAGGCTTCTTACTTCAGTTAAAATGCCTGATATTCTTTGGCACTGGCAATTTCAGGTGACAGCCTCTCTGGAGAAAGGAGGGTGTAATAGGATCCTGCTGCCGCACTTTAACTCTTTATGAATATTGGTGCAACTGTACTGAAGACCTGAAGAGAGCTGCTGTTAATCTGCCTCTAAGGTTTGGCTAGTCCATAGCACATGCATTGGCCTAGAGAGGTGCCCATGAGAGGACAGACCTGCTTGGAAGGGCATTTCTACAGGCACCAGCAGGGAAATGAGTGGCTACCAATTTCCCACTGCATTTTGTGCTATGCACGCTCCACACCCAGCCAAATGAACCATGACCTGGTAATAAAACCTATTAGAAAATAAAAACTAGTATGGTTTTTCACTCGGCCTCTGGGGATTTCCCAGTTGGAATCATGCAAGTGCGCACCTCAGCCTGCACCTGTTCCACTTCAGACCCATCCTCTCTGACGTTGGGCTCACCTTAACTTTGAAAAATCCCAGTACCTTGATGTTTGTATGCTTTTCGACACACAGACCACAGAGGAATCAAAAGATGTGGTGTGGGGCGTCCCTTGGTGATGATGCCTGGCACTGCGCCAGAGGTAACGGCCCTCCATTGAACATCTAATTCTATGGAACCGGTAACTAGTTGGTGCATGTAAAGGCTATACACTCAAGTAGCAAGGAAGAACAGTACAATATTTGCCTTGTAGTACAGGATGCAGGGTGTGTGCAGGACCCGAGCAAAATCCATGATCTGCCGAGGTCACGTGATGCACTGTCTCTGGGGCTCACACCACTGTAAGGAGGACTTCAGTAACCAATTGCTGTGTAAAGCTAAAGAGCCTATACTTCCCCGCCCCGAACCGGTGCACAGGGCTTTGCTGCTGCCTATGAATGTAAGCTGCCAACGTGCCCAAATGAGGCAAGTACTGCAAATAACTATCCGATTGCAATCAGAGTAACAAATACAAGTTTGAATTATTGCGCTTCAGGCCCAGCCTGTCTCTGCAATTTTTAAGATGGTTTTATATGGTTGTTGCTCTCGTGAAATCAGGCTTGCAGTTCTAAAAATTAATATGCAATCAGTTTTTTACTAAGAATTCAATGAACGAACAAGAATGAGCAGATTATGGACTGAGCTGGCCAGCCCAGCACACACACGTATTGAGAAGGGAAGGCATTTATCAGTTGTTTCTAAGCTCGTCGTGGATCCTGATTTCAAAATAAAGCGCAGGATCTGTGCTCCCAGAATGGATTGCTATAGGCCTGGCTAGGATACACGTGCTGCACTGTTTCTGGGACTCCCATCAGCATGGAGCAGATCTTACTAACCAATAGCTGCAGAGCAGTCTATGTATCCTCTGCTGCCCATGACTGTATGAAATACAAACGTCTGGGAAAATTGTATATTCTAGAGCTGTTTGGGTGATCTGTGCACTCTAACCAGTGCGACTTTACTTTACCATGGATTTAAGCATTGCAAATGCATGATTTATAATTTGTAAAGCATTATGCATTTCCTGTACATCAGCAGTGTATCATCAAAAATGACTGGCTGCTGTGATGTTCGTTCTAGCTTCAGTCACTGTCCCAGTTCACAATAATGGTGATTTACAATATGGTTGTGTTTTTGAAAGCAGCTGAGGATGTGACACACAAATTAGAGATCAAGACAGTGATTTCACACTCTTTACAACTCGAATACATTCAGACACCCTGAATAGATGCCAAGTGGCAGCAACAAAATTCAGTTTGAAAAGCTGAGATGGGCAGGAACATACCTGTTTGTGACAGAGCACCCTATCCAAGAAACTGTAAATCAGACCTGCAATTTCTAAATGGCTAACAGACAAACCAGGGGACAGCACCGTCCCAATGAACAAACGCCAAATGGTCAAATGACAAAGCAAAGCACTGGGACCAAGAGGCAATAACAATCTAGAGGGCAGAGGGAACCCAAATCTGATTTAATATATGCTGAAATCTGACCCACTCACTAATCATTTTTCTGAAAGCAAAATAATAACCAGCATAAAACAAACAAGGGGTTACAAGATGGTACATTTTAAAACCAACCAGCAGACGAATACTAATGCAAAATGTTTTAGGACTGAATACTAATGCAGAATGTTTTAGGACTCCAAACACTGCAAACAGAACAGTCACAAAAAATCTGACTACTTTCAAAGCATCACTCAAAAATAAATCCATAACACAGGAAACATCCTCATATGTTTCCGTATTTTTTCTGGAACCTTACTAATGTGATTAAAAGAAAAGGAAAAGTGTCCTGTACGCAAGAAAAAAACATGACCCACAAACTCTTCAAACAAAACTTTCTACAATTGCAGTTCCCCGCCAAAGAAAACCTAGGACCTCCAGACGTAAAACAGGGCTGACTAGCATCCAGCCATGCAAGTACAAGTGGAAACAATGGGGCTTATTTACAAGCCCTTGCGGCACCCGTACGTCACTTTCCCATGTTAGAAATTACGCAAAAGTGGCGCAAGGCGCTTGTAAATAAGCCCACATATGTGGAAAGAAAACCACGGCCTTGTTATGTACTGTGGCTGGTATGCCACAAAAAAACGACTATGTAGATTTAATTTCTTGCACTTTGTCGATGCACTTACCTCTCTGCCAACTTACCCAACACAACCAAACATCCACAAAACATCGCCAAACATTCAATCTGCGCCAGCTCACAACATTCAAGATACTCTTACAAATCCCCCCAAACACCTACAATCACACCCACCAGCCAGGTAAAAACATTCACACCACACACCCTAAACAGCTAAATAGCAACCCAATTGCCCTGAAGACACTACGATACACCCAGAGACACCCTCATACACCGAAGGAACTAAGACCAAGACCTCAGACATGACCAACATCACAGACGTCCACATGCATATCCACAGAGAGCAACACCCAGTCTAACATATCACAAACCAGTACATATAAAGCAACACTTATGAATACTCAAATACTCTCACAATGAATATACCATGCTATTTGTAATGGGAATCACCTCCCTCTGTCTGCTTGTTTCAGCATAAGAGGAGGAAGAGGTTGATGGGGCGAGGCACAAGAACACAAAAACTCACCCGAGTGATAAAACCACCTACCATTTCACCAGACTCTCCTCACACAACACAGCCTTGTGAATACATAGCTCCTTCCAACCCAACAAGGTCTGCAAATTTTAGTCTGTGAGGATGTTTCATTTTTGCAAAAATGCTCGACTCCCACAATAATACATTTTCAAAATCTGGGGAAAGTGCAGGTCCAGCCTGACACTTTTCCTTAAAATAAAAACATAATACTGCAAAGTGTACCTTGAAAATATGCAGCAGGAGAATCCGGCTGCTTTTTTGCTTCATGCAAATTTTAAATATGTATTAGTGCATTAAAATGTTGCATGCATTTATTTGTGCAGATGGGTAGGAAACCAAGCTTCTCAAGAGTAAACAGAGGCCAGTTGCTTTCGTAGTCTGCAGTTGGGCCTTGGTTTGTAAATACTAGTATGTCTTTGCATGCATTCGGTGTCTAGTCAGCAAAAAAATAATTTGCATGATTGCGATATCAAACCATAACATCTAACACACTAAAAAAAAACTCACACACAACTACCTATGCCCATATTCATATGATAGGTAGTAGGTAATAGGAGCCAGGTGTCTGTAGCCACATTGGTCTCTGGTTATGTTTTGTACAAGCAGATTCCTTGGAGCTGCTAAATGATAACAGATTGTGACATCAGGGAGAAAGACACAAGAAGTGCTATCTCAGAAACTTGCTGAGCATTCTGTGCCTTTTTCATCCTTCAACTGGTATGACTGGGTGCAAGACTGACAGGGTGGAGCAGATTTTCAAATTTGGTGTCTTTGAACTACATCTCACATTTGTACGGGATCATCACTTTTAGAGATAAAATGAGCATGTTTAAAGTGATTTTTATGCTTCCAGGGGTCCTAAACGGAAGATTTGTGGAATGGGGAAAAGTGAATGAAAATGGCCAATTTACTCACTCTGAGGTCTCAAAAAGTGTTTCTTTGCCCCGGGAAGTGAATTAAATAACATTTGGAGGCATTCAATGTTCAAACAAAAATGCCTGGTTTTTGGCGAAAGAGATAACACCCCCCCATTATGACATGCTTCTGAAAAGTAAAAAAAGGTCAGTTTTCAAATGTTTCATTTTTTAACTACATCTCACATTTGTACGGGATCATCACTTTTAGAGATAAAATGAGCATGTTAAATGTGATTTTCATTCTTCCAGGGGCCCTAAACGCAAGATTTGTGAAATGGGTAAAAGTGAATGAAAATGGCCAATTTACTCACTCTGAGGTCTCAAAAAGAGTTTCTTCACCATGGGAAGTGAATTAAATAACATTTGGAGGCATTTAATGTACAAGCAAAAACGCCCGATTTTTCACGAAAGAGATAACACCCCCTTACGACATGCTTCAGAAAGGTAAAAAATGGGCCGTTTTCAAATGTTGCGTCTTTGAACCACATCTCACAATTTGTACATGGATTATCACTTTTAGAGATAAAATGAGCTGTTTAAAGTGATTGTCATGATTCCAGGCGTTCTAAATGCAAGATTTGTAAAATAGGTAAAAGTGAATGAAAATAACCAATTTACTCACTCTGAGGTTTTAAAAAGTGTTAATTCACCTCGGGAAGTGAATTAAATAACATTTGGAGGCATTTAATGTTCAAGCAAAAATGCCCGATTTTTGACGAAAGAGATAACACCCCCCCATTACGACATGCTTCTGAAAGGTAAAAAAAGGTCTGTTGCATTTTTTAACTACATCTCACATTTGTACGTGGATCATCACTTTTAGAGATAAAATGAGCATGTTTAAAGTTATTTTCATGCTTCCAGGGGCAGAAAAAGGAAGATTTGTGGAATGGGTAAAAGTGAATGAAAATGGCCAATTTACTTACTCAGAGGCCTTTAAAAGTGTTTCTCCACCCCTGGAAGTGAATTAAATAACATTTGGAGGCCTTTAATGTTGAAGCAAAAACGCCCGATTTTTGACGAAAGAGATAACACCCCCCCTTACGACATGCTTCTGAAAGATAAAAAAAAGGTCGTTTTCAAATGTTGCATTTTTTAACTACATCTCACATTTGTACGTGGATCATCACTTTTAGAGATAAAATGAGCATGTTTAAAGTGATTTTCATGCTTCAAGGGGCCCTAAACGCAAGATTTGTGGAATGGGTAAAAGTGAATAAAAACGTCCAATTTACTCACTCTGAGGCCTTAAAAAGTATTTCTCCACCCTGGGAAGTGAATTAAATAACATTTGAAGGCAATTAATGTTCAAGCAAAACGCCTGATTTTTGACGACAGAGATAACACCCCCCCTTACGACATGCTTCAGAAAGGTAAAAATGGTCCGTTTTCAAATGTTGGGTCTTTGAACTACATCTCACATTTGTACGTCAATCACTTTTTTTTTTTTTAAACAAATTTTATTCGTCAAAATTTCACATATAACGCAGAGCTCTGTACCCCAGAGGCTCCTGCCGCATCAGTAAATATCAGTTAAATTTGACCATTTTCATACGCATTCAATATAAAATGAAGTGCAATACAAATGAAACTTTAACTCAACATTAGAACCCCCCTAAACCACCCCCCCCACGCACTGTCCTCCATCCGGAGCGAAATATCAAATCAGTAATCACAATTGTACAGTTGTAAAGTGTCCACCCCAACACGGCAGCTTTCCTACCGGACATCAGTATAGGGGTTCACACTGGGTCCCGTTGGCTGTTCGCCAATGCTGGTTCTAACTCCAGGCCACGATAATCTGCCCAGCGCTTCCAGATTTTAAAGTGCTTTCGGGGGCACCCCCTGGCAACAAAGATCGGGGTCTCAAGACCCATACAAAAATCTAAACCATTTTTCCAGGCAGAGACGGAGGGTGCCACTGCCGCCTTCCAGGCCCTTGCAATATCCCTTTTCACCAGGGTAAATCCCAGAAGCATCAAGTGGCGCTTGTAAATATTGCCCCCGATCCCCTCCATAACATGCAAGAGGACCAACTTCGGTGAGCTGGGAAGGTCCCACCCCAGAACTTCAGAGAGACAGCTCAGTACCCCCCTCCAGAAACGCACTAAAGCGGAGCAGTGCCAAACAGTATGTATCAGGGTACCCTCCTTGTGTTCGCATCGGAGGCACACCGGGAGGCCACCAAACCCGCCCTCCACAACCTAACCCTCGTATAGTACACCCGGTGGAGGTATTTGAACTGGATAAGCCGCAGACTCATTGCAATGGCCGCCCCTCGCGGGGAGGCCAAAGCCTCTGTCCAGTCTTCCTCCTCAATTAGACCGAGATCGCCCTGCCACGTCTCCCTCAGACTCTGCAGCGATGGGGAACAATGCGTGACTAGAGATTGATATATGTTGGAGATCTTGTTGTCCCGGAGGTCACCCATAAACACCTTGGCCTCCACCGGACTGAACTCCGCCAATGTCTCCAACCCTTCCAGGCTAGGGGAAATAGCATGCCGGAACTGTAAATACTTAAAGAATTGGGTTTTCGGCATCTTAAAGTCTTTTTGTATATCCAGAAAGGATTTCAATACATGTCCCCGCATAACGTCACACAGGGTGGAGATCCCAATATTGTCCCAGTCACGGAAGCCGGACAGAGCCGCCAAGTGTGGCAAGCGTCCATTGCCCCAAAGGGGGGTCTCCCGTGTCAGCCTGTTCCACCAGCCCATCCTTCGTAACGCCTGCCTCCAGATCTGAAAGACCGTCCGCGTGGCCGCCGGCAGAGATCGTCGCAACTGAGCAGAATAGAGAATTGTGTGCAAGGTATGTTCCCCCATGTACCTACGCTCCACCGCGTATGCTGGGTCTGCCCTGTCCCCATACCACCATTCATTGAGGACAAGCAAATGCGAGGCCATGTAATAGGACAATATATCAGATGTCGCCAACCCCCCACAGTACGTAGATAGAAAGCAGGTCCGCAGGGCCACCCTCACTACACCGCCATCCCAGAGAAACTGAACCAGGGCTGTGTTAACCTGACGAAACGACCTGGGAGGAATCGGGTATGGATGATTTTGCAATTGATATAGCAGGCGCGGAAGTGAAACCATCTTAAAAATGGCCGACCGGCCGTATATAGACAAGGGTATATGGGACCAGGTCTTAATGTCTTCCCGTACACGATCCCATACAGGTGCCAAATTTCTGTCCAAAGACGTGGTGGGAGAATCCGATAGGAATACTCCCAGATATTTCATACCCCCATGCACCACCTGCACCAAAGATGCCCAGGAACCAAGCCCGCTCCCATCCCCCACGACCCAAAGGGTGGACTTTCGGGGGTTCATATAAAGGCCCGAGGTTTCCCCGAAGATCTGCATTATACGCAGCAGCCGGGGTCCCGTCCTATCCAGATTGGTGAGGAAGAACACCACATCATCGGCGTATAGAGCAATACGATCCGACAGTCCGTGGGCCCACTCGAAACCGGTCACCTGAGCATCCATCCGCACCCAGGCAGCTAAAGGCTCCATCGTCAGGGTGAACAAGTAGGGAGAAAGCGGACACCCCTGTCTGGTGCCCCGCCCAATAGAGAAGATGGAAGACACGGAGCCCGCCACACGCACCGACGCCGTCAGGTCCGTGTATAGCAGGGTTAGATACGACAGAAACCGCGGCCCTATATTCAACCTGCGCAGCAATGCAAATAAATACACCCTGCTTAACGAATCGTATGCCCTGTCCATATCTGATTGCAATAGAGCCGCCCTTTCCACCAAACCCGAACCGCAACATGCGCCCTCCGAATATTGTGGCGGGTCGCCCGTTGGGGCATAAACCCGGCCTGATCTGGATGCACTAATGAAGCTATATGTGGCCGAAGACGATTTGCCAATGCCTTGGCCAGGATCTTGGCCTCACTATTCAAAAGGGAAATGGGACGATATGAGGCATGGTGCTCGGGCGGCCTTCCGGGCTTGTGGAACACCACCACCTCCGCATGTCTCCAAACATCGGGCAGACGACCCTGTTCCCTGGCCTCTTCTACAACTTTACAGTAGTGGGGACCCAGCTGGAGGAAATATCGTTTAAAGAATTCGTTCGGGAAACCATTCAGTCCCGGGGCCTTACCAGGATTCAACTCCCCCAGGGCAGCTCCCAGCTCATCCCCCGTGAGCGGGCGGTCTAACTCCACGCTTACTTTGTCAGAGAGGGCCTTGGGCAGCAGATCATCTAAAAATCGAGCGACTACCTCGGCCTGTAAGCATTCATTGGGGGCATAGAGATCAGCATAATATCTAGCAAAGCTCTCGGCTATGGCTAGTGAGTCGGCAATAGGTGTCCCATCCGGTCCCATGATACTCGGGAGAACCTGAGGGCGAAGTGACCCCTGGCACAGTCTAAGCAGCAACTTGCTGGATTCATCCCCCCACTGGTAGATCCTGCTACGGATTGCCAGCCACGCCTGACGAGCCTCATCCAGAAGAATATGCGAGTACTCCTGTTGCGCTAGCAGCAGCTGGCGACAAACCTGTCGCCCACCTTCCTCTCTGCTACGCCCCTCTAGCCCGAGTATATCGGCTTCGGCCCACACCAGGGCTTCCCTGCGCGTTCTACGGGCTGCCACACATAAAGAGATGTCCACCCCGCGAAGAGTGGGCTTCATTGCCTCCCATAAGGTTGCAGCTCCTTGGACTGAGCCCACATTAATGGCAAAATATTGATCTATGGCATCTTCCAGTCGTTCCCTAAAATCCTCCTTCTGGAGGTTCCAGGCCGTGAGGCGCCACCTAAAGGGCCCGTAGGCCCTTCCTGCCCATATAGTGATAGCCACTGGCGAGTGATCCGAGAGCCCCAGTGGAAGAATGTCTGCCGCCGCCAACACCCTGCTATCCACCGCCCGAGGGACAAATAAGTAGTCGAGGCGAGAATATGAGTCATGCACGGCCCAGAGGTAAGTGTATCCCTGCATTGTACCATGAATCCTGCGCCACAGATCCACCCAGTCCAGGCTCGTCACTAAGGAGCGAAGTTTAGTGGGATGTCGGACTTCCGGCAGGCCCCCAGGCCTCCACGGATCCCTGGCCACATCCATCACATCATTCCAGTCACCACCCATGACCGCCAGGCCCTCCGGCATGTCCGCCCTCAGGGTCATGATTCTCTCCCCCAACCCCCAAGACAGGGGTGGGAGGGGCATATACACTCCCCAGCACCACTGTGTCGCTGCCCATTGTGCCCTGTCCAAACAGGTACCTACCCTGGGTGTCCCCCCACGTTTTGACGTGTGTATAAGAGACCCGGTGATGAATCAGAATAGTCACCCCCCGAGATCCCCGCACAAACCCGGAGTGAAAGACATGGATAAAGCCATACCGCTGAAAGCACAGCGCCTTTGTCCCCATGAGGTGCGTCTCCTGCAACATCAGGATATCTGTGTGGGCCCGCTTAGCCTGTTTGAGGATGGCCCCCCGTTTAATCTTGTCCAGCGCCCCTCTTACATTCCAGCTAAGTATTCGGAGAGATCCCGGGACATTTTGTGAATTAGCTGACATGCCTGCCATTGAGATATTCCATACAAATCAATGACCTCAGTGGCCATATACAACGTGCACACAATGACCCTGGAATAGTGTAGGACAGTGCAACAATGCAACCCCAACTCCCAAAACCCAACCCAACCGTCCCCCCCACCCTGTACCTCGAAAACAATGAAGTACATGTTGCGGCGGGCAGATCGGGCTGACCCCAACTGGAGGTCCCACCCCTCACCCGCCAATGGATCCCCAACGTACAGCCCATTGTCCGCTGACCCTCTCTCTGTCCGTGAGACCCACAGAGAGACTGGCCTACCTTCGTCCTTCTCCGGTCAAAGCAATAAGTTCAGGGCCTGAGGACTATGTATCAAACTCACGGCTTTTCTGCTGTCCCATACGGTTTCAAGGCCGAGCCAGCCCGAGAGGAGGCACCACAAGATAGGGAGCGTCGTCTGGACCTGAAGCGCCTGCCGCCCCTTCCCTTGGGCTTAGGTTGATTCAAGGCCATCCCGCTAGAGGAAGAGTCAGACTCCCTTCCCGGTGGCGAGTGAGGATGCAGTCGCACAGTCTCATCTGTCCAGGAGAGCACCTCCTCCGGTGAGTTAAAGAAGTGGGTGCGGGACTGATGTATCACCCGGAGCCTTGCAGGATACAGTAACACATGGGGAGTTTAAGCTCTCGAAGGCGGGCCTTGGCCGCTAGAAAAGACTGCCTCTGCTGCTGTACCTGTTTTGTGTAATCCGGAAAGATCAGGATGCAGGAATTGTCAAAGAGTAGCGGTTCTTTATCCCTGGCCTGCTTCAGGATAATGTCCCGGTCATGGTGATTGAGTAACTTGGCTATAATGGGCCTTGGGCGGGCTCCCAGCGGGGGCTTCTGCATTAACGCCCTATGGGCACGCTCTACCACAAAGCATTTGGACAACGCCCCAGGGGGAAGCCAGCCCTCCAACCACTCAGTAAGGAACCGCTCCATGTTCCCATTTTCGCAACCCTCCGGGAATCCAACGAGACGCAGGTTATTGCGCCGAGCTCTCCCCTCAGCATCCTCCACCCGCACTGCAAGACCCTTTTGCTTGGTCTCAAGAAGTGTCACTCGTTGCTGCAAGGTGGCCACAACATCCTCCACACCCAAGATCCTTGTCTCGGACTCCGTAATGCGTGCGACCGCATTCCGCAAGTCCTGTCGCAGCAGCATAACATCGGAGCCGACTGCCCCAATCTTGGCATCAAGAACGTACCTGGACTGGGTGATGGCAGCCATGAGGGCGGCGTTGTCCGGCACCGCACCCGGTGTCCCCCCAGGCGCCACATTGGAGGCCCCCGGGCCCGTAAACTTGTCGATCGTGCTCTGCTTAGCCGAGCCTCCCCCCGGCTTGTCTCTCGTCATGGTGTGTCGCTCAGCGCCTCCCGCCCTGGATAAGGGCCTGCCCACACTCAGCTTACCACCTTTCAGATACTTGAGGCTGTCTCAATCTGCCAGGAGTGACCGATTTGGAGGGAGCACGACCCCAACAAACCCACCAGGAGCTAACGCCGTGAAGAAGCACCACCATTCAGGAGGAAAGCTAAAAGTTCCCCGTCAAGAGGCACCAGTGTCCAGAGACGCCCCAGGGAGTACAGCAGCCCAAGACCACCTGCAGGAGCCCTCAAAGAGATCTGTGTAGCCCAATAGACCGCCAATAGAGACACTCCGTGGAGAAGGAGAAGAAGGGAGAACGCAACTTCTGCCACACGCCAGGCCACCGGATATTTATGAAGGCCTGTCCAGCAGCCCCAGCCGAGCACCACCTCCCCACTGCCCCACAGCAGCTCTCCCCACGCGGCCCGACCTGACCGCCGACCCACTTAATTGGTGCCCAGCACCAAGGGGGGGAGAAAGGGGAAGGGGGGCCCCCCGCAGCCGCCCGAAGGGACCAGCGCCACCAAAGACCAGGCTCCAGCCCTCTGGCACCACAAATGCTGCTCGCACGGCCCGATCCGGCCACCGATTCCCTCAATGGGCACCTGCGACATGGAGGAGCAACCAGCCCCCAAACCAATTTGTCCGCTCGGCCCGACTGGCCGCCGATGCGGACCCCTCGAAGATCAGAGTAAGAGGGGAGGCAGGTGCGGCAACCGACCCCCGTCCAACCGCTGCACCTGTAGGCGATCGCTCCCTCTCCTGTTCACCGCACGCGCCCGGGTACCAGCGCCTCTAGTGTGTGCCCCCCGCAGCCCAATATGGCCGCCGAACCCCCTCTTGTATGTGCAGAGGGGGAAGGGGATAATGCGGGAGCACCCGGCGGGCAGGGTGGGTCACCCCCACACAGCAGGCCTCACCCGCAGAAATCAGGAGGCGCACGCCGCTCCAGCCAGCCACCGGGACCCAGAAGACACCAGGCAGGCATGGGGCTCCTCCGCCCTCCTAGGATCACCCCAGGCCGCCAACACCAACACCGGCAGGAATGCAGCCCGGGACTGGCAACCTGCCGCACCCACTCTCCACGCCCCACCGCCGCGGACCGACAAAGCCACCGAGCTACACCGCACTCCCCGCCGGGCGTCACAGGCACAGATGGGCCGCCAGCCCCCCGGGGGGTGCTGCCAAACCACGGACACTCACCGGGACACCAGCCGCAACGACCGCGCCGCACGACCACTTGGCAGCATCGGCACCCCGGCCGGCGTTGAATCCAGGCGACATCCCGGCTTCCCCCAGGCAGCGAGGCCGCACCTCTCACGGGCCCCGTCCTCCTCTGCAGCGCTGCACCGCCGCCTCCAGCCCGTATACAGCACCAAGGTCAGCACTGGTAAATACCGCCAGCCCGTGGCACCTGTGGGGCAGTTTCAGGGCACGAAGGGCAACCGGAGAAGCAGGATATTTCAAGGATTAAGGTGAGGCTGGACGGAGCTCACTCAGCACACGTCTGCCATGATGGCTTGCCAAGCCACGCCCCCTGGATCATCACTTTTAGAGATAAAATGAGCATGTTTAAAGTGATTTTGATGCTTCCAGGGGCCCTAAAGGTAAGATTTGTGGAATGGGTAAAAGTGAATGAAAATTGCCAATTTACTCACTCTGAGGTCTAAAAATTGTTTCTTCATCCCAGGAAGTGAATTAAATAACATTTGGAGGCATTTAGTGTTCGAGCAAATGCACCCGATTTTTGACGAAAGATAACACCCCCCTTACGACATGCTACAGAAAGGTAAAAAATGGTCCATTTTCAAATGTTGCATTTTTGAACTACATCTCACATTTGTACATGTATCATCACTTTAAGAGATGAAATGAGCATGTTAAAAGTGATTTTCATGCTTCCAGCGGTCCTAAATGCAAGATTTGTGGAATGGGAAAAGTGAATAAAAATGGCCAATTTACTCACTCTGAGGTCTCAAAGAGTGTTTCTTAACCCCGGGAAGTGAATTAAAAGACATTTGGAGGCATTTAATGCCCAATTTTTGATGAAAGATAACACCCCCATTACGACATGCTTCTTAAAGGTAAAAAATGGTCTGGTTTCAAATGTTGCATTTTTGCACTACATCTCACATTTGTACGTGGATCATCATTTTTAGAGATAAAATGAGCATGTTAAAAGTGATTTTCATGCTTCCAGGGGTCCTAAACGCAAGATTTGTGGATGGGGTAAAAGTGAATGAAAATGGCCAATTTACTCACCTTGAGGCCTTAAAAAGTGTTTATCCACCCCGGGAAGTGAATTAAATAACAATTGGAGACATTTAATGTTCAACCAAAAAAGCCTGATTTTTGACAAAAGAGATAACACCCCCCCTTACGACATGCTTCTGTAAAGTAAAAAAAGGTCCGTTTTCAAATGTTGCATTTTTCAACTACATCTCACATTTGTAAGTGGATTATCACTTTTAGAGATAAAATGAGCATGTTTAATGTGATTTTCATGCTTCCAGTGGCCCTAAAGCAAACACAAGGAGATGATGGACGGAGTGCTGAAACTTTTCAAACACTCACACCCAGTCACCGATCTGGGTTGAATCCATCATCATTCTTTAGCTCACTTTGCAACCCCAGTTCAGATATAGCTATATGCAAATCAGTCTTGACCCTGTGGCTCATGGGAACAGTCCAGACCAAACTGCCAAGCCATGTCTTCCCTGGACCGGCATCAAGCATCCTGGGACCGGTTTCGGGCTAACAGCCCTCATCAGCCAGGCTAGCTTGAATCCAGTGGCAAAGTGAGCAAGGGACCCACGTCTGGGCATACCCTGCCAACTTAGGGCGAACAAAGCAAACACAAGGAGATGATGGACGGAGTGCTGAAACTTTTCAAAACCCGGTCCTAGGATGTTTGTTTCCAGTCCAGGGAGGACCTGGCCTGGCAGTTCGGGCTGGACTGTTCCCATTGGGCGCAGGGTCAAGACTGATTTGCATATGGCTGGGTCCAAACTGGAATGGCATGGTGAGCAAAAAACGATGGATTTAGGCCCAGATCTCTGTACTGGGGTGAATGTATGACATTGTTCTGCATTCTGTCCATCAATTGTTCTTTTACATTTGTCACCCCGAGTGGGACGGGTATGCCCAGACGTGGGTCCCGTGCTCTCCATGCCACTGGAGTCAAGCTATCCTGGCTGATGAGGGCTGAAAGCCCGAAACCGGTCCTAGGATGCTCGTTTCCAGTCCAGGGAGGACCTGGCCTGGCAGTTCGGGCTGGACTGTTCCCATTGGGCGCAGGGTCAAGACTGATTTGCATATGGCTGGGTCCAAACTGGAATGGCATGGTGAGCAAAAAAACGATGGATTTAGGCTCAGATCTCTGTACTGGGGTGAATGTATGACATTGTTCTGCATTCTGTCCATCAATTGTTCTTTTTGCATTTGTCACCCCGAGTGGGACGGGTATGCCCAGACATGGATCCCGTCCTCTGCATGCCACTGGAGTCAAGCTATCCTGGCTGATGATGGCTGAAAGCCCGAAACCGGTCCTAGGATGCTTGTTTCCAGTCCAGGGAGGACCTGGCCTGGCAGTTCGGGGTGGACTGTTCCCATTGGGCACAGGGTCAAGACTGATTTACATATGGCTGGGTCCAAACTGGAATGGCATGGTGAGCAAAAAAACGATGGATTTAGGCCCAGATCTCTGTACTGGGGTGAATGTATGACATTGTTCTGCATTCTGTCCATCAATTGTTCTTTTTCCAGTAGCCCTAAAGGCAAGATTTGTGGAATGGGTAAAAGTGAATGAAAATGGCCAATTTACTCACTCTGAGGTCTCAAAAAGTGTTTCTTCACCCCGGCAAGTGAATTAAATAACATTTGGAGGCATTTAATGTTCAAGCAAAAACGCCCGATTTTTGACGAAAGATATAACCCCCCCCGACAATATGATTCAGAAGGGTAAAAAATGGTCCGATTTCAAATGTTGCATCTTTGAGCTACATCTCACATTTGTACGTGGATCATCACTTTTAGAGATAAATTGAGCAAGTTTAAAGTGATTTCCATGTTTCCAGGGGCCCTATACGCAAGATTTGTGGAATGGGTAAAAGTGAATGAAAATGGAAAATGTACTCACTCTGAGGCCTCAAAGAGTGTTTCTTAACCCCGGGAAGTGAATTAAATAGCATTTGGAGGCATTTAATATTCAAGCAAAAATGCTCGATTTTTGACAAAAGAGATAATACCCCTGTTCGAAGTTGGCCTGGCATATGCTGTCCACTAATCAAAGTGGGTACCTTGCACCAGTCCAAACGACCCTCATTGATGATTAGGTGAAAGACAACCTTATAGAAAGCTATCCTAGTGGTAGCTGTGGAGAGCAGCCTTCAGGCTAAGTCTTGAAGGAATGTAAAGCAGCTTGTTTTACCAGTATATAACCTCTTGAATGACCAAATGAAAGGAGAACCACACCAGGTATATATAAAATATATGTATTTATTACTGAACACTCTCTACTAACCTCTTTATGAAATTAGAGAACAAGGCACACAATATTACAGTACTAGAACGACAGTAAATAGCACAATACACAGTGGGCTCCAGGGAGAGACCAAACCATATATTAAGAAAGTGGTATAACAACCCCGACTTGCCTAGACACAGTGCCTAGAGCACGTAGAATCGCTGGGACCCCAAGGAACCACCCAAGGTAGTGACACAGGGGACCCACGGAGGACGGGTGCAGTGTGGGAACACAGCCACGAGCTCCGTACAACTCTATGGGAAAGTCGCGGTTGGAAATTTAGAGTTTAAGGACACTTCGGAGAGGACTTCAAGCAAACCCAGTTAAACTTAGAAGGTTCTAAGGCCAGCACCCTTGTGAGTACTGAGGTACCCATGTTACCTAGCCCAGGGAAGCCGGGTGCATAGGGGTCAAGTGGTGTCAGAAACCCTTGTCGTTTTCAATGGTGTGATGCGAAGAAGTGCTGCTGCCATGGAGAAGAAAAGTGTCTGGTGTGACCCAAGCCTGAATCTGAGATGAGAAGAATCTGAAAGCAGAGTGGACAAAGTCTGGGTCACTTCACGTGACCAGGAGCGGAGCAATTGAATGCCCACCGATGTCGGGTGTTTCAGGTGCGAAGAGGTGAAGCTCGACTCTGCAGCCCCGGAGACGTCGACGATGACCAGATTCCGCAGGCGAGCTGTCCACAAAGGATGTCGAGTGCTGGGGGGTCAGTTTCCGGATTGGATACCAACAAGCCTTGGCAACTGCAACCCACGCGGTCAGAGAAAAGATGCTTCGTGTAGGACCAGCAAGGTCCTGGGGACTCCCCAAGCTATGGAGAGTCAGGGCACGTCTGGAGCAACCAGGAAAGCCCATTGAAAGTTAAAGTTGCCATCTCAGGGACCCACAGGTCAACGGACCAGGGATCGCAAAGGGGCCTCAAGAGGAAACACACAATACCAGCCCACGGAACACTCGTGGAGTGTAGGCCAGTAATCTTCGGTGGAAACACTGCTTGGGGCTTGGAATACAGGTAGCTCAAAGCACAGCCTCAGGGATTGCCTAAAAGCATATGCTGCTGCAAATGTGCACGGTGTCCAGGGGTTCGGGTTGCACGGTCCCCACGAGGGCTGCGGGTCTCAGGTTTGCTGAGAGCACTAGTCGGCCTCGGGGAAGCTTGGGCACCCACCTCCTGTGTTGCAAAATCTTCGGAGTCCGTCGGGAGCTGCGTAGATGCAAACTGGTCAGATGCGTTGTGGTGCCTGCCTTGCAGGGGAGTAACTCCTTTACTCCAAGGGAGATTCTTCAGTCGTCCAGCAAAGCATAGATCGTCGAAGGTTACTTGGTTTCTGTAGCAGAGTTTAATCCAGTTAATATCTAAAGTCCTGTAGTCAGGGTTCCTACTTTATACCCAAGGAATGGGTGGGACAAACTCTGGGGACCCACCTATGGGAGGGTCAGGACAGAGGGGTGGCTACACCCATGTCCTTTGTCCAGTTTCTTGCCAGAGCAGGGGCTGATAGCCCCTGCAACCGTTTTGAGCTGGACTATGCACAGGGACACCAAATGTGCCCCCAGTGCAGACATCAAAGCACTCTGAGAGTGCACCCACCCAGCCCCAATACACTAAAGCCTGTCTGGGAGGTGGTCACACCTCCCTGTGACAGGAAACCTATTGTCCAGCCTCCCCTGCCGGAGTTTCGTCCAGCAGCAGGAGGGCAGGCGCGTGTCTGTGGCTGGCAGCATCCATTTTGTGATGCCAGGGCTCTGTGAAGCTGGTACCGGGTGTACCGGTGCTGTCATATTTCTCCCTCTAGGAGGGAGGAATTCTACCTCCCACACCAGTACTGGTGTGGAGGTATGATTCCAAGGTGTTTGACACCAAACACAACATAATTCCTTACAGCCATTTTAAAGTTAGCATTTACCGCGAGGTTATAATGCACTTAAGAGTATATGGTTGGCTGCATCACAGACAACCCCGGAATAGTGGTTCCGAAGTCTGCAGTGTGGCTCTGCTCATGCATGGGCACCCTCTTACATAAAACCCAGCACCCTGCCTTCAGGGTTGATAAGGCCTGCCATAGGGGTGACTGATAGGCTTATATGTGCAGTGATTAGGATAGATATAGTGAACCTATATCTAAGGAAGGGGTGCATGCACCACCTTCCACAGGCTGCAGTAGCAGACCTGTTGTGACATTTTGAATGGCCTCTCAGGGGTGGCATAATACATGCTGCAGCTCTGGGGTACCTATGCCCTGGGTACATAGTATACCATATACTAGGGACTTATAAGGGTACCCCAGAATCCAATCTGGAGTGTACCTAAAGTACATGCAATCAATTTAGAGGAGAAAGCAGATAGACTGGGGTCCTGAATAGCAGGATCCAAGTCAGACTAAGTCGAAAACAGTGAAACATCAGCAAAAAGTGGGGGTAACTATAAGAAGCAGATCTTACTCTCCTACAACCCCCTCCCCCCCCATTACCACATGCTTCGGAAAGTTAAAAAAAGGTCAGTTTTCAAATGTTGAATTTTTGTACTACATCTCACATTTGTACGTGGATCATCACTTTTAGAGATAAAATGAGCATGTTAAAAGTGATATTCATGCTTCCAGGGGTCCTAAACGCAAGATTTGTGGAATGGGTAAAAGTGAATGAATATGGCAAATTTACTCACTCTGAGGCCTTAAAAATTGTTTCTCCACCCCGGGAAGTGAATTAAATAACATTTGGAGCAATTTAATGTTCAAGCAAAAACGCCAGATTTTTAAAAAAAAGAGATAACACCCCCCCATTACGACATGCTTCTGAAAGGTAAAAAATGTCTGGTTTCAAATATTGCGTCTTTGAACTACATCTCACATTTGTACGTGGATCATCACTTTTAGAGATAAAATGAACATGTTTAAAGTGATTTTCATGCTTCAAGGGGCCCCAACGGCAATCAATCAATCTATCAATCAATCAGAGGTTTGTTAAAGCGCAACTACTCACCCGTAAGGGTCTCAAGGCGCTAGGGGTGGGGGGGGGTGCAGGTTCCATTCCATCAAGGAGGGGGTCTGTCGAAGAGCCAGGTTTTGAGGTTTCTTGCGAAGATGGGGAGCGATGTCTGTCTGAGGTGGAGCGGAAGGGGGTTCCATGCTTTGGCCGCGAGGAAGGCGAAGGAGCGGCCTCCCGATCTGGTCTTTCTGGTGCGGGGGACCACGGCGTAGGAGAGCCGGGCTGATCGTAGGGTCCTTTAGGGTGCGTGGAATTTGAGTCGGCTGTTCAGGTATGCTGGCCCCGTGCCATGGAGGGCCTTGTGTGCGTGGGTGAGTATCTTGAAGGTGATTCTCGCCTCGACGGGGAGCCAGTGGAGTGTGCGCAGGTGCTGGGAGATGTGGCAGTGTTTTGGCAGCTTGAGGACCAGTCTTGCGACGGCGTTCTGGATGTTCTGTAGCTTGCAAGTGAGGTTTTTGTTTATTCCGGCGTAGAGTGCGTTGACATAGTCGAGTCTGCTGGTGACCAGGGCGTGAGTGACGGTCTTTCGGTGTTCGAGGGGGATCCATTTGAAGGTCTTACGAAGGAGACGGAGGGTGTGGAAGCAGGAAGACGAGACAGAGTTGATCTGGCGATCTATTTTGAGCTCGGAGTCCAGGATGATTCCCAGGTTGCGTGCGTGGTCCGTGGGGGTTGGCGGGTTTCCGAGGGCGGGGGGCCACCAGGTGTCGCTCCAGGTGTCGGGGTTTGGGCCCATGATGAGTACTTCTGTTTTGTTGGTGTTTCGTTGTAGGCAGCTGTTTTTCAGCCATTTGGCGACGGCTTCCATGCCTTCTCGAAAGTTGTGTCTGGCGGTGTTGGGCTCGTTGGATAGGGAGAGGATAAGCTGGGTGTCGTCTGCGTATGACAATGTTGAGTCCGTAGGTTCTGGCGATGGGGGGCGAGTGGAGCCATGTAGACGTTGAAGAGCGTCGGGCTGAGGGAGGAGCCCTGGGGGACTCCACAGGTGGTAGGTGTGGGGTCCGAGAGGAAAGGGGGGAGTCTGACCCGCTGCGTCCTGCCGGAGAGGAAGGAGAGGATCCAGTCGAGGGCCTTGTCCTGGATTCCTGCGTTGTAGAGTCTGCGTATTAGGGTGCGGCGGGAGACTGTGTCGAATGCCGCTGATAGGTCGAGGAGGATGAGGGCTACTGTTTCTCCTTTGTCCAGTAGGGTGCGGATGTCGTCTGTTGCGGCGAGGAGGGCGGTTTCCGTACTGTGGTTTTTTCTGAAGCCGGATTGGGAGGAGTCGAGGATGTTGTGTTCTTCAATGAATGTGGCGAGTTGGCTGTTGATGGCTTTCTCGATGACTTTCGCTGGGAACGGGAGCAGGGAGATGGGTCTGTAGTTTTTGAGGTCGGTGGGGTCCGCTGCGGGTTTCTTTAGGAGGGGGTTGACCTCGGCGTGTTTCCAGTCGTCGGGGAACGAGGCGGTCGCCAGGGAGCGGTTGATGGTGTGGCGGAGCATGGGTGCGATGGTGTCGGCGGCTCTGTTCAAGATGTGGTGGGGCAGGGGTCCGTGGGGGCCCCTGAGTAGATTGACTTCATTGTCTTCAGTGTCTCTTCGGTGGTGAGGGCTGTCCAGTCGTCAATCACTGGTTTCCGGGTGTCGGGGGTGGTTGGTGAGGGTTCAGTGTGTTGGTTGTCTTCATCGAAGTTGTCGTAGATGCTCTTGATTTTGTGGTGGAAAAAGGTGCTGAGTTTGTCGCAGAGGTCTTTTGAGGGTGGGATGTCGGTAGACTCGCTAGTGGGTTGGGCGAACTCCTTGATGATGCTGAAGAGTTCCTTGCTGTTGTGCACGTGGGTGGAGATTCTGTCTTCAATCGCTTTTTTCCTCGTTTCTCTGATGAGTTGATGGTGGGCGTTGGTGGCGGCTCTGAAGTTGTTGTGGGCTTCTGTGGATTTGGTGTTCCTCCAGGCCTTTTCGAGGCGGCGGCATGTGCGTCCGGACTCTCGAAGTTCGGTGGTAAATCATCTGGCTTTCTTGGCACGGGTATTGTTGTTTTTCTTGAGGGGGGCTATGGTGTTGGTGCTGTCCGAGATCCATCTATGCAGGTTTCGGGCTGCGGTGTTGGGGTCGTCGTTTTCCGCGATGGTTGGGGTGGAGTTGTTGAGTGAGGTGAGCTGGTCGTCGGTGATTTTGGTCCAGTTTCTTCGTGGAAGCAGGTGCTGGTGTCTGTGGTTGGTGGGTGTTCTGAAGGTGAAGTGGACGCAACGATGGTCGGTCCATGGCAGTTCGGTGGTGTGGCTGAAGGTGATGGAGTTTCCTGTAGTGAAGAGGGGGTCGAGGGTGTGTCCTGCTGAGTGCGTGGGCTCGGTCACGATCTGGCGGAGTCCAATGTTGTGGAGGTTGTCCAGGAGGGATGTGGTGTTGGGGTCCAGTTGGATTTGTGGAATGGGTAAAAGTGAATGAAAATGGCCAATTTACTCACTCTGAGGTCTCAAAGAGTGTTTCTTCACCCCGGGAAGTGAATTAAATAACATTTGGAGGCATTAAATGTTCAAGCAAAAACGCCCGATTTTTGACGAAAGAGATAACACCCCCCCATTACGAATAACACCCCCCCTTACGACATGCTTCAGGAAGGTAAAAAATTGTCCGTTTTCAAATGTTGCGTCTTTGAACTACATCTCACATTTGTGCGTGGATCATCATTTTCAGAGATAAAATGAGCATGTTAAATGTGATTTTCATGCTTCCAGGGGCCCTAAACGTAAGATTTGTGGAATGGGTAAAAGTGAATGAAAATGGCCAATTTACTCACTCTGTGGTCTTAAAAAGTGTTTCTCCACCCCAGGAAGTGAATAAATGACATTTGGAGGCATTTAATGTTCAAGCAAAACGCCCGATTTTTGACAAAAGAGATAACACCCCTATTACGACATGCTTCTGAAAGGTAAAATTGGTCCGTTTTCAAATGTTGCGTCTTTGAACTACATCTCACATTTGTACGTGGATCATCACTTTTAGAGATAAAAAGAGCATGTTTAAAGTGATTTTCATGCTTCCAGGGGCCATAAAGGCAAGATTTGTGGAATGGGTAAAAGTGAATGAAAATGGCCAATTTACACACTGAGGCCTTAAAAAGTGTTTCTCCACCCCGGGAAGTTAATTACATAACATTTGGAGGCATTTAATGTTCAAGCAAAAATGCCTGATTTTTGACAAAAGAGATAACACCCACCCCCCATTACGACATGCTTCTGAAAGGTAAAAAAAAAGGTCAGTTTTCAAATGTTGCCTTTTTTTTTTGTTCAATATCTTTATTATTTTAAAAAGGAGGAGTTCATACATGTATAATAGAATGCAATACAACAGAGCAAAGTGATCAAATTTAAGGGAATATAGATACAAAAATAGTATTCATGACATAAAAAATTGTGAAATCACAAATAGTACCGAAACCATATCAAATATCCAAGGAATGTCCATGTTAGCATCAAATTAATTGTATTGCATAGACACCACAAGATATCAGAATGAAAGAGAAGAAGAAACAGGAAAAGAAAGGAAGAAAGAGAAAAAGATAGATAGGTAAATTAATAAATAGATCACTAGATATAGATAGAGCAATAGGGAAAGAAAGAGCGATAGAGCGATAGAGAGAGATAGAGCGATAGAGAGAGAGATATATATATATATATATATATATATATGAGAGAGAGAGAGAGAGAGAGAGAGAGAGAGAGAGAGAGAGAGAGAGAGAGAGAGAGAGAGAGAGAGAGAGAGAGAGAGAGAGAGAGAGAGAGAGAGAGAGAGAGAGAGAGAGAGAGAGAGAGAGAGAGAGAGAGAGAGAGAGATGGGGACACCTACTGCAGTGAAGAGAGTAAATTACGACGTAGAGGCAAAAGGCTATTGGGCTACCAACCCCTGAGAGGACAATTTTATATATTTATCCAATGACCTCCAAATAGTATTAGAGATGGAGGGAGAATAATGCTTCTCTTCAACAGAAGTATGTGCCCCACGAAGAAATGATACCCAGGCCTACCAAGTATGATAGGACAGGAGATTAAAGGATTTCCACTCAGTTAAAATAATCTTAACAGCAATTGATATAAGGAGGTCTAATAGCTGCATATCAGTATCATCCAAGGGAGGAGGAGTATATGCAGCCCACGGTCCCAATAAGATCATAGGTAACGAGAGCTCCAACGGAATATCAAAGATTAGTGAAAGATGTTTCTGAACTAAGTCCCAAAAGGATTGCAATAATGAACATTCGAAAAACATATGTTGGTGAGTGCCGGAGACTAAGTTGCAATTCCAACAAAGATCATTATCCCTCAGTTTCAACTTGAATAAGCGAGCAGGGGTCCAATGTAGAAGATTCATAGTGAAGAATTTAGATTGCATAAGAGACGGAGAAATCTTGTTCCGTAATGAAACCTTCCCAATAAGTTGCCATGACTCTTGTGAGATATGTTTGAAAATGTCACTGGTGTAACCATTTATCCTGTGTAATAGTAGTCTGTGAAGGCAGTGGCATAGATAAAAATTTATATATTTTGGAGGCAGTATGACCTGAACGAGACCACATAGACAGAAGTGAAATAGTAACAGAGTCTGTACATAGGGTCACTTTAGAAAGGGCAACCTTTAATTTCAAAAAGGAATAGAAATCCATGTTACTAAGATTATACTTCTTAGCCAGAGAAGAAAAGGGAAGAGGGTCATGATTGGAGTCATACAAATGTTTAACCAACGTAAGACCACTATTAGCCCAGGAAGATATCGTAACAGAATCAATATCAGTAGCAATTTTAGGGTTATACCATAACGAGGACCATCTCGACTTCTGAATGGGGTTGGGAGCCTTTTTATCCATATATTTTAGAGCATTAATTGTGTCTGAAATAATACGGCTTGAATGAGGTAACACAAGCTTAGAAGCAGTGAGAAAGGAAGGGGTAGACAGAGGAGAACATAGATGTTGTTCAATATAAATTCACTGAGGGGTATGATGGAAATTCGATAAAAACCAGAGAGCACCCTGAGACACTAAAAAAGCAGTTTGATATAAGTTCCAATCTGGAAGGTTACATCCACCCAAAACAGTTGGCTTCCTAAGATGTTTATATGCAAGTCTAGCACGTTTATCACTCCATAAAAAGTTTGAGGTAAGTAAGTCAATCTCACGGAAAAAGGATGAAGACCGCCTCACAGGCAGCATGGCGGCTAAAAAGTTAATAATCGGAGTTATCATCATCTTAAGAGTTTGAAGTCTTCCCCACCAGGAGATGTATTTCGGAGACCAGCAGGACAAAAGATCTTTGACCTTAGCTAGTATGTGAGATTCATTATAAGAGATAGTATCTAACAGATTATTACAAAACCAAATTCCTAAATATTTAATTCGAGTCGATTGCCATTTAAAGCCAGCCTCCCCCATGTGAGAAGGGAAGCACAACGCATTCAGAGGGAACATTTCTGTCTTATCTCTGTTCAGAGTATACCCTGAGATGGTTGAAAACTCTTTATTGGTATTAGAAATGGCAGGAATGGCAGTAGCAATGTCTTCAGAGAAGATGAGAACATCGTCTGCGTACGCAGCAGTTTTAATTGTATGTGAACCAAATTGAAAGCCTTTGATATTATCATTTAAGTTGAGTAACCGAAGGAGAGGGTCTATAGCCAATAGAAAAAGAAGGGGTGATAACGGGCACCCTTGTCTAGTACCTTGATGTAGATTAAAAAAGGAAGACGCAGACCCATTGACTCGGATGTTAGCTTTAGGTTGTGCATAAAGGGACATTACCATGTTGATAAAAGAATCCCCTAAGTTATGAGATTGAAGTACTGCTTGTAAAAAAGGCCAAGAAACTTTATCGAAAGCCTTTTCGGCATCAAGAGCAATCGCGGCCGATGGAAAGGCAGAGAGTTTCGCTTTCTCCAATATATGACAAAAGGTTCAGATATTATCCCTAGCAAGTCTCCCTTTTACAAAGCCAGTTTGGGACCCATGAATAAGACTAGGGATATGGCCTTCTAAACGCTTAGCCAGGATTTTGGCAAAAATCTTAGCTTCCATATTTAATAGTGAGATTGGGCGGAAATTTTTAGGGTCAGAATGATCTTTCCCTTCTTTCGGGATCACGACAATAGTAGCCTCAGCTGCTTAACCCGAAACTTTACCAGACAATACAAAGTTATCAAAAACTTTCTTGAGATATTTTATTATTGAGGATGAAAAAGTCTTGTAGAAAGCAATAGGGTAACCATCAGGCCCTGGAGCCTTCCCCGACCGAGTCGCCCTAATAGCTTGAATTATTCCGTCAGAATCAATGGGTTGCCCAGAGCAGTGATCTCCATCTGCGAAATAGTATGCGTAGGGATCGAGGACAAGAATTGTTGACACACAGATAAGTCACATTGATCTTTGGGAGTGTAAAGTTTTTCATAAAAATCGCGAAAGACTTGTAGAATTTCTTGAGTATGGAATTTCTTAGAACCATTAGTGTCATTGATAGAGGAAACCTGAGCAGTTTTAACATTCGTGTTTTGATATTTTAAAGTGGCAGCCAACATCTTACCTGCTCTATTTTGTAGCAGCAATCGTCTAGACTTTTGAGCATGTACCCCAATATAAGCTCTCTTAGTGACAATGGTGTTAAGAGTATTTCAAATTTTTGATATCTTGCAAGAGAGACTTATCATTAGAGCTTCTATATAATATCTCTTTACGTTTGATCTCATCTCCTAAAGATTGTAGCGAACTTCTGATATCTCTATTCCGTTTTGACATTTTTTTAATAACATGGCCCCTAATAGTGCATTTAAATGCATCCCATAAAACTATTGGGGAGTTCACCGAAGATTCATTGTCCTTGAAGAAATTGTCAATTTCCACAGCTAACTCTTTGACTTCATCTTTATCATCCAAAATCTCTGTATTTAGACGCCAGGTACGAGGACCTTGTTTCTCCGCCAGATTAAGGAGAGTAAATGAGACAGCTGCATGATCAGAAATCACTATTGGGTGAATTATAGCGTTACTAGTGTGTTTTAGAAGAGCAGCATCAACTAGAAGATAGTCAATACGCGAGAAACTAGAAAGTGGCAAGGAGAAAAACGTAAAATCGCAACCCGTAGGGTTATGTAGTCTCCATACGTCAGAAAGCTGATGAGAAAAGCACATATTGAGCATTTGCTTATGTGATCTGGGAGGACAAAATCTAAAAGCAGAATGTCTATCCAAGAAAGGATCCAATGGCAAATTAAAATCACCTCCAACTATTATTCTAGCATTTTGAGGAATGTCAAAGAGTTTTTTATTTATTGAACGCCAAAAGAGTTGATCATCAATGTTGGGAGCATAAATATTCATGACATATAACTCGTCTGAGCCATTGGACAAGCGAGAAAACAACCATCTGCCATCGATATCATGTTCAGCAGCGATAATAGATAGGCCAGAGTTTTTAGAAATCAAAGTGATAACCCCGTTCCTTTTACCAGCGGCTTCAGAACAGGCTACATCAAGAACCCATTCCTTCCGCAGGAGCAAAGCTTCTTTAAAGGCTATTTTAGCCTCCTGAAGAACAATGTCCCCAGTTAAGCTTTTGTAGTAGTCTAGGATCTTGTCCCTCTTGACGGGATGGTTCAGACCACGAACATTGAGAGATTACATTTAGACCAGACATAAGTAAGCATGGCGTGAAACAAATAAGAACGTCTGATAAAAGAAAAAGGGAAGACTATACAGCCAGTGAGCAGGTAAATGAATAAAAGAACAAACGGAAAAACACCGCAAATGAGCCGCAGCAGGGGTCCCCAAGGAAGAAAAAAGAGAAATAGGAGAAGTAAAGACAAGAAAAAAGAAAAGGGGAAGGAAAGATGCTCCAAAGAAAAAAGGAGCATGTAAAAAGAAGAACCCCACCAGGGGATGTCTATAAGAGACAATTTGCATGGGGAGAAAAAACGTGGAGGAGCAACCACAGAGGCCAACACTAATAGTGCAGACCGCTCAGAAATAAACACATATATCACTGAGCAACAGAACAATGTAAATGTATACTCTAATAGCAACATACCAACTATAGGATCAGAGAATAAAATTCTAGAAACCACCTAATGTAAGAGGGACCAAGCTATTATTGTATCTTAACTAGAAAGGAGAAATGACAGAATCAGATCTAGATCATAAATAATAATAGATATTATACTAAACCGCCTAAGGCAATCCTAAATTCAGGCATCATAAATAACGATAATAAATATTATAATTAGCTGCATACGGCAATATTATATTAAGATCATAAATGGTAATAATAGATATAAATAGCGGTCTAAGGCAATATTAGATTAAGGCCTCATAAATAACAGTCATAGGCATTATAAAAAACAGTCTAGGGCAATATAAAACTATGGCATCATAAATAGCAATAAGCAATATAATAAATAACAGCCTAAGACTATAATAAATTGAGGCATCCCACATAACAATAATAGATCATGTAAATAGCAGCCTAAGGCAATAATAAATTAAGGCGTCATACAAAACAATCAATATTATAGCTACCAGCTTAAGGCATGGTAAATAATCATACAATGTGTAATAAATAAGTAAATGAGGCATTGGAAATAGCAATATAAACATTATAATTCATAGACCACTATTGTGCCCAACACTATAGAAATTGATAGAATCTGTGAAAAAATAGTGAAATATATAAAAAGAAAAATAATCAATCAGTAATAATAAATATGTCACAATCAATAAAGCCTATAATGTCTAATTGATATCCAGCATATCATCATTTAGGAAGCAAAAATAAATACATAAGTATATAAAAAGTAAATATCAGAATCCATCTAAAATATAATACATAACCTAAAGACGACATCAGAAAAAGTTCCATCCGAACGCACAAGGAGCATACATAGAACATTAAGAAAAGAAAAGAAAAAAGAACATATAACAAGTAACATAAGGATAAAGAGAAAGAAAAGCCAGATGAGAGAAATAGGCAAACATATATACAGCTGGAATAGGACAGAGATGAAAAGAAATGATAAAGTTAAGGGGAAGGGAAATTTAAATATAACGACATTCAATCGGAGACAATACAACCACAAAACAATGCTAACGAAACAGATATAACTCTTAATTAAATAATATGCATACAAATATGAGCAGCCTTAATACTTAAAACGGAAAGAGCAGTATGAAACAAACCATCAATACAACATGAGCCTTAAAGATGAGAGGAGCCAGGAAGATACTCTGAGACCAACCATAAGACAGACAGAAGAGAGCTAAACCAAATATCCTGGAAAGGAAAACTCAATCAAGAGGGAGTAACCACAATAAAATATCAACAATACAACTGTAATTTATCATATCAACAAAGAGTACAAAGGCAGAAAAAAGGACACATAAAATGGCAAGGACACAAAAAGTATGGAACTAGGTTGACAACCTCTGAAATACTTCAAGAGAGGGACATCCTAGGAAGAGATTCAGACACCACCTGTTCCATCTGTGATTCAGACTGATTATCCAAAAAAGTAGAAAGTTCTACAGGTTCATGAAAAATCTGTGGACGACCTCTAAAAGTTATTCTAAAACGCGAAGGACCTGCGAAAGAAAATGGAATGTTCATATCTATTAGCCTTCTGCGTAAATTCAAGAAACCTTTACGGCGAATGACAGTATCTCTGGCAAAGTCCTGTGAAATTGATATTCTGTGACCTTCCCACTGTAAAGTCTTAATCCTCCTCATTTGCGCTAGGATTTGTTCAGAATGTTGATGGCGCAGAGGTTTAAAAATCATCGATCTTGGAGAAGATAACGTTTTAGGCTTAAAGGTAGGAACTCTATGAGCACGTTCTATTTCAAAGTCTTTTTCAAATGTAATGTTCAGTACAGAAGGTATCCAGGTAAGCAAAAAGTCCATCATTGACGGCGTAGATTTCTCACATTCCTCCGGAAGGCCAAAAATTCTAAGGTTACTTCTGCGATTTCTGTCTTCCTGTTCAGTCAGGTCTCTTCTCAAAGAGGTCAAGGAGCGCTCCATGCTTTGAAGATGTTTAGCTTGCTTATTCGTAAAATCCTCAACAGAGCTTATACGTGCCTCAGCATTGGATACGCGTAATGAAAGATGTTTGAGGTCATTTCGAATTGCCGCCACCTCCACTTGAAGTAAATCAGTGTTCGTTTTAGTAGATTGTGCTATGTCATGGACTGTATTAAGTTTCAGTAGAATAGTATCTAAGGTTGCGGCAGAGTCCATATTACCCTTTGCTGACATATATCCGGAGTGGGGAAATCTGTTTAGACCTCTTCAGATTCCCCTTCGAATCTCTATCCTTGGGGGGGGGGGGAAACCCCCATGCCTTCCGCCATAGGAATGAGGAACAAGGAAGGAACCGCACAGCACAGCTTAGACACGTAGATAATTGTAATGCAGCCTAAAATGTAGACTATAAACGGTCTACCCAGACAGAATTAATGTGCTGTATAGCGATTTGAAACTGATTGGAGATCTGTTGAGCATGTGGTTAACATCACCATTGAAGTAAAGCCAACTAGATATCTGGCCACAAATAAGGCACTTAGAGTTCCAAACAGAACATTCAGGCAGAGGCCGCCATTTTGTAGAAAAGTATCTCCTCAGAATAGTGACCTCTCGAGGAAAAGACAGTGCAAAGCATAAAGAGGTATTAAGGATATTGAAAAAATACCTCAATCATGAAGAAAAATGTGCACAAAGTCCCACGTGTAGGTCAGAACCCTGCTAATCGTCACATGAAGCAGCAGGAACCTCCGATTCTGCCGCCATTTTGTGCTCGATCCTGATGAGAATATCGCCGTGGAGAAAAGTGCTTAATTCGCGTTTGAAACAGCGCGAAAATGAAACTCCAGCGTCTCGGAGTGTTCCGCCGCTCAGTCCCGCTGCGATGTGAGCGAAAATCACCTGCGCAGCATGTTTTGTAGAGCGACTGCACCGGAGATTTGCCGGAGCCATCTTGGTCGCACGTCAAGCCACGCCCCCCCCCAAATGTTGCATTTTTGAACTGCATCTCACATGTGTACGTGGATCATTTTTAGAGATAAAATGAGCATGTTAAAAGTGATTTTCATGCTTCCGGGGGTCCTAAACCCAAGATTTGTGAAATCGGTAAATGTGAATGAAAATGGCCAATTTACTCACTCTGAGGTCTCAAAGAGTGTTTCTTCACCCCAGAAAGTGAATTAAATAACATTTGGAGGCATTTAATGTTCAAGCAAAAATGCCCGATTTTTGACGAAAGGGATAACACCCCCCATTACGACATGCTTCTGAAAGGTAAAAAAAGGTCTGTTTTCAAATGTTGCATTTTTGAACTACATCTCACATGTGTACGTGGATCATCACTTTTAGAGATAAAATGAGCATGTTAAAAGTGATTTTCATGCTTCCAGTGGCCCTACAAGCAAGATTTGTGGAATGGATAAACTTGCCTGCCTCATCAGACCCTGGGGTCTTTCTGAGGTCATCTAAAAGCAAAGTCTCTATGAGACGTTGAGTGCTTGCATGTCTCCCTCTCTTCAATTTCCTAGATGTACACATTTCTCAAATCTTGAAATGAGAGATGGTCATATTTAGTTGTCAAGGAGCCACTGGCTTCAGGCCCAGAAGACATACTAGTGTTATGTGGTGTAGGCACCTACCTAACCTAGTGGGAACTAAACTCTCTTGAGTTGGAGAAAGGGTGTGCTAGACCCTTGACTACCCAACTCCAAGTTCAGTAGAACTTACTTATTCTAGTCTTGATTTATATGTACCCAATACCTTTAGTGGTTTTCAGTTAATCACTCAATGAGATTTATCTGGTAAAACAATAGCAAGCTCGAATCCAACCGCTGCACACCAATGTGAGAAGTTGGCCTGGTATATGCTGTCCACTAATTAAAGTGGGCACATTGCACCAGTCCAAACGACCCTTATTGATGATTAGGTTAAAGACAACCTTTATTGAAAGCTATCCTAGTGGTAGCTATGGAGAGCAGCCTTCAGGCTAAGTCTCGAAGGAATGTAAAGCAGCTTGTTTTACCAGATCAGAACCTCCTGAATGACCAAATGAAAGGAGAACCAAACAAGGAATATATAAAATATATGTATTTATTACTAAACACTCCCTACTAACCTCTTTATGAGATTAGAGAACAAAGCACACAATATTAAATCACTAGAACGACAGTAAATAGCACAATACACAGCGGGCTCCAGGGGGAGACCAAACCATATAATAATTAAGTGATATAACAACCACGACTTGACTAGACAAAGTGCCTAGAGCACGTAGAATCGCTGGGACCCCAAGGAACCACCCAAAGTAGTGACACAGGGGACCCACGGAGGACGGGTGCAGTGTGAGAACACAGATGCGAGCTCCATACAACTCTATCGGAAAGTCGCCGTTGGAATTTTAAAGATTAAGGACACTTTGGAGAGGACTTTAAGCAAACCCTTTCAAACATAGAAGGTTCTAAGGCCAGCACCCTTTAGAGTACCGAGGTACCCGTGTTACCTATCCCAGAGGAGCCTGGTGCATAGGGGTCAAGTGGTGTCGGAAACCCTCGTCGCTTTCAATGGCGTGATGCAGAAAAGTGCTGCTGCCGGGAAAATGAAAAGTGTCCGGTGGAATACAAGCCTGGATCCGAGGTGAGAAGAACCTGAAAGCAGAGGGGACAGAGTCTGGGTCACTTCAGGGTGACCCGGGGCACGATAGACGAATGCCCACCGATGTCGGGTGCTTCAGGTGTGAAGAGGTGATGCTCGACTCTGCCGCCACGGGGACCAGGAGATGGCGACGATGACCAAAGTCCGTAGGTGAGCTGTTCCACAAAGGATGTCAAGTGCTGAGGGGTCAGTGTCCGGATTGAACACCAACAAGCCTTGGCAAATGCAACCCATGCGGGCAGAGGAAAGAAGCTTCGGTGAGGACCAGCAAGGTCCTGGGGACTCTCCAAGCTATGGAGAGTCAGGGCACGTCTGGAGCAACCAGGAAAGCCCATGGAAAGTCAATGTTAAATTCACAGGGACCCACAGGCCAACGGACCAGAGATCGCGATGGGACCTCAAGCTGAATCCCAAAATACCAGCCCACGGAACACTGGTGGAGTGTAGGCCGGAAACCTTCAGTGGAATTACTGCTCGGGATCAGCACTACAAGTAGCCCAAAGCACAGCCTCCGGGATTGCCGAAAAGCATATGCTGCTGCAAAAGAACACGGTGCACAGGGGTACGGGTTGCACGGTAACCACGAGGGATACGGGCCTCAGAGTTGCTGAGAGCACAGATCTACCTCAGAGACATTGGGAACCCACCTCCTGTGTTGATTAAATCTTCAGAGTCCTCAGGAGCTCGGGAGATGCAAACCGGTCAGATGCGTTTAGGTGCCTGCCTTCCAGGGGAGTAACTCCTTTACTCCAAGGGATATTTCTTCAGTCGTCCAGCGTCGTGCAGATCGTCGAAGTACTTGGTTTCTGTAGCAGAGTTTAGTCCAGGTAAAATCTAAAGTCCTGTAGTCAGGGTTCCTACTTTATACCCAAGGAAAGGGTGGGACAAACTCTGGGGACCCACCTATGGGAGGGTCAGGACAGAGGGGTGGCTACACCCATGTCCTTTGTCCAGTTTCGTACCAGAGCAGGAGCAAAGGGCTCCTGCAACCGATTGGAGCTGGACTATGCACAGGGACACCAAATGTGCCCCCAGTGCAGACATCAAAGCACTCTGAGAGTGCACCCACCCAGCCCCAATACACTAAAGCCTGTCTGGGAGGTGGTCACACCTCCCTGTGACAGGAAACCTATTGTTAAGCCTTCCCCTGCTCGAGCTTGGCTCAGCAGCAGGAGGGCAGACTTGTGTCTGTGGCTGGCAGCATCCATCTTGTGATGCTCAGGTCGAGAAAGCTGGTACCGGGTAGACCGGTGCCCCATAGTAATGGTACTACAAGGGAGGAATCATACCTCCCACACCAGTTACTGGTGTGGAGGTATGATTCCAAGGTGTTTGACATCAAACACGACATGTTTCTAAGCAGCCGTTTTAAAGTTAGCATTTACCGCGAGGTTATAATGCACTTAAATATATATGGTTGGCTGAGCACAAACAACCCCGGAAAATAGGTTCCGAAGGTTTCAGAGGGGCTCTGCTCATGCATGGGCACCCTCTCACATAAAACCCAGCACCCTGCCTTCAGGATTAATAAGGCCTGCCATAGGGGTGACTGATAGGTTTATATGTGCAGTGATATAGAATAGATATAGTGAACCTATATCTATGTAAGGGGTGAATGCACCACCTTACACAGGCTGCTGTAGCAGACCTGTGGTGTCATTTTGAAGGGTCTCTCAGGGGTGGCATAATACATGCTGCAGCCCCTGGGAGGCCTCTGGGGTACCTATGCCCTAGGTACTTGGTGTACCATATACTAGGGACTTATAAGGGTACCCCAGTATCCAATCTGGAGTGTACCTAACGCACATGCATTCAATTTAGAGAAGAAAGCAGCTAGGCTGGGTCCTGGATAGCAGGATCCCAGCCAGTCTAAGTCAAAAACAGTGATACATCAGCAAAAAGTTGGGGTAACTATAAGAAGCAGATCCTACTCTCCCACACTAAACGCAAGATTTGTGGAATGGGTAAAAGTGAATGAAAATGGCCAATTTACTCACTTTGAGGCCTCAAAAAGTGATCCTCCACCCCGGCAAGTGAATTAAATAACATTTGGAGGCATTTAATGTTCAAGCAAAAATGCCAATTTTTGACAAAAGAGATAACACCCCCCCATTACGACATGCTTCTGAAAGGTAAAAAAAAGGTCAGTTTTCAAATGTTGCATTTTTTGGGGGGGGGGAATCTTTTTATTAAGAAAAACAAATCAAATAATATCACACACATCAACACAAATACAAAAAAGCAGTCATAAAAATATACAGTAAGGATGAAATCAAATGTGGCCAACAAAGAATCATAAACAGTACAAAAGGGGCACGTTTTACGAGAGCTTTAATCCGGGTTTCCCCGTTATGACTGCGGTCCAGGAGCACAAGATTACAGTGATTCATTGTCAACAGCGAACGGAGAGGTATCCCCAAAGGGGGTGCACAACCAACCTCTACTTTCATTCTATGGGGCCCAAATTTTTGTCCATTTACCCGGGCAACCTCTGCTTTCATACACCGCTCTCTCAGCCTGCATGCACCAATCCATATCAAACTCCCAATCCGAGCATTTCAATTCAGCTCCACCCTTCCACGTTCTGGCGATGTAAAGTTTAGCCACCATGCACCCCAGGGAGACCCACAGTCGCTCGGGCCTAGTCAGATCAGTAGCCTCCCAAATATTCAAGAGACAGAATCTCGGAGTAGCTTCAATATCCTTACAGCAAACCTGGGATAAAACGGAGATAATCTCCCCCCAGTACCTCTGAAGAGTGGGGCACTCCCACCATTGATGCAGATAAGTACCTACCTGGCCACAGCCACGCAGACACTTTGGAGAGTTCAGAAGACCCATTTTAACCAAGACAGATCTCGTATAATAGGCCCTATGCAATAATTTAAGTTGAATTAATTTGAACCGGGACCGAATCGCAACCTCACGAGGCGAGGTGAGGGCCTCCCTCCAGTCCTCCTCGTCAATTTCACCCACATCTGCACACCATTTTGCACGGACTTTGTCAAGAAGGTCAGGTGAGTTATTGAGGATTTTACCGTAGGTTAGAGAGATGGCCTTGTCTGGAAGGTAGTCATCCAAGAGCCTGTCCTCCAAAGGGGAGGACACCGGCAATTCGTCCCCCCTGGAAAGCGCTTTAGATAGAGCACTTCGCACCTGAAGATAGCGGAAAGCTTCGTTCTCATGCAAGTGAAATTTCTGTTGCAGGTCACCAAAAGGCACTACTCCACCTCCTACCCATAGATATCCCACCTTTGACAATCCAATCAAGTCCCACTTATCAAACCGGGGCTGACGCCAAAGCAGACTCAAGCGACAGGAATCAAACAATGGTGTCGCTTGTTTAAGTCTTCCCCTCTAGCCGAGGGCTGAATTCGCCACATGCCAGATGGAGACAGTCGTCGAGGTCGGAGTGAATTTGGGTTCTAGTTTTGACCCTACATACAGTGCCCTCAAGTAAGTGCCCGGCAGCATATTGTGACTGTCCATCCTATATGCAGGGTCGGTAATGGGTCGATGCATCCAATGATTGAGAACAATGAGTTGTGAAGCCCAATAATAAGACCTGATGGCCGGCAGCGCAATTCCACCATCATACCAGCTCTTGGTTAGCTTGGCAAATGTGATTCGGGGTGGTCCGTCGCTCCACAACAGGCTACGCACCTCAGACTCGATGGAGGTAAAATACTGAGGCGGGACAAGATGTGGTGTGTTCTGTATTGCATACAGGAAGCGGGGGAGCGCCATCATCTTATAGAGGGCTGCCCTCCCAAGAGCTTAAGGGGAAGGGTCTTCCAATGTTGGACGTCAGCTTTAAGATGCAGAAGGGGGGGCAGCAAATTGCGTTGATAGAAAATCGCTGTATCTGTCATAATATATATACCCAGGTATTGAAAGCCCTCAGTTACAATTTTGGCTCCACAACCCGATGGAAGCGGGGGGGGAGCCCACTGAGGATATATATCAGGGACTTATCCAAGTTAATGGTATAGCTGGAATATTTTTGAAAAAGGGTAAATATATGGAGTACCCTATTAATCGAAAATCTGGGCCTGGCCAAGTATAACAAAATATCATCCGCGTAAAGGGACACTTTTTCCATCCACTCCGGTGACCAATTAAGTCCCCGAATCATGGGATCACCCCAGGGCCATAAAGAGAGAAGTTCGAGCGCAAGGGCAAATAACAAGGGAGATAATGGGCACCCCTGTCTCGTACCTCGCCCCAACTCAAATACTGCCGACCTACTCCCATTCACCGCAATTCTCGCCAGGGGCTTAGAGTAAAGGAGACGCACCCAAGACAGAAACCGACCACCAAAACTGTACCTCTCCAAAGCAGCAAAGAGGAAGGGCCATTCGATCATATCAAACGCCATTTTGGCATCCAAGGACATAATAACAGAGTCCTCCTGTATGGTGGTAGCTCGCCCCAACACCCCAAACAAGAGGCGCAAATTAAGTGCCGTATTTTTGGTTGGCATAAAGCCATTTTGATCCGGGTGGATCAGTTTATGAAGAAGGGGAGAGATGCGAAGAGCCAGGATCTTAGCCTACATTTTTACCTCGGGGTCAAGAAGGGAAATGGGTCGATATGAAGAGCATCGATCAGGTGGCTTTCCATGTTTATGGATAACAACTATATTAGCCAGCCGCTGCGTAGCCGGGAGAACACCCTCTTGCACACTCACATTGTACTTATGCAGTAAATAAGGGGCAATGTGTGAAGTCACAGCTTTATATAGTTCAATCTGGAGCCCACTGGGGCCCATGGCCTTACCGGATTGTAGGGAGGAAATGGCCTTGGAGATTTCCTCAACCGTTAGTGCCCCATCTAGATCCGCCATCTCCTGGGAGTCCAGGCGCGGCAGTGTAGCAATCAACTCAGCAGCCTCCTCCTGAGTGGAGGTAGACACCGGGGAATATATCTGGCTAAAATGAGCGGCAAAGGCGCCTGCAATACCAATTCTGTCGTGATGTCGAACGGCACAATCATCTACAATTTCCGCTACTCATCTATGAGCTAGGTCCCTCCTGTCGAGCCAGGCCAACAACTTGCTAGCATTATCGCCAATGTCATAGATCCTGTGTTGAGAGGCCCTATAATAAGTCTTAGCCGCTTCGTTCGCTATATCCCTGTATTCTTTTTGCTTAATAGCCAACTTATGCGAGATCTCTGACGACGTCTCCGAAACTAGGACGCGTTCAAGGGTTATAATCTCATCTTCAATGGTCTAAAGTTGGCGACGCTTTTCTTTCTTGTGCCCCGCTACAGCCACCACCCCACACACACGGACCACGGTTTTAAAGGCTTCCCATAATATCACATCAGACTGAACCGAGCCGTCATGCTCTGCGAAGTATTGTTTGGTAACCTAAGTCAGCCTGGTACAAATTTCTGGAATTTAAGATACCAAGGACTAAGGACCATGTCTCGATGACTGGAGGGGGGCGTGCCGCCATAAGTAGCGATAATTGGCGAGTGATCAGAGATACCCCTAGGCAGGAAGGAGAATTTATCAAACATGGGGAGCTGAGCAGCCTTACAGAAAGATAATCAATACGGGACAGGCTACCATGCACACCAGAGTGAAAGGTATATTGTTTCTTGGCAGGATTACAGACACGCCAGAAGTCTATGATACCAAGAGCCCTCAGTAAATCAAATAAAATCTTCCCAGATGAATCACTCAAACGAGGGGGCAGGCAGTCCAACGACCCATCCAACGCTGCGTTACAGTCACCTCCCAAAAGCATATCTCCGTCAGGCAATCCCAGCAGATGTGCACCCAAGTCATTCAAGGTGGTGGAGTGGAGCTTAGGAGGGATATACAAGGATGTGACATTGAGAGGCCTCCCCTCCCACGTCCCCGAAACCAAAACAAACCGGCCCGAGGGTCACGCACAATATTCTGAATTTGAAAAGGAGGGCACTACGCACCAGGATACCAACCCCCTGGAACCACGCGTATAACCGGCGTGGGCGATAAGTTTGTATCCCCACCTGTTAAGCGCACAGTAAGTAGGGCCTTGTATGTGAGTCTCTTGAAGAAGCACCAGGTCAGGAGACTGTCGTTTAAGGTATTGCAGCACTATACCCCTCTTGATCCGATCACCTAGACCATTAACGTTCCAGGAGAGAAGCTTAAGGCGGCCCAATGACGGACCCACTTGATCAACCGCACTCATACTGTAAGATGGGATAGGGCCCCCGGACCCTCATAGGCCAGAGGGATGTAACAAACCGCTCGGAAAGTCCCCACAGTGGAAACTTCAGCAGGGCTGATAAACAGTTAGGTACAAAAGAAGCATAAGCTCTCTCTTACAATGTTTGACCGTATTGTCAGAGAGATGCCCACACAATTTAGTCTGTGAAAATCGACCACTTGAAAAGGACTGCCAAAAAGAAACAAAAAAACAAATAAAAACACACCAAAAATACCCCAAGAACTACTAATCACTACCCCCCTCCCTGCAACGTGGACTTAAAACTGCCCACGCCCCAAAATTGCAGAGTGCCTGTATACCCAAAAACAGATAGACTATATATAGGGGAACGCTACTCAGCTGAAACATCCCAAGAACTTAGACCATGAATTACCAGTTCCCCCCTTCATGACCCACCGCCCAGCCCAATATTAAACATCATAAAGAGCTTCACACAATAATTGCCTAACGCATAAGCAACACTCCCAGACTGTCCCGACCCCCCCACGCAACTCCACCAGCCATCGCAAGGTGTGAAAAAATGTGTCCCAAAAACAAAACGGCTATTCCATTACTAGACTCTCAGAAACACTTAAATCTGTCACCAGCCCAGACCAGAGCCGATCAAAATAGCCTCCTGTGACTCATCCCAGCCACGTCGCCCAGATCTGCAACCACCGAGGCACTGTGGCTTCCGAAGCAATCTTACACGTCCTACTCTTCCTCCGTTCGAGGTTAACCAGATGGGGAAGAGCGTTTCTGCGCTTCCGCCGAACGCCACCTATCCAGCCAGTCCCAGGTATCTTCAGGAGTTTGAAAGAACAATGTTTTTCCGTCGGCTTTAAACCCGGAGTTTGGCAGGGAAGAGCATAGCATATTTCAAGTTGTGACTTTGGAGAGCGCGCTTTACCTCCAAAAAGGACCTGCGTTGCAGTTGCACTTTGTAAGTGAAGTCCGGGAAAAAGGTGATGGTAGAATTTTCGAACTAAAGCGGTGGAGCAGCCCTCGCTGTCTGCAAGATCGCATCCCTGTCACGGAAATTGATGATTCGAGCAAGGATAGGGTGAGGCATAGCTCCCGGCTTCGAGGGACCCCCAGGGACCCTGTGGGCACGTTCCACCGAAAAGAATCGTGAGAGGGAACGAGGCTGCAAGTGTTTTTGAATGAGGTCTTCTACAAACAGATCCGCCGCCTGTCTCTCCGCCCTTTCCGGCACCCCCAAAATTAGCACATTGTTCCTGCGCGCTCGTCCTTCGTAATCCTCAAGCTTAGTCGATAGATCCGAAGTCTGCGTTTGCAAGTGCTGGACCGCAGTTTCCAACGCTTTATTAGATTGTTGGAGGGTGGATATGGAGTCTTCATTTGTCCTAATCCTGTCCCCCATATTTCTCAAATCAGCATGGATCAGAGTTATCTCCGTGGTCACAGTGTCAGTTTTCGCCTCCAGCGCCGTGCGAACACCTTGAATAGCTGCCATTATATCAACCAGGGTCAGGGCCTCATCTGAGTGGTGCTTTGAATCAGGCGATCCTTTATGCCCCTCCACCCCTTCTGACCTGGTGTGAGCATATTTAGCCAGTCTTGCCGCAGGAGGCTGCTTACGTCCCCTAGTGGTGGCCATCTCAGTGGTGCATTATTGCGCAGTGAATCAAGCACGGGAGCGCAGCCGGGGGAAGGGGCCAGCGGACAAACGAAACGATGAGCTCTCCTGACTGACAGAGTTCAAACTTTCCACTACTCCGTAGTGGTAATCCAGGGAGCCCGGGCCAGCGTTCTACCCGATAGGGCCAGAGTCATTAGGCATGAGGAGGGCCTGCATGGAGCCGCACCCAGAGAGGGGGAGGGGGCGGGGGGAAGCCCCAGTCCTACAATGAGCCCCAACAAGAATCCCAACTTGTGCTGCACCGTCGTTCCGGAGTCACCACAAATGATCCCCCGCAGGTTTCTATCCCGCCGGCACCGCACTCCACCGGGACCCAGCCAGCCCAGTACGCTGAGCACTGGAGTGGAGCAGCACAATGGCGGACGCGCTAGACGCTACTCCCAGCTCCCCGGTTACTGTCACAAGGGTGCCGCTGGGGGAGGCGGGAATCCAAACCGGGCCCCCCAACACTCACCCCCACACGGGTCCGTGCCACAAGAAGGCCAGCGTCCAAGGGGGGCCTCCCACACCGGGAGCCCTCGCGGTCAACCGTCACAAGCTCCGACAGCCGGGGGCTCCCGTCCAGCAGGGCACCAGTTATCAAGGCGGGGGCCAGGGGGGTCACAGCAGCGCCGCGTCGGCCGAGGCAGATGAAAGGACACTGGCACTGCCATAGAAATCCCCCGCCGTCTCACCCCGAAGTCCGCCGCGGATAGCTGTGCGACGTCAAGGCCGAAGCTCCGTCTCCGCAGCGGCACGAAGTGTCGGGATCGATATCTCCAGAACCCGGCCGCCGATTCAGTTCAGGCAAGCGGCGGGTGAAGCAGCTCGTCGAGGGGAGCACTCTCACAGGGCTAGGTCAAGCAAACGGATAATTTAGACGATAAGGGGGAATCAGGCGACGGCCGGAGCTTTACACAGACACGGCCATCTTGGGTGCTGGCAAGCCACGCCCCCCAAATGTTGATTTTCATGCTTCCAGGGGACCTAAACACAAGATTTGTGGAATGGGTAAAAGTGACTGAAAATGGCCAATTTACTCACTCCGAGGTCTCAAAGTGTGTCTCCACCCCGGGAAGTGAAATAAATAACATTTGGAGGCCTTTAATGTACAAGCAAAAACACCTGCTTTTTGACGAAAGAGATAACACCCACCCTTACGACATGCTTCAGAAAGTTAAAAAATAGTTCATTTTCAAATGTTGCGTCTTTGAACTACATCTCACATTTGTACGTGGATCATCACTTTTAGAGATAAAATGAGCATGTTTACAGTGATTTTCATGCTTCCGGAGGACCCTAAACATAAGATTTGTGGAATGGGTAAAAGTGAATGAAAATGGCCAATTTACTCCCTCTGAGGTCTCAAAAAGTGTTTCTTCACCCCGGGAAGTGAATTAAATAACATTTGGTGGCATTTAATGTTCAAGCAAATACGCCCGATTTTTGACGAAAGAGATAACACCCCCCTTCCCCATTATGACATGCTTCTGAAAGGTAAAAAAAGGTCTGTTTTCAAATATTGTATTTGAACTACATCTCACATTTGTACGCGGATCATCACTTTTAGAAATAAAATGAGCATGTTAAAAGTGATATTCATGCTTCCAGGGGTCCTAAACACAAGATTTGTGGAATGGGTAATAGTGAATTAAAATGGCCAATTTACTCACTCTATGGTGTCAAAAAGTGTTTCTTCACTCCGGGAAGTGAATTAAATAACATTTGGAGGCATTTAATGTTCAAGCAAAAACTCCCGCTTTTTGACGAAAGAGAGAACAACCCCTCCTTATGACATGCTTCAGAAAGGTAAAAAATGGTCCATTTTCAAATGTGTCTTTAAACTACATCTCACATTTGTACATGGATCATCACTTTTAGAGATAAAATGAGCATGTTTAAAGTGATTTTCATGCTTCCAGGGGTCCTAAACGCAAGATTTGTGGAATGGGTAAAAGTGAATAAAAATGTCCAATTTACTCACTGAGGTCCTAAAAAGTGTTTCTTCACCCTGGGAAGGGAATTAAATAACATGTGGAGGCATTTGAAGCAAAAACGCCCGATTTTTGATGAAAGAGATAACACGCCCCCTTACGACATGCTTCTGAGAGGTAAAAAAAGGTCGGTTTTTAAATGTTGCATTTTTGAACTACATCTCACATTTGTATGTGGATCATCACTTTTAGAGATAAAATGAGCATGTTTAAAGTGATTTTCATGCTTCCAGGGGTCCTAAACGCAAGATTTGTGGAATGGGTAAAAGTGAATAAAAATGGCCAACTTACTCACTCTGAGGTCCTAAAAAGTGTTTCTTCACCCTGGGAAGGGAATTAAATAACATGTGGAGGCATTTAATGTTGAAGCAAAAACGCCCGATTTTTGATTAAAGAGAGAACAACCCCCCCTTACGACATGCTTCAGAAAGGTAAAAAATGGTCCATTTTCAAATGTGTCTTTAAACTACATCTTACATTTGTACGTGGATCATCACTTTTAGAGATAAAATGAGCATGTTTAAAGTGATTTTCATGCTTCCAGGGGCCCTAAAAGCAAGATTTGTGGAATGAGTAAAAGTGAATGAAAATGGCCAATTTACTCACTCTGAGGTCTCAGTGTTTCTTCACCCCGGGAAGTGAATTAAATAACATTTGGAGGCATTTAATGTCTAAGCAAAAACGCCCGATTTTTGATTAAAGAGAGAACAACCCCCCCTTAAGACATGCTTCAGAAAGGTAAAAAATGGTCCATTTTCAAATGTGTCTTTAAACTACATCTCACATTTGTACGTGGATAATCACTTTTATGGTTTAAATCTTTTTATTGAAATTTCAAACAAACACCATTATAAACATGTAAGTTTGGCTATCAAGTCGTCAATATCGCATAGCCTGGTGCTCAAACAGTCGAGCGCAGGTCTGCACGCCTAAGATGGGGCTCGTTCTAAAACAGAAAGACCTTACAAATAATAAAGTGAAACAGGGAGAGAGAAAAGAGACAAAAGGGGGAGAAAAAAAGGGCAGTGTAAACCCCCCCACCCCCTTCCCTCCCTCACCACCCACTTCCCTCCCTCACCACCCACCACCCGTGTTCCATGTCCATTAACTAAGCCTACTAATACTGTATCTGGTCTTAATCACTTCTCTGGCTGTCGTGCATCTGAGAGGCGCAATAGACGGAGGTATCGGGGCAGGTGACCTCGCGGAACTCGAGGCCAAGAGGGACAAAAAGGGTTGCCACAGCTCCGCATATTTGGACCCCTCTCCTGCTATTGTTAATGTCAGCTTCTCCATACCGAGAACATGCCACAAGCGATGTAGCCATCCTACAAGGGTTGGAGTGTGGGAGGTATGCCAATGTGCAAGTATATTTTGTGTCGCCGACCCTAGCGCATTTGCCATCTGGCGTCCTCTCCGGGATCGTAATGGGTAGGTCAAAGTATTGGGAAGGCCTAGAAGGACATATGCTGGGAATCGGGGAATTTCTGTATTGAAGTGTTTATCTACTTCGTTTATCACTTGTTTCCAATAGGGCTGGATATGTTCGCACTCCCATAAGAGGTGTACCAAAGTTCCTACCTGTGCGCAGCCCCGCCAACATGTTGCCTCCCGTGTGGGATCCATAGAGTGAAGACGCTCAGGGGTATAATACCAGTAGGTTGCTACCTTCGTGAGGGTTTCAGTCAACCCCATGTGATATGCGGAATGGCGAGCCCTGTAGTATATCCCGTCCCATTCTTTATGGCTAAGCGTTCTGCCCAGTTCCCTCTCCCAGCGTGCCTGACCAGAGTTGTAAGTGTGTGTATAACTGGCCTGAAGCATCTTGTACAAGTCAGAGATTAGCTTTTTATCGGATGTGCGAGTTATAAGCCACCGTTCGTAAGTGGAGAGACGTCTATCGGCTGTCGAGCGGACTTGATCGTGGAGTGCCCAGTGTCGTGGTGCATGTAGCGGAGTCTCTCCATTTCAGGTAGCCCAAAGTCATGTTTAAATTGATGGAATGGGATAACCCCTTCCGCATCATACATATGATACAGAGATCGGCAGCCCGAGGGCCTCCACTTTGCAAAAGCTATCGTGTCCATACCCGGGCCGAAATCGGGGTTGTGAGCGGGGACGGAAAGGTGGTGAGATCATGTTTGATATTAGTGTAGTCCCATACCTCTAGTGGGACTCGTGTAATATATGAGGCATAAAGATTGGAGGGTCTATGACGCTTGCGGAGAAAGGGGACGTCCTGCAGGGGTCTGGCAGCTACTGCCTGGTACTGAAACAACCAATGCTTCTCCGATTCCCAGCGACTCCATTCGACCAGGTGGCGCAGCTGGGCCGTTTGGAAGTACAGCCGAAGGTCCGGGATCCCAAGACCACCTTTGTCTGGGGGGAGCGTTGCCAGCATCCGTTTTAGTCGTGGCTTCCGCCCTTTCCAAATGAACTGAGCAAGGTCTGATTGGGTCTGTTGTATCCAGCCCGTGGGCGGTCAGAGAGGAATAGTACGGAACAGATAGAGGATTTGTGGTAAAATGGTCATCTTGACCACAGCTATTCTGCCTAGCCACGAGAGGGGGTAGTGTTTCCACTGACCAAGTTCTCGGCGAATCTTCTGTCGCAGGCATGCGTAGTTGGTGTCAACTACTTTCGGGAGAGAGGAAGCCAGTTGGATTCCCAAATATGGGATCGTGTCCGTCGTCCATTGAATGGGCGACAGGCCTTGAAGATGTTCACACGTGTGTTGCATCAGGAAAAGATCCAAGGCTATCGACTTGTCCATATTTACTTTAAACCCTGCAACCTGTGCAAAGATGTCCAAGTCTGCTAGGCACACTGGCAGCGCACGACTAGGGTTAGATAGTGATAGCAACACATCGGCGTAAAGACTGATTGTATGGGTATAGCCACCGAATTTGATCCCGGTGATCGCTGGGTTATGGCGCACCCTCTGGGCTAATGGCTCCATATAAAAGGCAAAAAGGAGAGGCGACAGAGGGCACCCTTGTCTTGTGCCTCTCTCGATGGGGAATCGGGAGGATGTGTGTCCGTTAACTCGGACTGAGGCTGTCGGGAATTTGTAGCAATTCAGGATGTATGTGCGAAATTTCTTCCCTATCCCCACTCGTTCTAGAACCTGTTCTAAATAGGGCCAGTGGACTCTATCGAACGATTTCTCGGCGTTGATAGTGAGCATCATATATTCTCCCTGTGTGCGCATGGCTTTCTCTATGAGGTGTAAAGCCCGTTTCGTGTTATCCGAGGGTTGCCGTTCCGGGATGAAGCCCGCTTGATCCGGGTCAATGAGACTGTGCATATGGGGCGCTAGGCGGGCAGCCAGGATCCCCGTGTATAATTTGAGATCTATTTTCAGAAGGGAAATAGGGCGATACGCTCCGCAATTGGTCTTATCTTTCCCAGGTTTGGGAATCACCGCTATGGAGGCCTCTAGGAGATCTCTTGGGATCGCTCCGGGGGCGGCGAAAGAGTTAAAAAGCTGGGTGAGGAGAGGGGCAATCAGGGCACAGAAAGTCTTATAGAAGACAGCCGAAAAGCCATCTGGCCCGGGGGCTTTCGCCAATTTAAGGCGAGCGATGGCGGCAATGACCTCTTCTGTTTGGATGTCTCTGTCGAGGTAATCCGCCTGAGTTTTAGTCAGGGCTGGAAGGCAGTTCCATCCGAGTTCTCTAGTGGGGAGCCGCCGTAGAGGTTAGCATAAAAATTGCGAAATGCCTCTGCAATATTGCCATCCTCCGACACACGTCTGCCGTCCTCTTGTCTGATCTCTTGGACCCCCTGTTTCTGTCGAGTCTCACGGAGTTTGTGGGCAAGAAGGCGCCCGCATCTATCCCCCCTGTATAATAGGCATGCCGCAGCCGTAGTGCTGCAAACTCTGCCCGGTCCTGGTCAAGCGCCGCGAGTTGGTGTCGCACAGCTTTCAGTTGACGCCATACCCTGGGGGCTCCCGTCCTTTGGTGCATCTGTTCCAACTCTCTGGTTAGTTGCGTAAGTTCGTCCCGTTTGCGCCTGCGTTCTACATTGTCTGCTGCTGAAATGGCTATCAACTCCCCCCGTAAGACCGCCTTTAGTCCTGCCCATTGTGTTGCAAGGGTTGTGTCTGTATTAGCATTGTGAGAGAGATAGTCGGTGATGGAGCGTTGTATATGTTGAACCACCTCCCTGGGGTGTAATATAGTGTCTCTGAGATGCCATACCCTGAGGGGCTGTTGAATGGGTGGGAGGGTGAGAGTGGCGATTACCGGTGCGTGATCTGAAAGGGAGGCTACACCTATTTCGACCCCAGTCGTGAGCGCGTATATGGGTGCAGATGCTAAGAGGTAGTCAAGTCTAGCGTAAGTTTTGTGTATTGGAGTAGTAAGAATATTCCCGACTTTGGGGGTGAAAACTACGCCACAAATCTCTGAGCCCCAGGTCGTGCAACCGGGTTAGTCTCTCTGTGGAGAGTGCGCCTGTTGTATGTGTGCGTTGGCAGGATCTGTCCATGGTATTATTGAAAACTAGATTCAGGTCTCCCTCAAGGAGGATATTGCGGTCTGTCGTAGCTGTTGCTTCAGTGAGGGTGTCGTGCAAGAATTGTTCTTGGCCGTCATTCGGGGCGTATTGGGAGCCAATGGTGAATGTTGAAGTACCTAAAGCAAATCTATAAGCCAGTAGCCTACCCCTTATTTCTGCCTCCTTATGTAAGACCGCCCCTTTAAAATGTTGAGCCACCAAGATAGCCACCCCGGCTGATTTAGTTGGTCCTGAGGAAAAAAATTGGGTTGGGAATTTCCGGGACCGGAGGCGGTGGCAGTCCTTGGTTAAGAGGTGGGTCTCTTGCAATAGACATATATCTGCTTGGGTGTTTTCCAGACATAATAGAACCACTTTGCGCTTCACCGGGTTATTCAGACCCCGTACATTTAAGGTAAGTATTTTAAGCGTGTTGGTAGGCATTTATAGTGACAAAGAAACCGGAAGCTTAAGTAAAGTGCCCCTGCGGGTACTACAGAATCAAGAAGCATTCATTTGTGGCAGAGCATCTACGCTATCTCTAAAAGGAAAGTGGACATGGAACCCCAGAACCCCCCCCAAAAATCCCGAACAAAATTACAATAAAAATAGAAAGAGAGCAACATATTGTCCATCATCTGTTGGTGAATGGAAATGAGGCAGTTTAGGGTAGTCTTATGGGGAATCGAAAGGCTCCCCTCCCGCCAACGGCCCAGAACACAAAAGAACACTGTTAGCTGGCCATTCGTAGTTACAACGTTCAGCCTGGCTGGGATTCGGACAGCTCCGCAGAGACAGTCTCGAGGGCTGACTGCTACCCCTTTATTATCTCTGCAGGAGGAGGCCTCTTGATGCGGCGTCTCCGTCCCTGTTGGCGCCATCGGGGCCTAGAATCAGCTGCATCCATCGTAGGACTCTCTGCGCCGCTCTCTTCTGTGGGTGGTTCCACTCCTAGCAGTCGACAAGCTTCCGACAAGGAGCGTAACTGGTGTAGCTTATTGTCCATGCGGAACACCAGGCGAAACGGATGGCCCCAGTTGTAAGGAATGTTGCGTTGCCGAAGATGTGTAGTGATAGGTTTAAATGTTCTCTGTTTCTGCAAAGTGAGTGCAGACAGGTCTTGGTAGAGGACCGGTGCCTGATCGCGGAACAGCAAGGGGTGCATCTGGCGTGCTTTTTGAAGGATGTCTTCTTTGGTGCGGTAGTCTTGGACGCAGACCAGGATGTCAGACGGTGGAGCCGCCGGAGCCCGCGGGGGGCCTACTCTGTGCGCTCGATCCAGGCACAATCCTGTCTCGAGGAGTCTGCCCAAGATGTGATTGAAGAGTTCCTTCGTATACTTAAAAAGATCTTTCGTATCGTCGCCAATCTTCACCCCTCGAATCCGGATGTTGTGCCGCCAAGAGCGGTTTTCCAGGTCCTCAAGGTGCGTCTGGAGGTCTACTTGCTGATCGTGAATCCTGAGGACCTCCTGTTGCAATGCCGCGAGCTCCGTGTCTCTCCCGTCGCTTTTGTCCTCTAGTTCGGCGACTCTCTCACCGATCCCATCCATGTCTCTGCGGACATCTTTAATCTCCGCGGTGAATTCTCGCTTAAGCGTATGGATATCCTCTCTCAGTGCGACAAACATGGATTCCAAGAATGCCTTGGTGATCGGTTCCATACCTTCATTTCGCTCGGACACGGGGTGGTCAGCGCCCGTTGCCATGTCAGTTGTCTGTTGACCTGCCTGAGCTTTCGCGAACAAGTCCTTCAGGGTCCTGTCCTTGCGTCCCCGAGACGTGGACATGTCTTGTCATGGGCGGGGGCCAAGTGTTACCCTGGGTCAGCCGGATCCACTCCCGTCTCTGTCTATGCTACCCTCCGAGCCTCGCGGCCGTGCGTAGTAAGAGGGTTTCTTCTTTCCACTTGCTGCTGTGCGCCTGGGCCCTGTCAAGGTCTCCGCCGAGACCCCGAAACCACCTCACCTGGGTGCCTCAGGCTCCGCGATGCCCGATTCTTCTCTGACTCCTGGCACTGGTGCGTCTCTTGGCCTAGAGGCCGGCCGAGCAGAGTTTTGTTGTAATCAGTCTCTGCACGGGCCATCACTGTAGTATCTCTTACTTTCCCCGGCAGGTCACCTTGAGGAAGCTTAGTACCCCGGCTCTGTGCTGTCCGGATCGTCTCTGCGGGAGGCTCACATGTTGGCAGCAGCAATCTCTCCCGTCGTTCATCCCCACCGTTTAGGCGCGCCTGACATGTAGTGCTTGTCTGAGTTAGTCCTTTGGCGCCACAGCTCTGGGCGATGGTGTGTGACACTGCTCCTCGTTCAGTGGGGGCCCATCAGCTGTTGGCGCTGGTGTGGTGATGTTCCCCTAGGCCCTTAGGGCCCCCACTCTGCGTCGGACTCAACTATCTCACTCCGGCGTGCTCCCCGATTGTCGGTGGATGGTGCGCCCTCTGCGTCCCCCACGGGGTCCCTGGTATCTCTCCCCCTGACGGGCTCGTCGACCAAGACCGCTCCTCACCGGACAGGAAGGCCCGGACCAGGCCGCTGGGCCACCAGTAGGCCGCCACCCCTCCCCCAGGCGCTATAAGATGGCGGCCGCCTCCTCTCTCGTGGAGCTATGGGGGGGTATCGGGTCTTCCCTCCCTACACTGCAGGGAGACTTCTGTCGTCTCGGGCATCGCGGGCCGGGATCCCTGGGGTGCGCTCAGTTCGGGCCTACCTTCGTCTCTCCGTGTCTCGGCGTCCTTGCACCAGCGGTCGGCGGCCACTCGGTCACGCTGCTGCCTTCATGCCACGCTGGATCGTGGGTAGTGTCACCGGCCACTCCCTGTCACGCTGCAACCGGGGGGCCGCGGTTTCATCCCGCAGGAGGATGGGCTCTGTGGATCGTTCCCTTGCAAGATGGCGGGCGGAACTCCCGGGCCCTCTCTTGTCCACCACGGTGTCTCGGCCGATGCGCTATTCCTGCTCCGCCGTCCGCGCTCACTGCTATTACAGCTCAGGACCCTCCACAGCGGCCGCTGCTCCGGCCAGGTCTCTCGGAGCTCTCGTCTCCGGCTTCCGGGCAAACCGCTCTGCCACCGATGGTCTCGGAGCCTCGCTTCCTGGCCCCGCGGGCCGGATACCCCTGCAGCTGCCCGTCGCGTGTCTTGCGGATTTCTGGCTTATGGGCTCATCAAACTCACGTCCCGCAAGCCCCGTCGCCATTACAGCCCCGGTGCTGGTGCCAGCGACAGCTTAAACGGCCAAGAGCCGGTGCTTTAGCGGGCCGTCGGCGGGAGCTCCGGAGCAACACGTCTGCTCACGTCGCCATCTTGGCCACGCCCCTCCGGATAATCACTTTTAGAGATAAAATGAGCATGTTTAAAGTGATTTTCATGCTTCCAGGGGCCCTAAACGCAAGATTTGAGGAATGGGTAAAAGTGATTGAAAATTGCCAATTTACTCACTCTGAGGTCTCAAAGAGTGTTTCTTCACCCCGGGAAGTGAATTAAATAACATTAGGAGGCATTAAATGTTCAAGAAAAAACGCCCAATTTTTCATGAAAGAGATAACACCCCCATTACGACATGCTTCTGAAAGGTAAAAAATGGTCAGTTTTCAAATGTTGCGTCTTTAAACTACATCTCACATTTGTACGTGGATCATCACTTTTAGAGATAAATGGAGCATGTTTTAAGTGATTTTCATGCTTCCAGGGGCCCTAAACGCAAGATTTGTGGAATGGGTAAAAGTGAATGAAAATGGCCAATTTACTCACTCTGAGGTCTCAAAAAGTGTTTCTTCACCCCGGGAAGTTAATTAAATAACATTTGGAGGCATTTAATGTTCAAGCTAAAACACCCGATTTTTGACAAAAGAGATAACACACCCCCCATTACGACATGCTTATGAGAGGTAAAAAAAAGGTCATTTTTCAAATGTTGCATTTTTGTACTACATCTCACATTTGTACGTGGATCATCACTTTTAGAGATAAAATGAGCATGTTTAAAGTGATTTTCATGCTTCCAGGGGTCCTAAACGCAAGATTTGTGAAATGGGTAAAAGTGAATAAAAATGGCCAACTTACTCACTCTGAGGCCCTAAAAGTGTTTCTTCACCCTGGGAAGGGAATTAAATAACATGTGGAGGCATTTAATGGTCAAGCAAAACGCCCGCTTTTTGACGAAAGAGATAATCCCCCCCTTACGACATGCTTCAGAAAGGTAAAAAATGGTCCATTTTCAAATGTGTCTAAACTACATCTCACATTTGTACGTGGATCATCACTTTTAGAGATAAAATGAGCATGTTTAAAGTGATTTTCATGCTTCCAGGGGCCCTAAAAGCAAGATTTGTGGAATGAGTAAAAGTGAATGAAAATGGCCAATTTACTCACTCTGAGGTCTCAAACAGTGTTTCTTCACCCCGGGAAGTGAATTAAATAACATTTGGAGGCATTTAATGTCTAAGCAAAAACGCCCGATTTTTGATGAAAGAGAGAACAACCCCCCCCCTTATGACATGCTTCAGAAAGGTAAAAAATTGTCCATTTTCAAATGTGTCTTTAAACTACATCTCACATTTGTACGTGGATAATCACTTTTATGGTTTAAATCTTTTTATTGAAATTTCAAACAAACACCATTATAAACATGTAAGTTTGGCTATCAAGTCGTCAATATCGCATAGCCTGGTGCTCAAACAGTCGAGCGCAGGTCTGCACGCCTAAGATGGGGCTCGTTCTAAAACAGAAAGACCTTACAAATAATAAAGTGAAACAGGGAGAGAGAAAAGAGACAAAAAGGAAAAGAAAAAAAAAGGGGGGGGAGAAAAAAAGGGCAGTGTAAACCCCCCCACCCCCTTCCCTCCCTCACCACCCGTGTTCCATGTCCATTAACTAACCCTACTAATACTGTATCTGGTCTTAATCACTTCTCTGGCTGTCGTGCATCTGAGAGGCGCAATAGACGGAGGTATCGGGGGCAGGTGACCTCGCGGAACTCGAGGCCAAGAGGGACAAAAAGGGTTGCCACAGCTCCGCATATTTGGACCCCTCTCCTGCTATTGTTAATGTCAGCTTCTCCATACCGAGAACATGCCACAAGCGATGTAGCCATCCTACAAGGGTTGGAGTGTGGGAGGTATGCCAATGTGCAAGTATATTTTGTGTCGCCGACCCTAGCGCAATTGCCATCTGGCGTCCTCTCCGGGATCGTAATGGGTAGGTCAAAGTATTGGGAAGGCCTAGAAGGACATATGCTGGGAATCGGGGAATTTCTGTATTGAAGTGTTTATCTACTTCGTCTATCACTTGTTTCCAATAGGGCTGGATATGTTCGCACTCCCATAAGAGGTGTACCAAAGTTCCTACCTGTGCGCAGCCCCGCCAACATGTTGCCTCCCGTGTGGGATCCATAGAGTGAAGACGCTCAGGGGTATAATACCAGTAGGTTGCTACCTTCGTGAGGGTTTCAGTCAACCCCATGTGATATGCGGAATGGCGAGCCCTGTAGTATATCCCGTCCCATTCTTTATGGCTAAGCGTTCTGCCCAGTTCCCTCTCCCAGCGTGCCTGACCAGAGTTGTAAGTGTGTGTATAACTGGCCTGAAGCATCTTGTACAAGTCAGAGATTAGCTTTTTATCGGATGTGCGAGTTATAAGCCACCGTTCGTAAGTGGAGAGACGTCTATCGGCTGTCGAGCGGACTTGATCGTGGAGTGCCCAGTGTCGTGGTGCATGTAGCGGAGTCTCTCTGTTTCAGGTAGCCCAAAGTCATGTTTAAATTGATGGAATGGGATAACCCCTTCCGCATCATACATATGATACAGAGATCGGCAGCCCGAGGGCCTCCACTTTGCAAAAGCTATCGTGTCCATACCCGGGCCGAAATCGGGGTTGTGAGCGGGGACGGAAAGGTGGTGAGATCATGTTTGATATTAGTGTAGTCCCATACCTCTAGTGGGACTCGTGTAATATATGAGGCATAAAGATTGGAGGGTCTATGACGCTTGCGGAGAAAGGGGACGTCCTGCAGGGGTCTGGCAGCTACTGCCTGGTACTGAAACAACCAATGCTTCTCCGATTCCCAGCGACTCCATTCGACCAGGTGGCGCAGCTGGGCCGCCTGGAAGTACAGCCGAAGGTCCGGGATCCCAAGACCACCTTTGTCTGGGGGAGCGTTGCCAGCATCCGTTTTAGTCGTGGCTTCCGCCCTTTCCAAATGAACTGAGCAAGGTCTGATTGTGTCTGTTGTATCCAGCCCGTGGGCGGTCAGAGAGGAATAGTACGGAACAGATAGAGGATTTGTGGTAAAATGGTCATCTTGACCGCAGCTATTCTGCCTAGCCACGAGAGGGGGTAGTGTTTCCACTGACCAAGTTCTCTGCGAATCTTCTGTCGCAGGCATGCGTAGTTGGTGTCAACTACTTTCGGGAGAGAGGAAGCCAGTTGGATTCCCAAATATGGGATCGTGTCCGTCGTCCATTGAATGGGCGACAGGCCTTGAAGATGTTCACACGTGTGTTGCATCAGGAAAAGATCCAAGGCTATCTACTTGTCCATATTTACTTTAAACCCTGCAACCTGTGCAAAGAGGTCCAAGTCTGCTAGGCACGCTGGCAGCGCACGACTAGGGTTAGATAGTGATAGCAACACATCGGCGTAAAGACTGATTGTATGGGTATAGCCACCGAATTTGATCCCGGTGATCGCTGGGTTATGGCGCACCCTCTGGGCTAATGGCTCCATATAAAAGGCAAAAAGGAGAGGCGACAGAGGGCACCCTTGTCTTGTGCCTCTCTCGATGGGGAATCGGGAGGATGTGTGTCCGTTAACTCGGACTGAGGCTGTCGGGAATTTGTAGCAATTCAGGATGTATGTGCGAAATTTCTCCCCTATCCCCACTCGTTCTAGAACCTGTTCTAAATAGGGCCAGTGGACTCTATCGAACGATTTCTCGGCGTTGATAGTGAGCATCATATATTCTCCCTGTGTGCGCATGGCTTTCTCTATGAGGTGTAAAGCCCGTTTCGTGTTATCCGAGGGTTGCCGTTCCGGGATGAAGCCCGCTTGATCCGGGTCAATGAGACTGTGCATATGGGGCGCTAGGCGGGCGGCCAGGATCCCCGTGTATAATTTGAGATCTATATTCAGAAGGGAAATAGGGCGATACGCTCCGCAATTGGTCTTATCTTTCCCAGGTTTGGGAATCACCGCTATGGAGGCCTCTAGGAGATCTCTTGGGATCGCTCAGGGGGCGGCGAAAGAGTTAAAAAGCTGGGTGAGGAGAGGGGCAATCAGGGCGCAGAAAGTCTTATAGAAGACAGCCGAAAAGCCATCTGGCCCGGGGGCTTTCGCCAATTTAAGGCGAGCGATGGCGGCAATGACCTCTTCTGTTTGGATGTCTCTGTCGAGGTAATCCGCCTGAGTTTTAGTCAGGGCTGGTAGGGTGACTGAGTCAAGGAAGGCAGTTCCATCCGAGTTCTCTAGTGGGGAGCCGCCGTAGAGGTTAGCATAAAAATCGCGAAATGCCTCCTCCGACACACGTCTGCCGTCCTCTTGTCTGATCTCTTGGACCCCCTGTTTCTGTCGAGTCTCACGGAGTTTGTGGGCAAGAAGGCGCCCGCATCTATCCCCCCTGTATAATAGGCATGCCGCAGCCGTAGTGCTGCAAACTCTGCCCGGTCCTGGTCAAGCGCCGCGAGTTGGTGTCGCACAGCTTTCAGTTGACGTCATACCCTGGGGGCTCCCGTCCTTTGGTGCATCTGTTCCAACTCTCTGGTTTGTTGCGTAAGTTCGTCCAGTTTGCGCCTGCGTTCTACATTGTCTGCTGCTGAAATGGCTATCAACTCCCCCCGTAAGACCGCCTTTTGTGCTGCCCATTGTGTTGCAAGGGTTGTGTCTGTATTAGCATTGTGAGAGAGATAGTCGGTGATGGAGCGTTGTATATGTTGAACCACCTCCCTGGGGTGTAATATAGTGTCTCTGAGATGCCATACCCTGAGGGGCTGTTGAATGGGTGGGAGGGTGAGAGTGGCGATTACCGGTGCGTGATCTGAAAGGGAGGCTACACCTATTTCGACCCCAGTCGTGAGCGCGTATATGGGTGCAGATGCTAAGAGGTAGTCAAGTCTAGCGTAAGTTTTGTGTATTGGAGTAGTAAGAATATTCCCGACTTTGGGGGTGAAAACTACGCCACAAATCTCTGAGCCCCAGGTCGTGCAACCGGGTTAGTCTCTCTGTGGAGAGTGCGCCTGTTGTATTTGTGCGTTGGCAGGATCTGTCCATGGTATTATTGAAAACTAGATTCAGGTCTCCCTCAAGGAGGATATTGCGGTCTGTCGTAGCTGTTGCTTCAGTGAGGGTGTCGTGCAAGAATTGTTCTTGGCCGTCATTCGGGGCGTATTGGGAGCCAATGGTGAATGTTGAAGTATCTAAAGCAAATCTATAAGCCAGTAGCCTACCCCTTATTTCTGCCTCCTTATGTAAGACCGCCCCTTTAAAATGTTGAGCCACCAAGATAGCCTCCCCGGCTGATTTAGTTGGTCCTGAGGAAAAAAATTGGGTTGGGAATTTCCGGGACCGGAGGCGGTGGCAGTCCTTGGTTAAGAGGTGGGTCTCTTGCAATAGACATATATCTGCTTGGGTGTTTTCCAGACATAATAGAACCGCTTTGCGCTTCACCGGGTTATTCAGACCCCGTACATTTAAGGTAAGTATTTTAAGCGTGTTGGTAGGCATTTATAGTGACAAAGAAACCGGAAGCTTAAGTAAAGTGCCCCTGCGGGTACTACAGAATCGAGAAGCATTCATTTGTGGCAGAGCATCTACGCTATCTCTAAAAGGAAAGTGGACATGGAACCCCAGAACAAAAATCCCGAACAAAATTACAATAAAAATAGAAAGAGAGCAACACACAGTCACTGGATGATGTCAGTGATGTCAACAGTGATGTCACTGACCATGTCATGAGTGATGTAATATGTGACGTCATCAGCAGTGCATTGCGGGGGCGCGAGTTATAGTTAGCTGAACTAACTATAACGGGGGAATTTCACGGGTTTTGTACGAGTGCAATGTCCAACTAACTATAACTTTCCCTAAAACCTATGGTTTTTTCAGTGAATATATATATATATATATCACTGAAAAAACCATAGGTTTCAGGGACGTTATAGTTCGAAATGAGCATTTAAAAAACCTTAGAAATTCACTGAAAAAACCACAGGTTTCAGGGAGGTTACAGTTAGTTGGACATTTCACTCGTACAAAACCAGAGAAATTCCCCCGTTATAGTTAGTTCAGCTAACTATAACTCGCACCCCCGCAATGCACTGCTGATGACGTCACATATTACATCATTCATGACATGGTCAGTGATATCACTGATGACAGCACTGATGACATCATCCACGTGAAAATCTGATGCACCTCCTCACACTCTAATATAACCTTTGATACACCCACTGTAAAATACAGACTACCATTTTCGAAACCAGCGACACCAATACCAGTTACTACATGCGCACTCACTGATTCCTAGGTCTACACACACATCCACTCATTCACCCATACAATCACTCATACATGCAGTCACTCATCAATACAACACTATCATATGCACTCATACACCTATACAGACACTCACACACCGCCACTCATCCATGGAGTTACTCACACACCTAGTCAGTCATGCAAATAATCAATCACACTCCCATTTACTCACCTATACAGATACTAACGCTTACTTACTCTCTTATATAATCACTGATACAAGTACACACTCATCCATACAGCCACTCTCACAGACACTGACTCTCACGTATAGTCATTTATATTCCAACTCTCACATACACTGCCTTTTCCCTATGTAGTTACTTGGACATGTACCACTGAGACATCCATTCACTCACCAACACACCCATACATACACTCACCTGCCCATACAGCTGTTTCCACATGCACTCTTGAACCCATACACCCAGTGAATCAACCACTCACACATCTATGCACAGAGTCACACACCTCCCACCCACCCACACACACACACTCAGTCAGTCTCCCATACAAATTCTCAAGCAACCAATCAATAACCGATATACACACTCATGTAGCTACTCACCAACCCATGCATTCAGTAAGACACATTTAATCACTCACTTATAGTCAGTCACGCACCTACTAAATCATCCATTCAGACACTTATACACCCACTCATTCTTCAATACGCCTTTCCCTATCTATATTAGCATATTTAAACTTTACAGAAACACACAGTCACTGGATGATGTCCTCAGTGATGTCATTTGAGATGTCATCAGTGATGTCATTGACCATGTCATGAATGATGTAATATGTGACGTCATCAGCAGTGCATTGCGGGGCGCGAGTTATAGTTAGCTGAACTAACTATAACGGGGAATTTCTCTGGTTTTGTACGAGTGAAATGTCCAACTAACTATAACCTCCCTGAAACCTGTGGTTTTTCAGTGAATTTCTAAGGTTTTTAAATGCTAATTTCTAACTATAACGTCCCTGAAACCTATGGTTTTTTCAGTGAATTTCAAAGGTTTTTTAAATGCTAATTTCTAACTATGCCTACAAAGGTTGGACATGTGAAGAAAGAGGAAGAAAAGCACACAAAGAAGCAAGACATGCAGAAAGAGGCAACAGAAGTCCAGAAAGACGAAGAAAAGTGCAAGAAGAAGCAAGAGATGCGCAGAAAGAACCAACAGAGAAGCAGAAAGTCCTCCTGTGCCCCCAACTTTTTGCTGACGGGTACTGGTGGTAACGGACTCTGACTAACCGGCCCTAGAGCCAATGCTATGCTAAAAGACACTTGGAATACAGTGAAAACACCTACATACACTAGGGAACACTATGCGTTGGGGTACCCCTGTGATTAGCATGACCTCCTCTGTATTTGCCATGAGTTAGTGCCTGGGTCATTGGATGAGTACATGGGTACTGACTGGATGATTAGAGTACTGCAAGGAGAGTGGATGGTGAATTTATAAACGCTTGTGTTTTGGCGGAGTGATTGGATAAGGACATGGAACTGGTTGGGTGATTGGAGGAGTGCATGGGTAGTGACAAGGAGATGGCTGGACTGCATCAGTAGTCCTCAGGGGATTGTAGCAGTGCATGTGTTAGTGCCTGCGTCATTGCATGAGTGCATGGGTACTGACTGGATGATTAGAGTAATGCAAGGAGAGTGCACAGTGAATTTCTAAGTGCTTCGGTTTTGGCGGAGTGATTGGATAAGTACATGGTGCTCGCTGGGTGATCGGAGGAGTGCATGGGTAGTGACAGGGTAGTCCAGTAAGCACCACAGAGCTGCGTTGCAGAGAGGTGGTCCGAGACCATGCCCCTTTTAACACCTCTCTGCAACGCAACTCTGTTGTACTTACTGAAGGTACCTGGTGGGCTAGTTGGCCCCCAGGGACCCTCAGGATACAAGGGGAATTAATCCCCCCAACTTAAAATGCACCACGGAGGTGGTGGTCCCCGGGGCATTCTTAGTGCCCCGGGGAGGTGGCAATCCCCTGGGCGTGTGGGGGGGCTTGAGCCCCCCCACACATTTTCTTTTTTTTTAAAAAAGCCCCGGGAGTGGCGGTCCCCGGGGCTGTGAGGGGGCCATGTGCCCCCCGCAAATATTCATGTAAAGCCCCGGGGGGTGGCGGTCTCCGGGGCTTGGGGGGGCCTTGGAGGCCCCCCATTAAAAAAGAAGCCCCGGGGGTGGCGGTCCCCGGGGGGGCTGCGTGCCTCCCCGCAACTCATAATAGAAGCCCCGGGGAGGTGGCGGTCCCTGGGGCAGTGTGGGGGGGATTGGGGCCCCCCCCACACATTTTTTTTGTCACTGCCCCCAGGACTTGGCCCACCCGGGGGCTAAATAATAACGAAGCGCGGGAGGCCGCGCTTCGGTTTTTTTTAGTTTCGCGGCCGGATCCGCGGATCCAGCGCACATTTTGCCGATTTTTTTATTTTTTTTAAGAAATGCTTTTTTGGGTTCTGGGGTCCTTGTGGGACCCCCTAAGCAGGCCTAGGGGGTCAGGGTGTTTCTACCCTGCCCCCTTTTCTTGTTTTTCGCGTTTGTTTTTTAGGTCTCGCCTACGCAGCGCGCATGCGTTGCATAGGAAAGAGACCTCTTGAAATCGATTCAGCTTTGCAGGCAAAAACGTGCACGCGTTGCATTGCTTTCAATGCAACGCATGCACGTTTGGCGATTCCCTTGCGGGAGCGAGCGGCGCCATATGTTAGCAATTATTGCGCTCGCTCCCGCAAGGGAAACGCTGCCTGCTCTCAACCGCACTGCCCCTCCCCCGCCCCCTACTTGCGCGAGGCACGCGCGCTTGTTTCTTTGGCTGATGGCTGTGCTCGCGCCTGGTGCGCTGCCGTCCGTGGTACGGTCATTTCGTATCACTGGACACATTTAGAACAATTACTTCTGATAAAGAGGCAGTTTCCATGGCCAAGGGCATTGCTGATCCCCAGTACGCTTCGAGGCGGAGGAATTAAAACACGCACACCTGAAACGGGTTTTTGCGGTCTGCTGTCTCGACTTGTCAGCTCACCAGACTCTATGGTTTCTTCACTGTGTTTCTTTCAGAGACTACACTTAAATTACGAGTGAGGGTGGCGATAGGCAAAGGTGTGAATCTTCGCACACCTCTGAAATACATGTAAAACTGCAAACTACGAGCTTGGAAAAGATAGACAAATCACGATCACTTGAAATACTCGCGCCTTACGTTTTCCAATACATGGCTTACCTGATCATTTAGAGATCAACAGCCCAGTCACCAAAACACAAGAGCGGACAAATTTTGAGTTTATATTTTGAATTCTTCGTCATGGGGGGGGGATTTTTGCTGAAACAGAGCATCAGTTTTCTCAGCAAAAATGCCAATGCCACCCAAAGAAGGGATTTGTCTCTGAGAAAACAAATATCAAATGTTCCAACAACTGATCCCTTTGAGGTAGAAACAAAATATTTTTTGACAAAATGTGCAAGTTGTGCAGTCGTTGATGACGTATGTGGCAAGTCCGGCAATATATATTTCAGTTGCAAACACGGTAGAAGTGCGATATTATAGTGGGCCTGAATGTTTATTAGTAATCCAAAAGATTTTGAATGTCAAATGGTTGCTAACTAGAAGCTAGTTGAACTTTTTCCCATTGCAAGAGACAATATTGTAGCCAGCCTGGCCGAGACATTGAGAGTGGCCTGTAGGCGCGAAACGTGGATGTTACAGCCTCTGTTCGTATGACCTTAGTGTATAACCTGTAATTCGTCACCTTCGCAGGGCTGCTAACTCAGCTTTTCGTGTTTCTGAAGGTGATGACATCGGTGCTATTGAGTTGTACAATTTTAACCTTTAAAATAGTCTCCGATAGTCCGGGGATTTCTTGTGGTTAAAATTTTAAAGTATATTGTGTAATTAATACTAAATCATTAGCATGTTTTAATCAGCCGTTGCTGATAGGCTCCGTATGTTTGATAAATCTCCCCCAAATATTATAGAATGAAAAGGCCTTAACCTGTAGAATGCTGTGGTGATTCTTTCACTGTCCAAAAGGCCGATATATAAGCATCATCAACTTATGAGAAGATTCCATTTAAAGTGGCATTTGAATAACTGCAAAATGCGCTACAGGCACTATAAAAAACATGTGTTTTGCGGAAGTAACTATTTCTGTTGTGCGAAAAGTTTCATTTTTTTTCTCCATCAGGTGTTACACATGTTTGCATGCAAGTGCGTGCAGGGCTCCTTATTTCAGTATGAGGGTGCCCGCTCATCGTGGTAACGGCATGTTCGGCGCAAATGGCCTAAAGCTATCATGGTGGTCTCGGAGCCTGGCTTCAAACGGAAAGGACAGCATGTTTAAATTGGCGATTTCTCCAATTTGGAGCTAACACAGGAGGCTCTCTGAAATTCTCCTAGAACTAGACATTATGAATTGTTAGTTACTCTAGTGCAGCGGGGCATACCATTGCCAGGGTAGGTTATGTTTCCCTCCTGGGCAGGTGGAGGGTGTGCACGTCCTAATGGAAATACAGGTTTGGATATATGTGGCGTGATCTACAAGGACAGCCTTGCTGGCCACAGTACACGTCACAGTTTTACGTCATGCATGTTCAGTTGAGAGTGAAATCACGGGTCGCCTCCTCCCCTGATAAAGTTGGTCTTATTTGTCCAAGCCATAGACTTGAAGCTCCAGGGAGAGCTTGTGAGGAGATCTTGCGTCCGTCACCTGAGGCAGGTACGGATGAAACGAGTGACCGTCACCTCACCTTTGGCCAGGAAAGAGCCTGAGTAGCAGGTTTCAACTAGGAAGAGAACGCGAGAGGCTGAAAAGGCAAGAGGGGATTCTTGTCATGGGGCTATTTTTAACTCATACATTTTGTAATACTGCTCATATGGAGGAGTGTGGGCAGCGTTATAACCAAGGTATGAAGGATGTCTAATTAAAGCACATTCATCCGCCCAGCCCCTTTTTAGGTCTCGCCTACGCAGCGCGCATGCGCTGCATAGGAGGGCCTTTAGCCGTCGCTCTGCTCATTTTCAAGCACACACTCGTGCTTGTGGCGGCATCCACCTTGCGGGAGCGAGCAGCGGCGTGCCACAAGCACGAGTACAGTGCTTGAAAAGTGAAGACCACGCACGCACCACTCCCGAAAACAGCTGCCGCTTGTTAATTAGTGCAGCGCGCGCGCGCGCACCACTCGCGTGTTTAGCTGCTGCTTGTTTTCTCTCTCCCTTGCCTTTGATCTTCCTCCTGTTGGTATTAGGCACGTACCCGCCCGGATTCGGAAAGTAGTACTAATGTAGTGGAAACGTACTAACACGTCTGGCCGCATAACAGCTATTCTCACACCAATGCCTCTGTTATTTTAAGCAAATTGTCATTCAGTCATAGGATCGTCTCTTAAAATGTGGGATGCATTATCGTAGCAATAAACTGTAACTCGGTATGAATTACATACTTTCACCTTGGTCGCTCCGGCACGTTTTCTCCCCGTTCCTGGAATGTTGAAGTGCTCCATCATCTAATTGCACATTGTGTTGCTCCTCCTGTGTATGAGTCAGGCGCGCGGCTCCTCGGCCACTGAGATGTGCCTGTGTGAATCTTCCATCCACTCTTAATGTGACAAGACTGGCGCGGCACTGATGGCAAGAGGTGAGTGCGCTGACGCATGGTGGTCTGTGGCTTTGATGTGGCTGGAAGAGCATTCTTACTTACGCTAATTTATATCCTTTCCAGTGGTATAGAATTAGGGGAAGGGGCATGGTTTGTAGATGTTAGAATGATGAGACTTTTCAGGTAGAACTCGTTGTTCAGTGCAGTTCCTTGCCCTTTCTTCACTCTTGAGGTCCCTGATGTGCTTTGAGCTCCACTCCTGTGCAAGCGAATGGATCTGCTTGATTCGGTGGTAAATGCTGCCCAGGGCGAGTGTCACATCGCGTCTATAGCTTTGCAGAAGGAATGCAGAACTGTCACGAGCAAATGTACCGCTTTTTATTGTAATGTGGGCTGATGTGAGTGCCAGAGCTAAGCATCTCTCTTCAGATGACTCTTGACGTGTTTTGCTCGCTTTGAAGGAATGAACTCTGAGGCGTGTGATGTCTGTTTTACCTTTTACAAAGCTACCTGATTCGTCCCATCATCCGTTGAAGCCAAACCTAAACTATCACACCTTGGCCACCGTAAATTTCAGTTGTGTCCTTAAAATATTATTTTTTTCTCCGTCTTAGTTTCTTAAGTATCATTGTTTTATAGTAATGTATTGGTACGCACACATGGAAGAGAGTAATACGTTTTTGTATTAAAGCTGCAATGTGAATTTAGTAGGTGTTGCCTCGTGGTCTGTACCAGTTGTAGGAACATTGCCCCGGGAGTGCAGAGATAGTTTATGCCTGCTGTTATGCTCCTGTGGCAAGTTTGTTTTAGAAAAGGCCTTGCAGTTGCTTATGCGACCTTTTCTGTAATACACATTGCACCAGTGCAAAGTTGTTTCCCATGGTTTTCCGAGCAGTTAAAAGTGGAAACAAGCATTGGCATAGCCAATAGGTCTCGCTTTTGGAACCTTATAAGTATTTAGATATGCAGCACAATATCCTTGGTGCAACAACATCAACTGTTGCATGACTAAACACTTATAAGGTCCCAAAGGCGAGACCTATTGGCTATGCCAATGCTTGTCTGTTTTCTTGTGACTCGAGTCACAAGATGGCTGCCAACACTTCCTGGTTTGGAGTGTTGACAGCCAATTAGAATAAAGCTCGTGGTCGGGAGGGTCCGCGGATCCTCTGTGCCTCTAGATATCGCTATGTTTATTATTTGATTTTCTCAGCAACTACTGAACGGATTTACACCATTTAAAAAAAAGGGCGCTTTCTGAACCAAGCACTACCTTTTTGCCAAATTTGGTGTAATTCCGTTCAGCAGTTCGGGCTGTAGCCGTGTCTAAAGTTTCCTATGGGAATTAACATGGAGAAAACACGTTTTGGGACCCCCCTTTTTTCTCGGCCCCCGCTTGCCGAATCACCCCGAAACTTTCAAGACAAGAGCTGACCGGAGCGCCCCACTCATTTTGAAAATTTTGCGATGATTCGTCATTTGACGCCAAAGTTATTGGGAAAACAAAAAATGCTTTTCCTATGGAAACTAGGTCCTAACTATAACTACCTACTGGCGACCGCCAGTAGGTAATATATATATATATATATATATATATATATATATATATATTCACTGAAAAAACCATAGGTTTCAGGCACGTTATAGTTAGAAATTAGCATTTAAAAAAATCTTACAAATTCACTGAAAAAAAACCATAGGTTTTAGGGACAGTTATAGTTAGTTGGACATTGCACTCGTACAAAACCCGTGAAATTCCCCCGTTATAGTTAGTTCAGGTAACTATAACTCGCGCCCCCGCAATGCACTGCTGATGACGTCACATATTACATCACTCATGACATGGTCAGTGACATCACTGATGACATCACTGATGACATCACTGATGACATCTCAAATCCCCCGGGGCTGGCCCTATCCTTTGGGGTCCGTGGGGGGACCCCAACTCCCCCATGGACCCTGCCGGCTCCCCGCCTCCTGCGGGAGCCGGCATTGCTTTTCCACATGGGGAGCTGCTAACATGCAGCTCCCCATGTGGAAAAGCAATTTGCTTTGGATATTGGAAGCGAGAGCAGGTTTCCTGCTCTCGCCTAATATCTAAAGCAGTTTGCAATGACAGGACGGGAGCCACGAGGCTCCCATCCTGTCATAGCAAACTACAGTGTCCCGGGGTAGGCACCCGGGACACTGCAGGAGCCGGCCCTGGGGGTGGCGGTCCCCAGGGCCATTACAGGCTCCAGGAGGGGCTGCGCGGCCCCCACTCTCCATCGACAAAGCCCCGGGGAGGTGGTGGTGTCCGGGGCTCTGGGGGTCCGTAATGGACCCCCATATTGAAATTTTTAGTGCCCCGGGGAGGTGGCGGTCCCCGGGGCCGCGGTAGGGCCAAGAGCCCTCCCGCACCATTATTTTTTAGAGTCCCGGGGGGTGGCGGACCCCAGGGCTTGGGGGGCCTTCGAGGCCCCCCAAAATTAAATATAAACCCACCCCCTGCATGCCCCCAGGACTTGGCCCACCCGGGGGCAAAATAGCATCAAAGCGCGGAAGACCGCGCTTCGATTTTTTTTTTTTTCGCCGGGATTTGCGCACCCTATGCGCATCCCGCCGATTTGTTTTCTTAAAAACTGCTTTTACTGCCCAGGGGTCCTTGTGGGACCCCTGAGCAGACCTAGGGGTCAGGATGTTTCTACTCCTGCCCCTTTGTGCGTTTTGCGCACTTGTTTCTTTTTTACCTCGGCGGGATCCGCGCACCCTAAGCGCATCCCACCGATTTAAAAAAATATATGCTTTTTCTGCCCAGGAGGTCCTTGTGGGACCCCTGAACAGACCTAGGGGTCAGGGTGTTTCTACCCTGCTCCCTTTTGCGCTTGCGCACTTGTTTCTGTCCCTCTGTTTTACCGAGGGACAAAATGGCTGCCAACACTTCCTGATTTGGAGTGTTGACAACCAATTAGCATGCAGCTCGTGATCGGAAGGGTACGCGGACCCTACTCGGCCATAGATATATATGTGACTTTACTTTTGATTTTCTCAGGAACTACTGAACGGGTTTACACCATTTAAGCAAAAGGCACGACACTGAACCAAGGGCTACCTCTTTGCCAAATTTGGTGTAATTCCGTTCAGCAGTTCGGGCTGTAGCCGCGATGAACGGTTCCTATGGAAAAATGAATGGGGAAAACGCGTTATGGGACCCCCCTTCTTTCTCGGCCCCCGCTTGACGAATCACCCCGAGACTTTCAGGATAGGAGTGGACCGGAGCGCCCCAACAAGTTGGAAGCTTTCGCAAAGATTCGTCAACCGGCGCCAACGTTATTTGAAATAGAATGTTGTGGATTTCCTATGGAAAATAGGTCCTAACTATAACTATCTACTGGCGACCGCCAGTAGATTATATATATATATATATATATATTCACTGAAAAAACCATAGGTTTTAGGGACAGTTATAGTTAGTTGGACATTGCACTCGTACAAAACCCGTGAAATTCCCCTGTTATAGTTAGTTCAGCTAACTATAACTCGCGCCCCGCAATGCACTGCTGATGACGTCACATATTACATCACTCATGACATGGTCAGTGACATCACTGATGACATCACTGATGACATCTCAAATGACATCACTGATGACATCACTGATGACATCATCCAGTGACTGTGTTTCTGTAAAGTTTAAATATGTTTAATATATATAGGGAAAGGCGTATTGAAGAATGAGTGGGTGTATAAGTGTCTGAATGGATGATTTAGTACGTGAGTGACTGACTCTACAAGTGAGTGATTAAACGTATCTTACTGAATGCATGGGTTAGTGACTAAACTGTGTGAATGTCTGTATCCGTCTGTTTGTTGGTGTGTAAGTGGATGCATGGATTTGCGAATAGCTACATGAGTGTCTATATGGGTTATTGATTGGTTCTCTGAGTATCTGTATGGCTGCCTGAGTGTTTGTGTGGGTGGGGTGTGTGTAACTCTATACATAGATGTGTGAGTGGGTGATTCAATGGGTGCATGATTTCAAGAGTGCATCTGTGATGGACTGCTTGGGTGGGTGAGTGTGTGTATGGGTGTGTTAGTGAGTGAATGTATATCTCAGTGGTACATGTGCGAGTAACTACATATGTAAAAGGCAGTATATATGTGTGTTAGAGTATTTAAATGGCTATAAGTGAGAGTGTGTTATTGTGAGAGTGGCTGTATGGATGTGTGTGTGCTTGTATCAGTTATTGTATAAGAGCGTAAGAATGTGCTAGTATTTGTATGAGTAAGTGAGCTGGTGTGTGTATAACTGTATAGGTGAGTAAATGGGTGTGTGATTAATTATTTGCATGACTGACTAGGTGTGTGAGTACCTCTATGGATGAGTGGCGGTGTGTGAGTGTTTATATAGGTGTATGAGTGCATATGATAGTCCTGTACTGAGTGACTGTAAGTATGAGTGACTGTACAGGTGAGTGAGTGGATGTGTGTGTAGACCTAAGAATCAGTGAGTGGGTATGTAGTTTTTGGTGTTGGAGTGTCTATGGTATTGAGAATGGCAGTCTGTAATTTAGAGTGGGTGTATCAAAAGTTATATTAGGGTGTGAGAAGATGCATGAAATTATCACATGGATGATGTCATCAGTGATGTCATTTGAGATGTCATCAGTGATGTCATCAGTGATGTCACTGACCATGTCATGAGTGATGTAATATGTGACGTCATCAGCAGTGCATTGCGGGCGCGAGTTATAGTTAGCTGAACTAACTATAACAGGGGAATTTCACGGGTTTTGTACGAGTGCAATGTCCAACTAACTATAACTGTCCCTAAAACCTATGGTTTTTTCAGTGAATTTCAAAGGTTTTTTAAATGCTAATTTCTAACTATAACGTGTCTGAAACCTATGGTTTTTTCAGTGAATTTCAAAGGTTTTTTAAATGCTAATTTCTAACTATAACGTGCCTGAAACCTATGGTTTTTCAGTGAATTTCAAAGGTTTTTTAAATACTAATTTCTAACTATAACGTGCCTGAAACCTATGGTTTTTTCAGTGAATTTCAAAGGTTTTTAAATGCTAATTTCTAACTATAACGTGCCTGAAACCTATGATTTTTAAGTGAATTTCAAAGGTTTTTTAAATGCTAGTTTCTTACTATGCCAACAGAGGTAGGACATGTGAAGAAAGAAGAAAAACACACAGAAAGAAGCAAAAGATGTGCAGAAAGAACCAACAGAGGAGCAGAAAGAGGCCTTGTTGCAAAATCATCCTGTGCCCACAACTTTTCAGACGGGTACTGGTGGTAACTGACTCTGACTAACCAGAGCCAGTGCGCGTTTGCACAGTGGTGAAGGAGAGGGGCCTGAGGTGACATGTGTGCAAACGCGCCCGTGGCGCGCTTTAAGTTGCGGGATTAAGTCCCCTTGAATCCTGAGGGTCCCTGGGGCCCAACTAGCCCCCAGGTACCTACAGTTAGGACCACAGAGCTGAGTTGCAGAGAGGCGTTCCGAGGCCACGCACCTTTTTCACCTCTCTGCAACGCAACTCTGTTGTGCTTACTGAAGGTACCTGGTGGGCTAGTTGGCCCCCAGGATTCAAAGGAATTAACTCCCCAACTTAAAACGCACCACAGGGCGTGTTTGCGCACATGTCACCTGAGGCCCCGCCTTCTCCCTTCACCACTGTGCAAACGCGCCCCGTGGCGCGTTTTAAGTTGGGGGATTAGGTCACCTTGAATCCTGAGAGTCCCTGGGGCCCAACTAGCCCACCAGGTACTTCCAGTAAGCACCACAGGCCTGCGTTGCAACGCCTGTAACAAATTGTGCAGTTGTGTTTAGGTAGTGAAGAGGGGCGTGCTGGGGGTAGTGTTTTAGGGTTTAGGGTAGTGCAGTGGTGTTTGTGTAGTGTAGGGGGTCATGCTGGGGGTAGATTTAGGGTTTAGGGTAGTGCAGTGGTGTTTGGGTAGTGTAGGGAGTCGTGCTGGGGGAGTGTTTTAGGGTTTAGGGTAGTACAGTGGTGTTTGGGTAGTGTAGGGGTCGTGCTGGGGTTAGTGTTTTAGGGTTTAGGGTAGTGCAGTGGTGTTTGGGTAGTGTAGGGGATACTGCTGGGGGTAGTGTTTTAGGGTTTAGGGTAGTGCAATGGTGTTTGGGTAGTGTAGGGGTACTGCTGGGGGTAGTGTTTTAGGGTTTAGGGTAGTGCAGTGGTGTTTGGGTAGCGTAGGGGTACTGCTGGGGGTAGTGTTTTATGGTTTAGGGTAGTGCAGTGGTGTTTGGGTAGTGTAGGGGTTCGTGCTGGGGGTAGTTTTTTAGGGTTTAGGGTAGTGCAGTGGTGTTTGTGTAGTGTAGGAGGTCGTGTTTTAGGGTTTAGGGTAGTGCAGTGGTCTTTGGGTAGTGTAGGGAGTCGTGCGGGGGTATTGTTTTAGAGTTTAGGGTAGTGCAGTGGTCTTTGGGTAGTGTAGGGGTTGTGCGGGGGTAGTGTTTTAGGGATTAGGGTAGTGCATTGGTATTTGGGTAGTGTAGGGGGTCATGCGGGGTAGTGTTTTAGGGTTTAGGGCAGTGCAGTGGTGTTTAGGTAGTGTAGGGGGTCGTGCTGGGGGAGTGTTTTAGGGTTTAGGGCAGTGCAGTGGTGTTCGGGTAGTGTAGGGGGTCGTGCTGGGGGAGTGTTTTAGGGTTTAGGACAGTGCAGTGGTGTTCGGGTAGTGTAGGGGGTCGTGCTGGGGGAGTGTTTTAGGGTTTAGGACAGTGCAGTCGTGTTCGGGTAGTGTAGGGGTCGTGCTGGGGGAGTATTTTAGGGTTTAGGGTAGTGCAGTGGTGTTCGGGTAGTGTAGGGGGTCATGCTGGGGGTAGTGTTCTAGGGTTTAGGGCAGTGCAGTGGTGTTCGGGCAGTGTAGGGGGTCGTGCTGGGGGTGGTGTTTTAGGGTTTAGGGCAGTGCAGTGGTGTTTGGGCAGTGTAGGGGGTCATGCTGGGGGTGGTGTTTCAGGGTTTAGGGCAGTGCAGTGGTGTTCGGGCAGTGTAGGGGGTCGTGCAGGGGTGGTGTTTCAGGGTTTAGGGCAGTGCAGTGGTGTTCGGGCAGTGTAGGGGGTTGTGCAGGGGTGGTGTTTCAGGGTTTAGGGCAGTGGTGTTCGGGCAGTGTAGGGGTCATGCTGGGGGTGGTGTTTCAGGGTTTGAGGCAGTGCAGTGGTGTTCGAGCAGTAAAGGGGTCATGCTGGGGGTGGTGTTTCAGGGTTTATGGCAGTGCAGTGGTGTTCGGGCAGTGTAGGGGGCGGTGCAGGGGTGGTGTTTCAGGGTTTAGGGCAGTGCAGTGGTGTTCGGGCAGTGTAGGGGCGGTGCAGGGGTGGTGTTTCAGGGTTTAGGGCAGTACAGTGGTGTTCGGGCAGTGTAGGGGGTGGTGCAGGGGTGGTGTTTCAGGGTTTAGGGCAGTGCAGTGGTGTTCGGGCAGTGTAGGGGTGGTGCAGGGGTGGTGTTTCAGGGTTTAGGGCAGTGCAGTGGTGTTCGGGCAGTGTAGGGGGTCGTGCAGGGGGTGGTGTTTCAGGGTTTAGGGAGTGCAGTGGTGTTCGGGCAGTGTAGGGGGTCGTGCTGGGGGTAGTGTTTTAGGGTTTAGGGTAGTGCAGTGGTGCTTGTGTAGTGTAGGGGTCGTGCTGGGGGTAGTGTTTTAGGGTTTAGGGTAGTGCAGTGGTGTTTGTGTAGTGTAGGGGTCATGTTTTAGGGTAGTGCAGTGGTGTTTGGGTAGTGTAGGGGGTCGTGCTGGGGTAGTGTTTTAGGATTTAGGTTAGTGCAGTGGTGTTTGGGTAGTGTAGGGGGTCGTGCTGGGGGTAGTGTTTTAGGGTTTAGGGTAGTGCAGTGGTGTTTGTGTAGTGTAGGGGGTCGTGCTGGGGGTAGTGTTTTAGGGTTTAGGGTAGTGCAGTGGTGCTTGTGTAGTGTAGGGGGTCGTGCTGGGGGTAGTGTTTTAGGGTTTAGGGTAGTGCAGTGGTGTTTGTGTAGTGTAGGGGGTCATGTTTTAGGGTAGTGCAGTGGTGTTTGGGTAGTGTAGGGGTCGTGCTGGTGGTAGTGTTTTAGGATTTAGGTTAGTGCAGTGGTGTTTGTGTAGTGTAGGGGGTCATGCTGGGGGTAGTGTTTTAGGGTTTAGGATAGTGCAGTGGTGCTTGTGTAGTGTAGGGGGTCGTGCTGGGGGTAGTGTTTTAGGGTTTAAGGTAGTGCAGTGGTGTTTTTGTAGTGTAGGGGGTCATGTTTTAAGATGCAATGCTCCAATACCTGACCAGTCTGCAATACATAAAACTGCAAAAAACTAAAAATAAAAAGTGTTTTGCACACTTTTGTCATTGGGCTATATGTGGGCTACATCTGGGTAATATTTGTGCTACATTTGGGCTCTTTTTTCACTGGTGGCCATCTTGGAAGACTTCTTTGTTATGAAGTTTCCTAATTTCTTCATTTACTGCAGTCTCCTCAGTAGGAAATGCTTTCAGTTTTTTACTTTGATTCCATCAAGAAGGCATTCAGATGTGTCTCACATCTGCCATAAATTCAGAATGTTAGCACTCTAGTTGCTCATTAGACCACTGGAGTAAAGCTACTGCTCACCAGGGAGTTAACTGGTAGTCTGCTGCTGGTATTGAAAGTGATTGTTTCAGTCTGCATGTCAGAATTTTCTAACGAAATAGAAGAGGATTTGAGATCTCAATTAAAACATGCCCTAATTTTTCTTTCTGCAGCACTAACCATAATTTCTATTTCAAAAAGAACCCTCATTTTGTTCCTTTTTAAATTAAATGTTTTAAGTGTTACCGGTTTATTCCAATCAAGATGGCTTCAGGTGTGCCATACTTTTGTCATAAGTAAGGCTGTTAGCGCTCTAGTTGTTCTTTAGAACACTCTGGGAAGCTGCAGTAGAACACAAAGGCATCAACTGGCAGGCTGCTCCTGTTGAAATATAACAGGAAGATATTTGAGATCACACTTGAATTATGTCCTAATTTTTCTTTCTACAGCACTAACCATAATTTCTATGACAAAATGAACCCCATCATTTTGTTCCTTTTTCAATTAAATGTTTTAAGTGTTACCAGTTTATTCCAATCAAGATGGCTTCAGGTGTGCCATACTTTTGTCATAAGTAAGGCTGTTAGCACTCTAGTTGTTCTTTAGAACACTCTGGGAAGCTGCAGTAGAACACAAAGGCATCAACTGACAGGCTGCTCCTGTTGAAATATAACAGGAAGATATTTGAGATCACACTTGAAACATGTCCTAATTTTTCTTTCTACAGCACTAACCATAATTTCTATGACAAAATGAACCCCATCATTTTGTTCCTTTTTAAATTAAATTGTTTAAGTGTTACCAGTTTATTCCAATCAAGATGGCTTCAGGTGTGCCATACTTTTGTCATAAGTAAGGCTGTTAGCACTCTAGTTGTTCTTTAGAACACTCTGGGAAGCTGCAGTAGAACACAAAGGAATCAACTGACAGTCTCTGCCCTTGTTGGATGTACATGTTTTACTGAGAATGTCAGACTTCATTCTCACATGAGTGAGAAAAGATAATGTTAATTTACAGAAAATATGCTCTCATTTTAGCTTCTGGAGCACCTTCCAAACCTCCATGGGACAAGCATGAGAAAATAGTGTTCTCTCAAACATGATTCATGATTTCCCAGCAGAAGGTTTTTCACAGGGTAAAATCACCTTAGAACACACCACAATTCCTGAAATTAGTATGGTACCATCAACAAATGAATTCTAATGTAACTAAAGTCTGTTATCACCCTTTATAGTTCTCCTTTTGGTAACCCTCAAAATCTTCTATTCACTGCAATGCATTTCAATGAGGTACTATCATTTATATTGGTCCCAAGATGGCTGCCAGCAATTCCAGGATGAAGTGCTGACAGCCAATCAGATCTCACGATGACATGTGTGGTTAGGCTCCGCCCAGATATATATGTGACTTTACTTTTGATTTTCTCAGGAACTACTGAACGGATTTACACCATTTAAGCAAAAGGCACGACACTGAACCAAGGGCTACCTCTTTGCCAAATTTGGTGTAATTCCGTTCAGCAGTTCGAGTTGTAGCTGCGACTAAAGGTTCCTATGGAAAAATGAATGGGAAAACACGTTTTGGGACCCCCTTTTCTCAGCCCCCGCTGACGTATCACCCGAGACTTTCAGGATAGGAGCGGACCGGAGCGCCCCAACAAGTTGGAAACTTTCGCGAAGATTCGTCAACCGAGCGCCAACGTTATTTCAAATAGAATGTCGCGGATTTCCTATGGATAATAGGTTTTAACTATAACTATCTACTGGCGACCGCCAGTAGATAATATATATATATATATATATATATATATATATATATCTACTGGCGGTCGCCAGTAGATAGTTATAGTTAGGACCTATTTTCCATAGGAAATCCGCGACATTCTATTTGAAATAACTCTCTTGCCGGTTGACGAATCTTCGCGAAATTTTCAAACTTTATGGCCCGCTACGGTCCGCTCCTACCCTGAAAGTCTCGAGGTGATTCGTCAGCGGGGCCGAGAAAAAGGGGGTCCCAAAACATGTTTTCCCATTCATTTTCCCATAGGAAACTTTAGACAAGGCTCCAGCCCGAACTGCTGAACGGAATTACACCAAATTTGGCAAAGAGGTAGTTCTTGGTTCAGAAAGAACCCTTTTTGTTAAATGGTGTAAATCCGTTCAGTAGTTGCTGAGAAAAGTAAAAGCACATATATATCTATGGGCACGGAGGATCCGCGCACCCTCCCGATCACGAGCTGTCTGCTAATTGGCTGTCAACACTCCAAACCAGGAAGTGTTGGCAGCCATCTTGTTCCTCGGTAGAACCGAGGAACAAGAAAGCAGTAAAAAAAGTGCGCAAAACGCACAAAGGGGGCAGGGTAGAAACACCCTGACCCCCTAGGCCTGCTCAGGGGGTCCCACAAGGACCCCCTGGGCAGAAAAAAGCATTTTTTTTTAAATTTATTTATTTATTTTAATCGGCAGGATGCGCTCAGGGAGCGCGGATCCTGCCGGAAAAAAAAAATTGAAGCGCGGTCTCCGCGCTTCGATGTTAATTTGCCCCCGGGTGGGCCAAGTCCCGGGGGCATGGTGGAGGGTGTTTAGATTTAATGTGGGGGCCTCTAAGGCTCCCAAGCCCGAGGACCGCCACCCCCGGGGCTTTCAAAAATAAAGGTGCGGGAGGGCTCTTGGCCCTCCCGCAGCCCCGGGACCGCCACCCCCAGGGGCTTCTTTTAAAAAAATGTTATGACCTGTGTGGGGGCTCCAGCCCCCCACACGCCCGGGACCGCCACCCCCGGGGCTTTATTAAATAATGATGGCGGGAGGGCTCTTTGCCCTCCCGCTGCCCGGGGACCGCCACCCCCGGGGCTTCTTTATTTTAATTTAAAAACCTGTGTGGGGGCTCCAGCCCCCACACGCCCCGGGACCGCCACCTCCCCGGGGCACTAAAGATTTAAATATGGGGGTCCGTTACAGACCCCCAGAGCCCCGGGACCACCACCTCCCCGGGGCTGTGCACTGGATGGGAGGGGGCCGCGCGGCCCCCTCCTGGAGCCCTTGATGGCCCTGGGGACCGCCACCCCCAGGGCCGGCTCCTGCAGTGTCCCGGGGTGCCTACCCCGGGACACTGTAGTTTGCTATGACAGGACGCGGCCTCGCGGCTCCGTCCTGTCATAGCAAACTTGGTTTGCATTTTGAAAGAGAGGCAGGAAACCTGCTCTCTCTTTCAAAATGCAAACTAATTGCTTTCCACATGGGGAGCAGCATGTTAGCTGCTCCCCATGTGGAAAGCAATGCCGGCTCCCATAGGACACGGGGAGCCGGCGGGTCAGTGGGGGATTGGGGACCCCCACAGTCCCCAACCAGAGGCCAGGCCCTGGGGGATGGGGTCCCCGGGGCCATAAGTGGCCAGGGAGGGGGCCACGCAGCCCCCTCCCCAAATAATTTTTTTTTTTTAAAAAGGGCAAGGCCGGCCCCGGGGATGGGGTCCCGGGGCCTTAAATGGCCTGAGGAGGGGGGCCACACAGCCCCCTCCAAATTTAAAATAAATAAATCGAGGGCATGCCCCGGGGATGGGGTCCCGGGGCCAATACAGGCCCAGGGAAGGGGGGCCACGCGGCCCCCTTCCCGTTTTTTTTTTCATTTAAAAAAAAAAATGCTCAGGCCCCGGGGGATGGGGTCCCCGGGGCCAAAAGTGGCCAAGGGAAAGGGGGGCCACGCAGCCCCCTCCCATTAAAAACAAACCAAAAAAAAAAAACGAGCGACATCGTGCCGGAGGCCCCGCCCCTCCCTGCAGTACTCTGCAAACGCGCCCCCTGGCGCGTTTTAAGGGAGTAATTCCCCTTGAATACTGAGGGTCCCTGGGGACAACTAGCCCACCAGGAACCTCCAGTATGCGCCAGGGGCTGCGTTGCAGAGGTGTACAGAGGCCACGCCCCTTTTACACCTCTCTGCAACGCAGCTCTGTGGCACTTTTTAGAAGTACATGGTGGGCTAGTTGGACTCCAGGGACCCTCAGGATTCAAGGGGACTTATCCCCCAACTTAAAACGTGCCACGGGGCACGTTTGCACAGTGGTGAAGGGAGGGCGGGGCTTCAGGTGACATGTGTGCAAACAGGCCCCGTGGCGCGTTTTAAGATGGGGAATTAAATCCCTTCAATCCTGAGGGTCCCTGGGAGCCAACTAGCCCACCATGTACTTCTAAAGCGCCACAGAGCTGCGTTGCAGAGAGGTGTAAAGGGCGTGGCCTCTGAACACCTCTCTGCAACGCAGCTCCCTGGCGCATACTGGAGGTACAGGGTGGGCTAGTTGGACCCCAGGGACCCTCATGATTCAAGGGGCCTTAATCCCCAACTTAAAACGCGCCACGGGGCGCGTTTGCACAGATGTCACCTCAGGCCGCGCCCCTCCCTTCACCATTGTGCAAATATTCCTCTTAAAATCAGCCGAACTACGAATTCCTATTTACTCACCTGTTATCAGGGAGACCTCAGTGCTGCATCTTTCAGCCCAGTACTGATCCTGAAAAGTAATTCTAACCGTACTTACCAGTAACTTATATTTCCTTCCATAGGAATCCATTGTCTGGTTTTCAGCAGAAAAGTTTCAAAGTGTCGATTTTCACAAACTACAAATATTCCTTAAAAATCGCCTTTATGACTTAAACGCATTCTTTCAACTGTTTACAGGAGATGCACCAGTGCTGGATCCAGGATCCAACACTGAGTAAGAAAAAGTAACGATAACACTACTTACCTGCTAAGTGAATTTCCTCCCATAGGATAACATTGGTGATTCTATGTGAAAAAGTTTCTAAGTGTCAACTTTTAAAATACAATAATATTCCTTAAAAATCACTACTGTAACCAAAACGCTTTTACTCAACTGTTTACAGGAGATGTCCCAGGACTGAATCTAGGATCCAGTCCTGTGGTTAGAAAAGTAATCCATAAAGTAACTAATTGCATTTAACTAGAAATTCACATTGAGCTCAATGTTGCATTGCGTTTGAAATTGTGTTGCCCGTTGCAACAACTGTAACTACTGTACTTAAAAGTCTATTGCCTATTTGCAAAGTATTTAAACTAAAGTAATTCATTCTGAGAAAGTATATTTTGTAATGTAATGTATAATGTAATTACAATGTAATTTAAAAAATAAAATATCTAAAAATAGTTTAAAAAAATGTAGTAAATCAGTATAAAAAAATAAAGATAACAATTAATACATTTAAAAATTGTCATTTAAAAACCTTTGAAATTCACTGAAAAAACCATAGGTTTCAGGCACGTTATAGTTAGAAATTAGCATTAAAAAACCTTACAAATTCACTGAAAAAACCATAGGTTTTAGGGACAGTTATAGTTAGTTGGACATTTCACTCGTACAAAACCCGTGAAATTCCCTCGTTATAGATAGTTCAGCTAACTATAACTCGCGCCCCATAATGCACTGCTGATGACGTCACATATTACATCACTCATGACATGGTCAGTGACGTCACGTTAAATCACTCACTTATAGAGTCAGTCACGCACCTACTAAATCATCCATACAGACACTTATACACCCACTCATTCTTCAATACGCCTTTCCCTATATATATTAAAAATATTTAAACTTTACAGAAACACACAGTCACTGCATGATGTCATCATGTCATTTGAGATGTCATCAGAGATGTCATCAGTGATGTCACTGACCATGTCATGACTGATGTAATATGTGACGTCATCAGCAGTGCATTGCGGGGGTGCGAGTTATAGCTAGCTGAACTAACTATAACGGGGGAATTTCACGGGTTTTGTACGAGTGAAATGTCCAACTAACTATAACTGTCCCTAAAACCTATGGTTTTTTCAGTGAATATATATATATATATAGAAATAATTGGAGGCATTTAATGTTCAAGCGAAAGCGCCCTATTTTTGTGGAAAGAGATAACACCCCCCTATGACATGCTTCAGAAAGGTAAAAAATGGTCCTTATTTAAATGTTGCATCTTTCAACTACATCTCACACTTGTATGTGGATGATCACTTTTAGAGATAAAATGAGCATGTTTAAAGTGATGTTTGTGCTTCTAGGGGCCCTATACGCAAGATTTGTGAAATAAGTAAAAGTGAATGAAAATGGCCAATTTACTCACTCTGAGGCCTTAAGTGTTTCTTCACTGTGGGAAGTGAATTAAATAACATTTGGAGGCTTTAATGTTTCAGCAAAAACACCTTATTTTTTATGAAAGAGATAACCCCCCGTATTACGACATGCTTCAGCACAGTAACAAATGGTCCGTTTTCAAATGTTGCATCTTTCAACTACATCTCACATTTGTATGCAGACCATCACTTTGAGAGATAAAATGAGCTTGTTTAAAGTGATGTTCATGCTTCTAGGGGCCCTAAATGCAAGATTTGTGGAATGGGAAAAAGTGAATAAAAAGGGCCAATTTACTCACTCTGAGGCCTTAAAAAGTGTTTCTTTACCTCAGTAATAGAATTAATAACATTTATAGAAAACGTTGCTCTAGCCGGGGAAGGAAGATGGCGGATCTGACTCCGTGCTAGAGGACGCCTCCCTAGCACTCCTCATGGCTCCCTGGGGCAATCGCTGATACCCCCCCGCCCTCCCCTAACAAACGTATTTCTGGCTACAATTTAAATAACAACATTTGCAGAGAAGCAGCGGCACTTACAGCCAATGTGCCGGATCGGGCAGCTGCGCGATTGCATCTTTGTTGGGCGGGCGGCGCGGTGGTTTTTGCTACGGATACCGCTGCCCTTCTCTACGAATTCCTCCTCCCGAAGTAGCAGGCGGGGACTGGCGGCAGTCCTGACAGCAGCACAAGAAGAAGGTATGGCCCCGCAGCGCACCGCGAGAGGACGTGGACGCATAGAGGCACCCGTTGAAGCTGGTGACAGAGGAAGTGGTGTCGGCGGTGCAGGGGCCGCGGATCCGCTGCCTGGATCTGATGCAGCGCACGGCTTTGGCCCCGGCTCCCAGCTGGGAAAACCGATCCTACGGCTACTGCGCTCTGGCAGAGCAGCTGGTTTGCTCCGATCTTGCGGGTCCGATACCTCCATTTCGGGTCTTGAGATGGCTGAGGTGCTCAATACTGCAGTCCAGGAGGGCTGGGAGGATGAGAAAAGGTCTGTTACCTGCACAGCTATGCCACTACCGTCCTCAGTTTCAGTCTCAGCCTCAGATTATCAAGAAGCAAGTAAAGTAAATGAACTGGTTGTCAGGGTACAGGCCAAAATGGCTAATAGGAAGGCGAACAGAGAGGACAGGGAGAAAGACACTGCTGCGAATAGGGAAACTCAATGTGACAATGGAACTAGTCCCTCTGATACTCCAGTACTGTGTGTACCCGGTTTTGATGACCCTGAAGAAATGGCTGAGAATTTGACACAACCACAGTATGGTTTAATCAGTGCAGGTGCAGGGGATAGAACCCCTCTCAGCAGTGGCATACCTGAGATATTGGAACAATCGAAATCAGGTCCGATTGACTCTCGGACTAATGATGCCCCAAAAACTGACCAACCCTTGGACACGACAGATACCGCGGATATGGTGGAATCTGAACCTATGCAATGTATGGCAAATGCACAGATGGACCACCAGGCAGGGGATACGAACCAGCGAACCAACCCGATTAGTGGCACTGGTGAGGCAGAGGAGTCCAACACTCTGGAATGCAGTACTCCAGCTGGAGGGAAAGGTATAAAGGCGAAAGGCCTGAAAATCACTAGAGCAACCAAAGGCGGCAAGGGTCGAGGTGGTGGAGCTAAACCTCAAGCTGTGGGACGGCTTAAGGACTTTGTGGCAAACAGCGCTAAGACTGGCACTGGCCCTGGGATCAGCCCCTTGTGAAAATGGGAGGCCTCCAAAGGCGATGTCAAGGCTATTATCTCGAGGTTATCTAACTCCGGCAATACCGGCAATACCGAGACTGAAATAACAGAAGCTGGAGTCGAATTCGAAGCCGAGCATTTAATATCTGCTCCCAATCTAGGTGTTTCATCAACTTATACTAAAGGTCCTGACGGCCTTGATGGGACAGTAGGCAGATTAAATGGAGGATCTCATAGGCCCTCAGTTTTACCTTCAGCCCGGCCTCCAGCACCGGTAACAACTTCAGCATCTGTGGCATCCGTTGCCCCTACTCCATCTGTGGACCAGGCTTGTAGTTCAGCATTTTTACCCTTGGCCACATTAGAGTTGGGAAACTCTATAGAGGGACCGGTTGATTGTGAGGAGCCAACACTGTCTATAATATTGCAGGCGTTAGTCACCCAGAGAGCGGAGGCTCAAGAATATTATCTGCAGGCCAAGACAGACAGTAGAGAGATTAAACAAGTGCTGGCGGATGTCACCTCCAAGATCACTCAGCTCTCCTCTGAGATCACGGATTTACAGGAACGTGTTGCAGCAGTGGAGGAGGTTAATACATACACCGTGAACTTAACCAAGGCACAGGAATCTCAGATGACGCTCATGCAGGCTAAAATTGAAGATCTCGAGAATCATCAACGACACCAGAACCTAAGGGTCTTTGGCATACCGGAAGGAAGGGAAGGCTCTGATCCTCAGGCTTACATTGTTAGCCTCTTTCAGCAAGCATTCCCAGACCTAGCGGACTGGGATATGGACACGCAGGTCCAGCGAGCGCATAGATTGCCTTTGACTAGTTCATGTGGGAGTCAAGCCAAGTCAAACTACTCACGGCCAATATTGGTGTTTTTGGGCAATTTCTTGCTGCGTCAGGCAATCTATTTAAAGGCACGGCCAGCTGCGCCTATCAAGCTGGATAATATTTCTATATTTGTGCGCTCTGACCTGTGCAAAATCACAATTGACAAACTATGGAGGATGCGGCAACTAATGGACCCCTTCAAGGCAGTTTGCCCACAAGTGTTTTTACAGGAGCCAGCTCGTCTTAAGATCATTAAAGATGGCCAGTTGCATTTTTCTCTACTGAACAGGATGCTAAACAAGCACTAGCTAAATGGCAGTCTGATTTTAGAAAATGATTGTATAAGTAAAGATGGCACGTCTTGGGCAATAGAAATGAGTACTTTCGTGCTCACTCTCGGCATCTGTTTTTCTTCTTTACTCTTCTCTCTTTTTTGTTATGGCCACTTTTCACATTTACTGGGGAAGGAAGGGGGCGGTGGAGCTCTGGGGTGGGGTGGGGGGGCGTCTTCTCAAAGCTGTCAGTTAGGGACAGCAGAGGAAGGGGTGATTCCTTCTCAAAGGTACAGGGGGGTTTAGAAAGGGTGGGTGATTTGCAGAGAATGGTAACTGGCCGCCATTGGTCGACCTGGCGGAGCGGCGGGAGGGGAGGGGGATGGGGAGGGAGGGGTGGATTAAATAGCCACACTGTAGCTACTTTAGTTAGGTTATCACTAGGAGAACAGAGGGTAAAAGATTACGGAATGAGGGGGGAAGCGACCGAATTGAACTCACAAATACGATTTAATGTTTGATTTCAAATATATGTGTTGGACTGTAGCAGGGCTCAATCAGGCCAGAAGGTGCTGGCTTGTAATGGAGGAGCTCCGTGTATTCAAACCCCATATCTTGGGCCTTACTGAGACATTTTGCTTTTAAGGATCGATTACTACTAAAACAGCTTGGCTTCGATTTATTAGCTTGCACTTCACAGGCAGTCTCCATTCGAGGAGTAGCTATATTAAAATCTAAGAATTGCAAAGTAATAGTTTTGCGCACATCAGCCGACTCTAAAGGGCGATGGGTAATTGCCCAAGTGTTGATTTTGGGGCGTAAGGTTACGATTTGTGTGGTCTACGGTCCTAATACCGATTGCCCCGAAATTATCAATCACTTATGTTCTGAACTATTGGAGTGGGCTGGCGAGTTGATAGTTATGGGGGATTTTAATTGTATTATCGATAAGAAGATAGACACCACTAACACTACATCCCGGGCCAGAATGGGAAGGATTAGGGCCGCCATCTTAGAACTTATCCATATACATCAGCTGGAGGATGCCTGGAGGAGATTATGTCCAACTATTCTGGGGTACACGTTTTATTCATCCCCATATAAACAATATTCCCGAATCAACATGATTTTTATTAAAAGAACAATGCTGGAAAAAGCGTCTATAGAGGTCTGTGCTAAGATCACATCGGACCATAATCTGGTGATGCAAACTGTGCTGACACAGCGGGGGGAGAGAGAACCATATAGGGAATTTTCATTTCCCAGACACCTCCTTAGTAATTTAGATTTTGTGCAATCCATGCGGGGTACACTAGGAGAATATCTTGAGAACAATAGGGGCACTGCATCCACGGCAGTGGTTTGGGATTGTTTAAAGGCCTATGTAAGAGGAGCCACGTTGCAATATATCTTAAGGCAGAATCATCAGTCTGCTAGGGAGGTGGAGCAGGAACATTGGCTTTTAGTAGATTTGGAGCAGCAGCATGCAAGAGCCATTGCTCTAAAAGAAGCAGTGGAACAGTCAATATACCGGCGGTTGGTTGAAGTAAGAGCTAAGCTTAATCGGGGGCTATTGGACAAAGTAGCTGCCAACTACCACAAGTACAAATCCAACCAATATGAATACGGGGAAAGGGTTGGCCGCTTGTTAGCCACTCAGATCGCTGACCAAAGGGCTAGATCATGTATTAAAACAATAAAAAGGGGGAGATGGTCTATTATACACTAGGTCAGAAGACAGTCGAACAATTTAGACTTTATCATGCAGATTTATATGATGAGTCAACCTCCACTAGTGAACAAACAGCCCTGGATTATATACAGGAGAGTGTGCTACCCGTTCTGAATTTGTTGGACAATGAGTCCCTGCAAAAAGATATTGAACTTGGGGAGGTTGAAGAAGCAATTAGCACTCTACCATCAGGGAAGGCTGTTGGTGAGGACACTATCCCGTTGGAATTCTATAAAAGCTTTAAAGATACTTTGGCACCTGTCTTTACTACATTATTTAACAATATTATTCAAGGGGAAGATGTCCCTTTCTCTTGGAATATTACCAATATTGTAGTATTTCCTAAAAAGGGGAAACCGGTAGAGGATATGGCCTCGTACCGCCCTATATCATTGATTAACGGCGATGCTAAAAAAAATTCTAAAATTTTAGCTTCTCGGCTGGCTCCTATTATCCATCAGCTAGTCTCGGAGCAACAGCACAGCTTTGTCCCTGGCAGAGACACGGCCGCCCATATAAATACAGCTATCGCTGCATTCGATGTGTCTGGTCAATTAAATCAGCATTTAGGAAAGTTGATGCTGGACGCCGAGAAGGCCTTTGACCGAGTAGCTTGGGGAGCACTATGGCCGATTATGTCATCATTCGGCCTTGGCCAAAGGTTTATCTCGGCGGTTCAGAAACTTTACAACAACCCAACAGCAGCAGTAAAGCTAAACTGCCTTTCTTCTGCCCATTTCTCTGTCCAAAGGGGTACGCGGCAGGGTTGTCCGCTATCCCCATTATTGTTTGCTCTTTATATTGAGCCTTTTATAAGGCATTTGTTGAAAAACATTAGAATATCTCCAGTATTGCTTAGTGGTTTGGAACTAAAACTAACCGCGTATGCGGACGATGACGCCATTTTTTCCTCCAGCCCAGTAGAAGCCATAGTTGAAATCACACAAGAGGCGCAACGTTTTGGCTCTTTTTCTGGTTACAAATTAAATTTGAATAAGACCCAGACAATTCTATATTTTCAACTCCTGTGTATGAGTCAGGCGCGCGGCTCCTCGGCCACTGAGATGTGCCTGTGTGGATCTTCCATCCACTCTTAATGTGACAAGACTGGCGCGGCACTGATGGCAAGAGGTGAGTGCGCTGACGCATGGTGGTCTGTGGCTTTGATGTGGCTGGAAGAGCATTCTTACTTGCGCTAATTTATATCCTTTCCAGTGGTATAGAATTAGGGGAAGGGGCATGGTTTGTAGATGTTAGAATGATGAGACTTTTCAGGTAGAACTCGTTGTTCAGTGCAGTTCCTTGCCCTTTCTTCACTCTTGAGGTCCCTGATGTGCTTTGAGCTCCACTCCTGTGCAAGCGAATGGATCTGCTTGATTCGGTGGTAAATGCTGCCCAGGGCGAGTGTCACATCGCGTCTATAGCTTTGCAGAAGGAATGCAGAACTGTCACGAGCAAATGTACCGCTTTTTATTGTAATGTGGGCTGATGTGAGTGCCAGAGCTAAGCATCTCTCTTCAGATGACTCTTGACGTGTTTTGCTCGCTTTGAAGGAATGAACTCTGAGGCGTGTGATGTCTGTTTTACCTTTTACAAAGCTACCTGATTCGTCCCATCATCCGTTGAAGCCAAACCTAAACTATCACACCTTGGCCACCGTAAATTTCAGTTGTGTCCTTAAAATATTATTTTTTTCTCCGTCTTAGTTTCTTAAGTATCATTGTTTTATAGTAATGTATTGGTACGCACACATGGAAGAGAGTAATACGTTTTTGTATTAAAGCTGCAATGTGAATTTAGTAGGTGTTGCCTCGTGGTCTGTACCAGTTGTAGGAACATTGCCCCGGGAGTGCAGAGATAGTTTATGCCTGCTGTTATGCTCCTGTGGCAAGTTTGTTTTAGAAAAGGCCTTGCAGTTGCTTATGCGACCTTTTCTGTAATACACATTGCACCAGTGCAAAGTTGTTTCCCATGGTTTTCCGAGCAGTTAAAAGTGGAAACAAGCATTGGCATAGCCAATAGGTCTCGCTTTGGAACCTTATAAGTATTTAGATATGCAGCACAATATCCTTGGTGCAACAACATCAACTGTTGCATGACTAAACACTTATAAGGTCCCAAAGGCGAGACCTATTGGCTATGCCAATGCTTTTCTGTTTTCTTGTGACTCGAGTCACAAGATGGCTGCCAACACTTCCTGGTTTGGAGTGTTGACAGCCAATTAGAATAAAGCTCATGGTCGGGAGGGTCCGCGGATCCTCTGTGCCTCTAGATATCGCTATGTTTATTATTTGATTTTCTCAGCAACTACTGAACGGATTTACACCATTTAAAAAAAAGGGCGCTTTCTGAACCAAGCACTACCTTTTTGCCAAATTTGGTGTAATTCCGTTCAGCAGTTCGGGCTGTAGCCGTGTCTAAAGTTTCCTATGGGAATTAACATGGAGAAAACACGTTTTGGGACCCCCCTTTTTTCTCGGCCCCCGCTTGCCGAATCACCCCGAAACTTTCAAGACAGGAGCTGACCGGAGCGCCCCACTCATTTTGAAAATTTTGCGATGATTCGTCATCCGACGCCAAAGTTATTGGGAAAACAAAAAATGCTTTTCCTATGGAAACTAGGTCCTAACTATAACTACCTACTGGCGACCGCCAGTAGGTTATATATATATATATATATTCACTGAAAAAACCATAGGTTTCAGGCACGTTATAGTTAGAAATTAGCATTTAAAAAAATCTTACAAATTCACTGAAAAAAAACCATAGGTTTTAGGGACAGTTATAGTTAGTTGGACATTGCACTCGTACAAAACCCGTGAAATTCCCCGTTATAGTTAGTTCAGGTAACTATAACTCGCGCCCCGCAATGCACTGCTGATGACGTCACATATTACATCACTCATGACATGGTCAGTGACATCACTGATGACATCACTGATGACATCACTGATGACATCTCAAATCCCCGGGGCTGGCCCTATCCTTTGGGGTCCGTGGGGGACCCCAACTCCCCCATGGACCCTGCCGGCTCCCCGCCTCCTGCGGGAGCCGGCATTGCTTTCCACATGGGGAGCTGCTAACATGCAGCTCCCCATGTGGAAAGCTAATTTGCTTTGGATATTGGAAGCGAGAGCAGGTTTCCTGCTCTCGCTCCAATATCCAAAGCAGTTTGCAATGACAGGACGGGAGCCGCGAGGCTCCATCCTGTCATAGCAAACTACAGTGTCCCGGGGGTAGGCACCCCGGGACACTGCAGGAGCCGGCCCTGGGGGGTGGCGGTCCCCAGGGCCAATACAGGCTCCAGGAGGGGGGCTGCGCGGCCCCCCTCTCTCCATCGACAAAACCCCGGGGAGGTGGTGGTGTCCGGGGCTCTGGGGGTCCGTAATGGACCCCCATATTGAAATTTTTAGTGCCCCGGGGAGGTGGCGGTCCCCGGGGCCGCGGTAGGGCCAAGAGCCCTCCCGCACCATTATTTTTTAGAGTCCCGGGGGTGGCGGACCCCGGGGCTTGGGGGGCCTTCGAGGCCCCCCAAAATTAAATATAAACCCACCCCCTGCATGCCCCCAGGACTTGGCCCACCCGGGGGCAAAATAGCATCAAAGCGCGGAAGACCGCGCTTCGATTTTTTTTTTTTCGCCGGGATTTGCGCACCCTATGCGCATCCCGCCGATTTGTTTTCTTAAAAACTGCTTTTACTGCCCAGGGGGTCCTTGTGGGACCCCCTGAGCAGACCTAGGGGGTCAGGATGTTTCTACCCTGCCCCCTTTGTGCGTTTTGCGCACTTGTTTCTTTTTTTTTACCTCGGCGGGATCCGCGCACCCTAAGCGCATCCCACCGATTTAAAAAAAAATATATGCTTTTTTCTGCCCAGGAGGTCCTTGTGGGACCCCCTGAACAGACCTAGGGGGTCAGGGTGTTTCTACCCTGCCCCCTTTTTGCGCTTTGCGCACTTGTTTCTGTCCCTCTGTTCTACCGAGGGACAAAATGGCTGCCAACACTTCCTGATTTGGAGTGTTGACAACCAATTAGCATGCAGCTCGTGATCGGAAGGGTACGCGGACCCTACTCGGCCATAGATATATATGTGACTTTACTTTTGATTTTCTCAGGAACTACTGAACGGGTTTACACCATTTAAGCAAAAGGCACGACACTGAACCAACAACTACCTCTTTGCCAAATTTGGTGTAATTCCGTTCAGCAGTTCGGGCTGTAGCCGCGATGAACGGTTCCTATGGAAAAATGAATGGGGAAAACGCGTTATGGGACCCCCCTTCTTTCTCGGCCCCCGCTTGACGAATCACCCCGAGACTTTCAGGATAGGAGTGGACCGGAGCGCCCCAACAAGTTGGAAGCTTTCGCAAAGATTCGTCAACCGGCGCCAACGTTATTTGAAATAGAATGTTGTGGATTTCCTATGGAAAATAGGTCCTAACTATAACTATCTACTGGCGACCGCCAGTAGATTATATATATATATATATATATATATATATATATATATATATATATATATATATATATATCTACTGGCGGTCGCCAGTAGATAGTTATAGTTAGGACCTATTTTCCATAGGAAATCCGCGACATTCTATTTGAAATAACTCTTGCCGGTTGACGAATCTTCGCGAAATTTTCAAACTTTATGGCCCGCTACGGTCCGCTCCTACCCTGAAAGTCTCGGGTGATTCGTCAAGCGGGGCCAAGAAAAAGGGGGTCCCAAAACATGTTTTCCCCATTCATTTTCCCATAGGAAACTTTAGACAAGGCTCCAGCCCGAACTGCTGAACGGAATTACACCAAATTTGGCAAAGAGGTAGTTGTTGGTTCAGAAAGAACCCTTTTTGTTAAATGGTGTAAATCCGTTCAGTAGTTGCTGAGAAAATCAAAAGTAAAAGCACATATATATCTATGGGCACGGAGGATCCGCGCACCCTCCCGATCACGAGCTGTCTGCTGATTGGCTGTCAACACTCCAAACCAGGAAGTGTTGGCAGCCATCTTGTTCCTCGGTAGAACCGAGGAACAAGAAAGCAGTAAAAAAGTGCGCAAAACGCACAAAGGGGGCAGGGTAGAAACACCCTGACCCCCTAGGCCTGCTCAGGGGGTCCCACAAGGACCCCCTGGGCAGAAAAAAGCATTTTTTATTTATTTATTTATTTATTTATTTTAATCGGCAGGATGCGCTCAGGGAGCGCGGATCCTGCCGGAAAAAAAAAAATTGAAGCGCGGTCTCCCGCGCTTCGATGTTAATTTGCCCCCGGGTGGGCCAAGTCCCGGGGGCATGGTGGGGGGGTGTTTAAATTTAATGTGGGGGCCTCTAAGGACCCCCAAGCCCCGAGGACCGCCACCCCCGGGGCTTTCAAAAATAAAGGTGCGGGAGGGCTCTTGGCCCTCCCGCAGCCCGGGACCGCCACCCCCAGGGGCTTCTTTTTAAAAAAATGTTATGACCTGTGTGGGGGCTCCAGCCCCCACACGACCCGAGACCGCCACCCCCGGGGCTTTATTAAATAATGATGGCGGGAGGGCTCTTTGCCCTCCCGCTGCCCCGGGACCGCCACCCCCGGGGCTTCTTTATTTTAATTTAAAAAACCTGTGTGGGGGCTCCAGCCCCCACACGCCCGAGTCCGCCACCTCCCCGGGGCACTAAAGATTTAAATATGGGGGTCCGTTACAGACCCCCAGAGCCCCGGGACCACCACCTCCCGGGGCTGTGCACTGGATGGGAGGGGGCCGCGCGGCCCCCTCCTGGAGCCCTTGATGGCCCTGGGGACCGCCACCCCCAGGGCCGGCTCCTGCAGTGTCCCGGGTGCCTACCCCGGGACACTGTAGTTTGCTATGACAGGACGGGAGCCTCGCGGCCCCGTCCTGTCATAGCAAACTTGGTTTGCATTTTGAAAGAGAGAGCAGGAAACCTGCTCTCTCTTTCAAAATGCAAACCAATTAGCTTTCCACATGGGGAGCAGCATGTTAGCTGCTCCCCATGTGGAAAGCAATGCCGGCTCCCATAGGACACGGGGAGCCGGCGGGTCAGTGGGGGATTGGGGACCCCCACAGTCCCCAACCAGAGGCCAGGCCCCGGGGGATGGGGTCCCGGGGCCATAAGTGGCCAGGGAGGGGGCCACGCAGCCCCCTCCCCAAATATATTTTTTTTTTTTAAAAGGGCAAGGCCGGCCCGGGGGATGGGGTCCCCGGGGCCTTAAATGGCCTGAGGAGGGGGGCCACACAGCCCCCTCCAAATTAAAAATAAATAAATCGAGGGCATGCCCCGGGGATGGGGTCCCCGGGGCCAATACAGGCCCAGGGAAGGGGGCCACGCGGCCCCCTTCCCGTTTTTTTTTTCATTAAAAAAAAAAATGCTCAGGCGCCGGGGATGGGGTCCCCGGGGCCAAAAGTGGCCAAGGGAAAGGGGGCCACGCAGCCCCCTCCCATTAAAAACAAACCAAAAAAAAAACGAGCGGCATCGTGCCGGGAGGCCCCGCCCCCTCCCTGCAGTACTCTGCAAACGCGCCCCCTGGTGCGTTTTAAGGGAAGTAATCCCCTTGAATACTGGGGGTCCCTGGGGCCAACTAGCCCACCAGGAACCTCCAGTATGCGCCAGGGGCTGCGTTGCAGAGGTGTACAGAGGCCACGCCCCTTTTACACCTCTCTGCAACGCAGCTCTGTGGCCCTTTTTAGAAGTACATGGTGGGCTAGTTGGACTCCAGGGACCCTCAGGATTCAAGGGGACTTATCCCCCAACTTAAAACGTGCCACGGGGCGCGTTTGCACAGTGGTGAAGGGAGGGGGCGGGGCTTCAGGTGACATGTGACCTTGCCAGGTAGGTCGCTCCCCCACCACACAGCTCCGCCTGTGTTGTCTGCCCGCTGCTTCTGCAGGTAAGATCGCCCTCCGCTTGTGGCCCCGGTGCCCGTATTTTCTGCTTGTCTCCCCATTTTCCTTTCTGTGCCCCTCGCTGCCCCATTGTCGTTGTGCCCGTGATTTTGTCTGCTCTTCTCCCCTTTTTCCTTCTGTGCCCCTCGCTGCCCCATTGTCGTTGTGCCCGTGATTTTGTCTGCTTTCTCCCGTTTTCCTTTTTGTGCCCCTCGCTGCCCCATTGTCGCTGTGCCCGTGATTTTGTCTGCTTTCTCCCCTGTTTTCCTTTTTGTGCCCCTCGCTGCCCCATTGTCGCTGTGCCCGTGATTTTGTCTGCTTTCTCCCCTGTTTTCCTTTTTGTGCCCCTCGCTGCCCCATTGTCGCTGTGCCCGTGATTTTGTCTGCTTTCTCCCTGTTTTCCTTTTTGTGCCCCTCGCTGCCCCATTGTCGCTGTGCCCGTGATTTTGTCTGCTTTCTCCCCTGTTTTCCTTTTGTGCCCCTCGCTGCCCCATTGTCGTTGTGCCCGTGATTTTGTCTGCTCTCTCCCCTTTTCCTTTCTGTGCCCCTCGCTGCCCCATTGTCGTTGTGCCCGTGATTCTGTCTGCTTTCTCCCCTGTTTTCCTTTTTGTGCCCCTCGCTGCCCCATTGTCGCTGTGCCCGTGATTTTGTCTGCTTTCTCCCCTGTTTTCCTTTTTGTGCCCCTCGCTGCCCCATTGTCGTTGTGCCCGTGATTCTGTCTGCTTTCTCCCCTGTTTTCCTTTTTGTGCCCCTCGCTGCCCCATTGTCGCTGTGCCCGTGATTTTGTCTGCTCTCTCCCCTTTTCCTTTCTGTGCCCCTCGCTGCCCCATTGTCGTTGTGCCCGTGATTCTGTCTGCTTTCTCCCCTGTTTTCCTTTTTGTGCCCCGCGCTGCCCCATTGTCGCTGTGCCCGTGATTTTGTCTGCTTTCTCCCCTGTTTTCCTTTTGTGCCCCTCGCTGCCCCATTGTCGCTGTGCCCGTGATTTTGTCTGCTTTCTCCCCTGTTTTCCTTTTTGTGCCCCTCGCTGCCCCATTGTCGCTGTGCCCGTGATTTTGTCTGCTTTCTCCCCTGTTTTCCTTTTTGTGCCCCTCACTGCCCCATTGTCGTTGTGCCCGTGATTCTGTCTGCTTTCTCCCTGTTTTCCTTTTTGTGCCCCTCGCTGCCCCATTGTCGCTGTGCCCGTGATTTTGTCTGCTCTCTCCCCTTTTCCTTTCTGTGCCCCTCGCTGCCCCATTGTCGTTGTGCCCGTGATTCTGTCTGCTTTCTCCCCTGTTTTCCTTTTTGTGCCCCTCGCTGCCCCATTGTCGCTGTGCCCGTGATTTTGTCTGCTTTCTCCCCTGTTTTCCTTTTTGTGCCCCTCGCTGCCCCATTGTCGCTGTGCCCGTGATTTTGTCTGCTTTCTCCCGTTTTACTTTTTGTGCCCCTCGCTGCCCCATTTTCGTTGTGCCCGTGATTCTGTCTGCTTTCTCCCCTGTTTTCCTTTTTGTGCCCCTCGCTGCCCCATTGTCGTTGTGCCCGTGATTTTGTCTGCTCTCTCCCCTTTTCCTTTCTGTGCCCCTCGCTGCCCCATTGTTGCTGTGCCCGTGATTTTGTCTGCTTTCTCCCCTGTTTTCCTTTTGTGCCCCTCGCTGCCCCATTGTCGCTGTGCCCGTGATTCTGTCTGCTTTCTCCCCTGTTTTCCTTTTGTGCCCCTCGCTGCCCCATTGTCGCTGTGCCCGTGATTTTGTCTGCTTTCTCCCCTGTTTTCCTTTTTGTGCCCCTCGCTGCCCCATTGTCGCTGTGCCCGTGATTTTGTCTGCTCTCTCCCCTTTTCCTTTCTGTGCCCCTCGCTGCCCCATTGTCGTTGTGCCCGTGATTCTGTCTGCTTTCTCCCCTGTTTTCCTTTTTGTGCCCCTCGCTGCCCCATTGTCGCTGTGCCCGTGATTTTGTCTGCTTTCTCCCCTGTTTTCCTTTTTGTGCCCCTCGCTGCCCCATTGTCGCTGTGCCCGTGATTCTGTCTGCTTTCTCCCCCGTTTTCCTTTTTGTGCCCCTCGCTGCCCCATTGTCGCTGTGCCCGTGATTTTGTCTGCTTTCTCCCCTGTTTTCCTTTTGTGCCCCTCGCTGCCCCATTGTCGCTGTGCCCGTGATTTTGTCTGCTTTCTCCCGTTTTCCTTTTTGTGCCCCTCACTGCCCCATTGTCGTTGTGCCCGTGATTCTGTCTGCTTTCTCCCCTGTTTTCCTTTTTGTGCCCCTCGCTGCCCCATTGTCGCTGTGCCCGTGATTTTGTCTGCTCTCTCCCCTTTTCCTTTCTGTGCCCCTCGCTGCCCCATTGTCGTTGTGCCCGTGATTCTGTCTGCTTTCTCCCGTTTTCCTTTTTGTGCCCCTCGCTGCCCCATTGTCGCTGTGCCCGTGATTTTGTCTGCTTTCTCCCCTGTTTTCCTTTTTGTGCCCCTCGCTGCCCCATTGTCGCTGTGCCCGTGATTTTGTCTGCTTTCTCCCCTGTTTTCCTTTTTGTGCCCCTCGCTGCCCCATTGTCGTTGTGCCCGTGATTTTGTCTGCTCTCTCCCCTTTTCCTTTCTGTGCCCCTCGCTGCCCCATTGTCGTTGTGCCCGTGATTCTGTCTGCTTTCTCCCGTTTTCCTTTTTGTGCCCCTCGCTGCCCCATTGTCGCTGTGCCCGTGATTTTGTCTGCTTTCTCCCCTGTTTTCCTTTTTGTGCCCCTCGCTGCCCCATTGTCGCTGTGCCCGTGATTCTGTCTGCTTTCTCCCCTGTTTTCCTTTTTGTGCCCCTCGCTGCCCCATTGTCGCTGTGCCCGTGATTTTGTCTGCTTTCTCCCCTGTTTTCCTTTTTGTGCCCCTCGCTGCCCCATTGTCGTTGTGCCCGTGATTTTGTCTGCTTTCTCCCCTGTTTTCCTTTCTGTGCCCCCGCTGCCTCTCGCCATTCCCGCCGCTGCGTCCCTGCGGCCCCGCCCCCTGACCGCCCATTCGCTGCCCCTGCCTCCCGCCTCCCAGCTGCTCCTCCCTCCCACCTCCCCATAAATGGCGGCCGCTGCGCGGTGAGGAGAGCGACCCTTGACCTTGCCAGGTAGGTCGCTCCCCCACCACACAGCTCCGCCTGTGTTGTCTGCCCGCTGCTTCTGCAGGTAAGATCGCCCTCCGCTTGTGGCCCCGGTGCCCGTTTTTTTCTGCTTGTCTCCCCTTTTCCTTTTTGTGCCCCTCGCTGCCCCATTGTCGCTGTGCCCGTGATTTTGTCTGCTCTCTCCCCTGTTTTCCTTTTTGTGCCCCTCGCTGCCCCATTGTCGCTGTGCCCGTGATTTTGTCTGCTTTCTCCCCTGTTTTCCTTTTTGTGCCCCTCGCTGCCCCATTGTCGCTGTGCCCGTGATTTTGTCTGCTTTCTCCCTGTTTTCCTTTTTGTGCCCCTCGCTGCCCCATTGTCGTTGTGCCCGTGATTCTGTCTGCTTTCTCCCCTGTTTTCCTTTTTGTGCCCCTCGCTGCCCCATTGTCGTTGTGCCCGTGATTTTGTCTGCTTTCTCCCCTGTTTTCCTTTCTGTGCCCCCGCTGCCTCTCGCCATTCCCGCCGCTGCGTCCCTGCGGCCCCGCCCCTGACCGCCCATTCGCTGCCCCTGCCTCCCGCCTCCCAGCTGCTCCTCCCTCCCACCTCCCCATAAATGGCGGCCGCTGCGCGTCGCGCCGCTGGCGCGCCAAAGGCGCGCCTAAGGCAAGCCCGTCTGCGCCCGTCCGCGACTGGACCGCGCCCAGCGCCAGAACCCCTGGATCCCACCGATGCATCACCACTCGACGGACCTACGACGCCGCCACACTCACCGCACTCAATGCCGGCCGGAACCCTGCCTGCTACCGAGCCTCACCGAGACGCACCCACGGACCCTTCACCTGCCAAACCTGCCGATTCACCTGCCCCCGGACGTGCACCACCTCCGCCAAGTCGAGCACCAGCAGCAACCACCTGAAATGCATCCTGCTGAACACCCGCTCCGTCCACAGGCACGCCGTGGAACTCTGGGACCTGCTCGACGCAACAGCACCGGACATCGCCTTCCTCACCGAAACCTGGATGAACGCCTCCTCAGCGCCCGACATCGCCATAGCCATCCCGGACGGATACAAGATCACCCGGAGGGACCGCGTCAACCAGACGGGAGGAGGCATCGCCATCGTACACAAGAACACCATCCGCATCTCGACTAACTCCGACGAGACCTTCACCGCCGCCGAACACCTACACTTCCAGATACACACTGACCCCAAGACCACCCTCCGAGGCACCCTCATCTACAGACCCCCGGGACCACGCACACTATTCAGCGAAGACATCGCAGACTTCATCAGCCCGCACGCCATGCCCTCCGCCGACTACATCCTCCTAGGGGACCTCAACTTCCACCTGGAGAACAACAACGACAGAAACACCACCGCCCTGCTGGACAACCTCGCCAACCTCGGACTCAAGCAACTGGTGAACACGCCCACCCACTACGCCGGCCACACGCTTGACCCCGTCTTCTCGTCCAGCAAGCACATCTCCTTCAGCCACGCCACCGGACTCCACTGGACCGACCACAGCTGCGTCCACTTCAGCTTCAGAAAGACTACGACCCACCACCACCCGCAACAGGCTCCCCACCGGAGCTGGAGCAAGATCACCGCCGAGCAGCTCACCGCCTCCCTCAGCCAGAACACACCCACCAACACAACGGACCCAAACGAAGCAGCCAGCAACCTCGCCAAGTGGCTGACCGCCTGCGCCGACGACCTCGCACCACTAAAAACCCTCCCAGCAGACCCGGAAGCAAGAAAACCCCTTGGTTCACCAACGAACTCAAGGAATCCAAGAAGAACTGCCGCACTCTCGAGAAAACCTGGCGACTCGACCAGACCACAGACAACAGGACCGCCCTCAAGCACGCCACCCGCAAACACCACCAGCTGATCCGTGCCACCAAGAAGTCGGCACTCAAAGAACGACTGGACAACAACGCCCATGACAGCAAGGAACTTTTCAGCATCGTCAAAGAGTTCTCCAACCCCAGCGCCGGAAACAACGACATCACCCCTCGCAAGACCTCTGCAACTCACTCTCCGCGTTCTTCCACCGCAAGATCACCGACATACATAACAGCTTCGACGCACAAACAACGCACCCTACCGCCGAACCAACGCCCGCCACCACCACCCTCTGCAACTGGACCCCGATCAGCACCGAAGACACCACCCGCACGATGAACTCCATCCACTCCGGATCACCAACCGACCCCTGCCCACACCACGTCTTCAACAAAGCCGACGCCACCATCGCACCCCATCTCCGGGACATCATCAACTCCTCCTTCCACACCGCCACCTTCCCGGAGAGCTGGAAGCACGCCGAGCTTACAGCCCTCCTGAAGAAACCAACGGCGGACCCCACCGACCTTAAGAACTACCGTCCCATCTCGCTCCTTCCGTTTCCGGCCAAAGTCATCGAGAAGACCGTCAACAGACAGCTTGCCGCCTTCCTCGAGACGAATGGATCCCTCGACCCCTCGCAGTCCGGGTTTCGGGCCAACCACAGCACCGAGACCGCCCTTATCGCAGCCACCGACGACATCAGAATCCTAACCGACAACGGGGAAACAGCTGCCCTCATCCTCTTGGACCTCTCCGCGGCGTTCGACACCGTCTGCCACCGCACCCTAGTGAAGCGCCTCAGCAACATCGGAATCCGAGAGAAAGCACTGGAATGGATCATCTCGTTCCTCGCCGGAAGAACCCAGAGAGTCCGCCTCCCCCGTTCAGATCCGAAGCCACCGAAGTCATCTGCGGCGTTCCACAGGGATCCTCACTCAGCCCAACCCTCTTCAACGTCTACATGAGCCCCCTCGCAGCCATCGCACGCCGACACAACCTCAACATCATCTCCTACGCCGACGATACCCAGCTGATCCTCTCCCTCACCAACGACCCCACCACCGCCAGAGCCAACCTACACGACGGGATGAGAGACGTCGCCGACTGGATGAGGAACAGCCGCCTTAAACTGAACTCAGACAAGACGGAAGTCCTCATCCTGGGCTCATCACCCTCCGCCTGGGACGACTCCTGGTGGCCCCCGGCCCTGGGCACCGCGCCCAAGCCAACGGACCACGCACGCAACCTGGGCTTCATCCTGGACTCCTCCCTGTCGATGACCAGACAAGTCAACGCCGTCTCATCTTCATGCTTCAACACCCTGCGCATGCTCCGCAAGATCTTCAGATGGATCCCCACTGAAACCAGGAAGACCGTCACCCAGGCACTCGTCACCAGCCGACTGGACTATGGGAACACCCTCTACGCCGGAACCACAGCCAAACTTCAAAAAGACTCCAGCGCATCCAGAACGCCTCCGCACGACTCATCCTGGACATCCCCGACACAGCCACATCACCGGACACCTGAAAGACCTGCACTGGCTCCCCGTCAGCAAGAGAATAACGTTCAGACTCCTCACCCACGCACACAAGGCCCTCCACGACCTGGGCCCAAAGTACCTCAACGACCGCATGACCTTCTACACGCCCACACGCCAGCTACGATCAACCAGCCACGCCCTCGCCACCGTACCACGCATCCGCAGAACCACCGCCGGAGGAAGATCCTTCTCCTACCTGGCAGCCAAGACCTGGAACTCCCTCCCCACTCACCTTCGGCGAACCCAGGACCATCTCTCCTTCAGGAAGCAGCTCAAGACCTGGCTGTTCGAGCAGTAACTTACCCCCTCCCCCAGCGCCTTGAGACCCTCCCGGGTGAGTAGCGCGCTCTATAAATGCCGTGATTGATTGATTGAATGTGTGCAAACAGGCCCCGTGGCGCGTTTTAAGATGGGGAATTAAATCCCCTTCAATCCTGAGGGTCCCTGGGAGCCAACTAGCCCACCATGTACTTCTAAAAGCGCCACAGAGCTGCGTTGCAGAGAGGTGTAAAAGGGCGTGGCCTCTGAACACCTCTCTGCAACGCAGCTTCCTGGCGCATACTGGAGGTACAGGGTGGGCTAGTTGGACCCCAGGGACCCTCATGATTCAAGGGGCCTTAATCCCCCAACTTAAAATGCGCCACGGGGCGCGTTTGCACAGATGTCACCTCAGGCCGCGCCCCCTCCCTTCACCATTGTGCAAATATTCCTCTTAAAATCAGCCGAACTACGAATTCCTATTTACTCACCTGTTATCAGGGGAGACCTCAGTGCTGCATCTTTCAGCCCAGTACTGATCCTGAAAAGTAATTCTAACCGTACTTACCAGTAACTTATATTTCCTTCCATAGGAATCCATTGTCTGGTTTTCAGCAGAAAAGTTTCAAAGTGTCGATTTTCACAAACTACAAATATTCCTTAAAAATCGCCTGTATGACTTAAACGCATTCTTTCAACTGTTTACAGGAGATGCACCAGTGCTGGATCCAGGATCCAACACTGAGTAAGAAAAAGTAACGATAACACTACTTACCTGCTAAGTGAATTTCCTCCCATAGGATAACATTGGTGATTCTATGTGAAAAAGTTTCTAAGTGTCAACTTTTAAAATACAATAATATTCCTTAAAAATCACTACTGTAACCAAAACGCTTTTACTCAACTGTTTACAGGAGATGTCCCAGGACTGAATCTAGGATCCAGTCCTGTGGTTAGAAAAGTAATCCATAAAGTAACTAATTGCATTTAACTAGAAATTCACATTGAGCTCAATGTTGCATTGCGTTTGAAATTGTGTTGCCCGTTGCAACAACTGTAACTACTGTACTTAAAAGTCTATTGCCTATTTGCAAAGTATTTAAACTAAAGTAATTCATTCTGAGAAAGTATATTTTGTAATGTAATGTATAATGTAATTACAATGTAATTTAAAAAATAAAATATCTAAAAATAGTTTAAAAAATGTAGTAAATCAGTATAAAAAAATAAAGATAACAATTAATACATTTAAAAATTGTCATTTAAAAAACCTTTGAAATTCACTGAAAAAACCATAGGTTTCAGGCACGTTATAGTTAGAAATTAGCATTAAAAAAACCTTACAAATTCACTGAAAAAACCATAGGTTTTAGGGACAGTTATAGTTAGTTGGACATTTCACTCGTACAAAACCCGTGAAATTCCCCGTTATAGATAGTTCAGCTAACTATAACTCGCGCCCCCGCAATGCACTGCTGATGACGTCACATATTACATCACTCATGACATGGTCAGTGACATCACTGATGACATCATCCACGTGATAATCTGATGCACCTCCTCACACCCTAATATAACCTTTGATACACCCACTCTAAATTACAGACTGCCATTCGCAAAACCATAGACACTCCAACACCAATAACTACATACCCACTCACTGATTCTTAGGTCTACACACACACACATCCACTCACTCACCCGTACAGTCACTCATACTTATGGTCACTCAGTACAGGACTATCATATGCACTCTTACTCCTATATAGACACTCAAACACCGCCACTCATCCATAGAGGTACTCACACACCTAGTCAGTCATGCAAATAATTAAACACACTGCCATTTACTCACCTATACACTTCTACACACACCAGCTCACTTAATCATACAAATACTAGCACATTGTTACGCTCTTATACAATCACTGATACAAGCACACACTCATCCATACAGCCACTATCACAATCACTCACTCTCGCTTATAGCTATTTATATACTCCAACACACATATATACTGCCTTTCACATATGTAGTTACTCACACATGTACCACTGGGACATACATTCACTCACTAACACACTCTTACACACACTTACCCACCCATACAGTCCATCACAGATGCACTCTTGAAACCATCCACCCAGTGTATCACCCACTCACACATCTATGCACAGAGTCGCACACACCCCTCCCACACAAACTCAGGCACCCATACAGATACTCAGACAACCATTCAATAACTCATATAGACACTCATGTAGCTATTCACAAACACATGCAGCCACTTACACAGCAACAGACAGACGGATACAGACATTCACCCAGTTTAGTCACTAACCCATGCATTCAGTAAGATACGTTAAATCACTCACTTATAGAGTCAGTCACGCACCTACTAAATCATCCATACAGACACTTATACACCCACTCATTCTTCAATACGCCTTTCCCTATATATATTAAAAATATTTAAACTTTACAGAAACACACAGTCACTGCATGATGTCATCATGTCATTTGAGATGTCATCAGAGATGTCATCAGTGATGTCACTGACCATGTCATGAGTGATGTAATATGTGACGTCATCAGCAGTGCATTGCGGGGGTGCGAGTTATAGTTAGCTGAACTAACTATAACGGGGGAATTTCACGGGTTTTGTACGAGTGAAATGTCCAACTAACTATAACTGTCCCTAAAACCTATGGTTTTTTCAGTGAATATATATATATATATAGAAATAATTGGAGGCATTTAATGTTCAAGCGAAAGCGCCCCGTTTTTGTGGAAAGAGATAACACCCCCCCCCCCTATGACATGCTTCAGAAAGGTAAAAAATGGTCCTTATTTAAATGTTGCATCTTTCAACTACATCTCACACTTGTATGTGGATGATCACTTTTAGAGATAAAATGAGCATGTTTAAAGTGATGTTTGTGCTTCTAGGGGCCCTATACGCAAGATTTGTGAAATAAGTAAAAGTGAATGAAAATGGCCAATTTACTCACTCTGAGGCCTTAAGTGTTTCTTCACTGTGGGAAGTGAATTAAATAACATTTGGAGGCTTTAATGTTTCAGCAAAAACACCTTATTTTTTATGAAAGAGATAACCCCCCCCCCGTATTACGACATGCTTCAGCACAGTAACAAATGGTCCGTTTTCAAATGTTGCATCTTTCAACTACATCTCACATTTGTATGCAGACCATCACTTTGAGAGATAAAATGAGCTTGTTTAAAGTGATGTTCATGCTTCTAGGGGCCCTAAATGCAAGATTTGTGGAATGGGAAAAAGTGAATAAAAAGGGCCAATTTACTCACTCTGAGGCCTTAAAAAGTGTTTCTTTACCTCAGTAATAGAATTAATAACATTTATAGAAAATGTTGCTCTAGCCGGGGAAGGAAGATGGCGGATCTGACTCCGTGCTAGAGGACGCCTCCCTAGCACTCCTCATGGCTCCCTGGGGCAATCGCTGATACCCCCCCCCGCCCTCCCCTAACAAACGTATTTCTGGCTACAATTTAAATAACAAAATTTGCAGAGAAGCAGCGGCACTTACAGCCAATGTGCCGGATCGGGCAGCTGCGCGATTGCATCTTTGTTGGGCGGGCGGCGCGGTGGTTTGTGCTACGGATACCGCTGCCGCGGCCGCTGCCCTTCTCTACGAATTCCTCCTCCCAAAGTAGCAGGCGGGGACTGGCGGCAGTCCTGACAGCAGCACAAGAAGAAGGTATGGCCCCGCAGCGCACCGCGAGAGGACGTGGACGCATAGAGGCACCCGTTGAAGCTGGTGACAGAGGAAGTGGTGTCGGCGGTGCAGGGGCCGCGGATCCGCTGCCTGGATCTGATGCAGCGCACGGCTTTGGCCCCGGCTCCCAGCTGGGAAAACCGATCCTACGGCTACTGCGCTCTGGCAGAGCAGCTGGTTTGCTCCGATCTTGCGGGTCCGATACCTCCATTTCGGGTCTTGAGATGGCTGAGGTGCTCAATACTGCAGTCCAGGAGGGCTGGGAGGATGAGAAAAGGTCTGTTACCTGCACAGCTATGCCACTACCGTCCTCAGTTTCAGTCTCAGCCTCAGATTATCAAGAAGCAAGTAAAGTAAATGAACTGGTTGTCAGGGTACAGGCCAAAATGGCTAATAGGAAGGCGAACAGAGAGGACAGGGAGAAAGACACTGCTGCGAATAGGGAAACTCAATGTGACAATGGAACTAGTCCCTCTGATACTCCAGTACTGTGTGTACCCGGTTTTGATGACCCTGAAGAAATGGCTGAGAATTTGACACAACCACAGTATGGTTTAATCAGTGCAGGTGCAGGGGATAGAACCCCTCTCAGCAGTGGCATACCTGAGATATTGGAACAATCGAAATCAGGTCCGATTGACTCTCGGACTAATGATGCCCCAAAAACTGACCAACCCTTGGACACGACGGATACCGCGGATATGGTGGAATCTGAACCTATGCAATGTATGGCAAATGCACAGATGGACCACCAGGCAGGGGATACGAACCAGCGAACCAACCCGATTAGTGGCACTGGTGAGGCAGAGGAGTCCAACACTCTGGAATGCAGTACTCCAGCTGGAGGGAAAGGTATAAAGGCGAAAGGCCTGAAAATCACTAGAGCAACCAAAGGCGGCAAGGGTCGAGGTGGTGGAGCTAAACCTCAAGCTGTGGGACGGCTTAAGGACTTTGTGGCAAACAGCGCTAAGACTGGCACTGGCCCTGGGATCAGCCCCTTGTGAAAATGGGAGGCCTCCAAAGGCGATGTCAAGGCTATTATCTCGAGGTTATCTAACTCCGGCAATACCGGCAATACCGAGACTGAAATAACAGAAGCTGGAGTCGAATTCGAAGCCGAGCATTTAATATCTGCTCCCAATCTAGGTGTTTCATCAACTTATACTAAAGGTCCTGACGGCCTTGATGGGACAGTAGGCAGATTAAATGGAGGATCTCATAGGCCCTCAGTTTTACCTTCAGCCCGGCCTCCAGCACCGGTAACAACTTCAGCATCTGTGGCATCCGTTGCCCCTACTCCATCTGTGGACCAGGCTTGTAGTTCAGTATTTTTACCCTTGGCCACATTAGAGTTGGGAAACTCTATAGAGGGACCGGTTGATTGTGAGGAGCCAACACTGTCTATAATATTGCAGGCGTTAGTCACCCAGAGAGCGGAGGCTCAAGAATATTATCTGCAGGCCAAGACAGACAGTAGAGAGATTAAACAAGTGCTGGCGGATGTCACCTCCAAGATCACTCAGCTCTCCTCTGAGATCACGGATTTACAGGAACGTGTTGCAGCAGTGGAGGAGGTTAATACATACACCGTGAACTTAACCAAGGCACAGGAATCTCAGATGACGCTCATGCAGGCTAAAATTGAAGATCTCGAGAATCATCAACGACACCAGAACCTAAGGGTCTTTGGCATACCGGAAGGAAGGAAGGCTCTGATCCTCAGGCTTACATTGTTAGCCTCTTTCAGCAAGCATTCCCAGACCTAGCGGACTGGGATATGGACACGCAGGTCCAGCGAGCGCATAGATTGCCTTTGACTAGTTCATGTGGGAGTCAAGCCAAGTCAAACTACTCACGGCCAATATTGGTGTTTTTGGGCAATTTCTTGCTGCGTCAGGCAATCTATTTAAAGGCACGGCCAGCTGCGCCTATCAAGCTGGATAATATTTCTATATTTGTGCGCTCTGACCTGTGCAAAATCACAATTGACAAACTATGGAGGATGCGGCAACTAATGGACCCCTTCAAGGCAGTTTGCCCACAAGTGTTTTTACAGGAGCCAGCTCGTCTTAAGATCATTAAAGATGGCCAGTTGCATTTTTCTCTACTGAACAGGATGCTAAACAAGCACTAGCTAAATGGCAGTCTGATTTTAGAAAATGATTGTATAAGTAAAGATGGCACGTCTTGGGCAATAGAAATGAGTACTTTCGTGCTCACTCTCGGCATCTGTTTTTCTTCTTTACTCTTCTCTCTTTTTTGTTATGGCCACTTTTCACATTCACTGGGGAAGGAAGGAGGCGGGGGCGGTGGAGCTCTGGGGTGGGGTGGGGGGGCGTCTTCTCAAAGCTGTCAGTTAGGGACAGCAGAGGAAGGGGTGATTCCTTCTCAAAGGTACAGGGGGGTTTAGAAAGGGTGGGTGATTTGCAGAGAATGGTAACTGGCTGCCATTGGTCGACCTGGCGGAGCGGCGGGAGGGGAGGGGGATGGGGAGGGAGGGGTGGATTAAATAGCCACACTGTAGCTACTTTAGTTAGGTTATCACTAGGAGAACAGAGGGTAAAAGATTACGGAATGAGGGGGGAAGCGACCGAATTGAACTCACAAATACGATTTAATGTTTGATTTCAAATATATGTGTTGGACTGTAGCAGGGCTCAATCAGGCCAGAAGGTGCCGGCTTGTAATGGAGGAGCTCCGTGTATTCAAACCCCATATCTTGGGCCTTACTGAGACATTTTGCTTTTAAGGATCGATTACTACTAAAACAGCTTGGCTTCGATTTATTAGCTTGCACTTCACAGGCAGTCTCCATTCGAGGAGTAGCTATATTAAAATCTAAGAATTGCAAAGTAATAGTTTTGCGCACATCAGCCGACTCTAAAGGGCGATGGGTAATTGCCCAAGTGTTGATTTTGGGGCGTAAGGTTACGATTTGTGTGGTCTACGGTCCTAATACCGATTGCCCCGAAATTATCAATCACTTATGTTCTGAACTATTGGAGTGGGCTGGCGAGTTGATAGTTATGGGGGATTTTAATTGTATTATCGATAAGAAGATAGACACCACTAACACTACATCCCGGGCCAGAATGGGAAGGATTAGGGCCGCCATCTTAGAACTTATCCATATACATCAGCTGGAGGATGCCTGGAGGAGATTATGTCCAACTATTCTGGGGTACACGTTTTATTCATCCCCATATAAACAATATTCCCGAATCAACATGATTTTTATTAAAAGAACAATGCTGGAAAAAGCGTCTATAGAGGTCTGTGCTAAGATCACATCGGACCATAATCTGGTGATGCAAACTGTGCTGACACAGCGGGGGAGAGAGAGAACCATATAGGGAATTTTCATTTCCCAGACACCTCCTTAGTAATTTAGATTTTGTGCAATCCATGCGGGGTACACTAGGAGAATATCTTGAGAACAATAGGGGCAGTGGTTTGGGATTGTTTAAAGGCCTATGTAAGAGGAGCCACGTTGCAATATATCTTAAGGCAGAATCATCAGTCTGCTAGGGAGGTGGAGCAGGAACATTGGCTTTTAGTAGATTTGGAGCAGCAGCATGCAAGAGCCATTGCTCTAAAAGAAGCAGTGGAACAGTCAATATACCGGCGGTTGGTTGAAGTAAGAGCTAAGCTTAATCGGGGGCTATTGGACAAAGTAGCTGCCAACTACCACAAGTACAAATCCAACCAATATGAATACGGGGAAAGGGTTGGCCGCTTGTTAGCCACTCAGATCGCTGACCAAAGGGCTAGATCATGTATTAAAACAATAAAAAGGGGGAGATGGTCTATTATACACTAGGTCAGAAGACAGTCGAACAATTTAGACTTTATCATGCAGATTTATATGATGAGTCAACCTCCACTAGTGAACAAACAGCCCTGGATTATATACAGGAGAGTGCGCTACCCGTTCTGAATTTGTTGGACAATGAGTCCCTGCAAAAAGATATTGAACTTGGGGAGGTTGAAGAAGCAATTAGCACTCTACCATCAGGGAAGGCTGTTGGTGAGGACACTATCCCGTTGGAATTCTATAAAAGCTTTAAAGATACTTTGGCACCTGTCTTTACTACATTATTTAACAATATTATTCAAGGGGAAGATGTCCCTTTCTCTTGGAATATTACCAATATTGTAGTATTTCCTAAAAGGGGAAACCGGTAGAGGATATGGCCTCGTACCGCCCTATATCATTGATTAACGGCGATGCTAAAAAAATCTAAAATTTTAGCTTCTCGGCTGGCTCCTATTATCCATCAGCTAGTCTCGGAGCAACAGCACAGCTTTGTCCCTGGCAGAGACACGGCCGCCCATATAAATACAGCTATCGCTGCATTCGATGTGTCTGGTCAATTAAATCAGCATTTAGGAAAGTTGATGCTGGACGCCGAGAAGGCCTTTGACCGAGTAGCTTGGGGAGCACTATGGCCGATTATGTCATCATTCGGCCTTGGCCAAAGGTTTATCTCGGCGGTTCAGAAACTTTACAACAACCCAACAGCAGCAGTAAAGCTAAACTGCCTTTCTTCTGCCCATTTCTCTGTCCAAAGGGGTACGCGGCAGGGTTGTCCGCTATCCCCATTATTGTTTGCTCTTTATATTGAGCCTTTTATAAGGCATTTGTTGAAAAACATTAGAATATCTCCAGTATTGCTTAGTGGTTTGGAACTAAAACTAACCGCGTATGCGGACGATGACGCCATTTTTTCCTCCAGCCCAGTAGAAGCCATAGTTGAAATCACACAAGAGGCGCAACGTTTTGGCTCTTTTTCTGGTTACAAATTAAATTTGAATAAGACCCAGACAATTCTATATTTTCAACCTGAAACTGCTCCACTAATACTAGGGATTACAACAACAGCAACATATCTGGGAGTTTGTATTAGTAGCAGAGTGGACGATGTGATCTCTCTGAATTACGAACCACTACTTAAAATTGTCACTGCAAAATTACGTAGTTGGCACCGGCTCCCCCTCAGCATATACGGGAGGTGTAATATAGTGAAAATGGATATTCTCCCAAAATTTTTGTATTTATATCGTACAATCCCTCTAAGGGTCCCGTGGACATTTTTTTAAGCGCCTAGACAGTGTTGTAGGAAGCTTTATTTGGGGTTATAGACGCGCAAGGCGAGCTCTTCGGTATATTAAATTACCATATAAACAAGGGGGCTTTAAGCTCCCAGATTTTAAACTTTATTTTTGGGCCGCATTTGTTGGTCGAATCCGAAGCCTACTTAGTGGGCCTGGCACTGCTTGGCTTTCATACCAACTGGCCTGTGGACCAAATACTGGGTTCCTGCTCTACAAAACGGCTGACCCTAACTACTACAAACAGGTCAGGTTTAAGATAATTAGGGACATCACTAGGATATGGCAAGATATCTCTAAGGAATACTCTTTGCCAGTGCTACACTCATATATGAAGTTGTGGGGCAATCCCATTCTGCCGGACATATTTCATGATCATATTGGTAGATGCTGGCAGCGTAAGAGTATCGTTCAACTTGGTCAGCTTTTTGATGGACAGGGGTTTCAATCTTTTGCAGCCCTTAAAGAGGAGTATGGGCTACTACAGAGCACATTCTTTAAGTATCTGCAAGTAAGGGACTATTTCTTATGGGGTCAGAGGATACTAGAGATGGCGAGCCCCTCTGACATACTATCCGCACTCTTTCAGACTGTAGGCCGAGGAACTATTGGTATAGTTTACCAGAAAATGCTAGCAGCCGCTAGCAATGACGGGTTACAAGTCTCAGCGAAACTAAGTCGGATTTTTCAAACCGATATAACCAACGAGGAAATACAGGACTCACTGGAATCTTAAGATACGGCTGTAGCATCAGTTAATTTGAAACTCCAACAACATCAGATAGTATTTATGCTGTATTACACTCCTGAGCTTATTTCCAAATGGGCTATGACTCAACCATCGGCCAAATCACTCTGTCCAAAATATCAAATGTATGCTGCGGACTTAAGACATATGTTTGTTACCTGCCCAAGGCTGCATCTATTCTGGACTGAGGTAACATCCGTTCTTACAATATTGGTTGGCCACGATGTCCAGATCGCTGAGAAGGAAGTAGTTTTAGAGGTCATATGAGATCATTAGTTTCAATTGTAATAGCATGTGCTCGTTTATGTATTGCTCGAGTATGAATTCAAAATATGAGTCAAAGTATTAATGAATTTTGGGTCTTATTTAGACAAATATATGAGATGGAATTAGCACTAGCCAAAGTTAGAGGTCCGATATCTTGATTTAAATTTAAAAAGGTGTGGTCTAGTTTACATTGGGATTAATAACTTACTGTCTTTCTGTTTTGGATTTGTGTCTCCTTGATCATTCCCTCTTTTTAAGAATAATGTGTTATCGCCTTTGCTGATGCTGTTTTCTCCCGGTATGTTTGTTGTAATTATATTAAGACTCGATTGAAGCTATCTCCCTATTATAACCTTTTGTTTTTCTTATATTTTGGACTATGTATGCTCTTACTCTCTGTTATGGATTGTTTCCTTTTGCTGATATAATGAATTATACCTATGGCTAAGAAAACATAAAAAAAAAAAATGAATTAAATAACATTTGGAGGCATTTAATGTTCAATCAAAAATGCACGATTTTTACTAAAGAGATAACAGCCCCCCTTACAACATACTTCAGAAAGGTAAAAAATAGTCCGTTATCAAATGTTGCATCTTTCAACTACATCTCACATTTGTATGTGGATTATCACTTTTAGCGATAAAATGAGCTTGTTTAACGTGATTTTCGTGCTTCTAGTTCCCCTAAACGCAAGATTTCTTTTGTTGTATTCTTGCACAAGTTCTAGAACTCTCTGCACAAGAATAAAGATCACCACAATCAACCTGAATTCTTTATCAGGACCGGAGGTGAGAGGATTCGTTTTAAAGTATAATAGCGACTACAATAATATCATCCTACATATACATCACTTCCAAACATTGCACACACAAAATATTGTTTTTGTTTGTTTTACCATAATATCCTGTGCACTTATATTGTGAGATAATGTTTTTAGTATACACATACCATATGTGAAGACAATGTAATGGGAATAATACATAGCAAATTCTAAGATAGACGAGCATGCAGCCATAGCACTGTCTTTGGCTATGAATCTCTCCCTAGCCCGAACCTGCAAACGCTGAAACCACTTTCACCATGTGAGAGAGGGGTGGGACCTTGAACTCATCACTAGCTAAACAGCCATCATGTATCAAGTATGTGGGGGCTGCGTTTTCAGCATTGAGATTTGTCTTGCCGCATTAGACCAATAGGTAACAGTCCCTAGGTAGCCCAATTTCATACAAGTACATCAAGAATAACCATGATGCGAAGGAATAACCAGACCAAGAAAAGAATGTGTGCACTACCTATTCAGACGCTACCTTGAATAGATAGAAAATGAAGTTTCTGCATGCATGAAACACAAAAATATCAGTACAAGTGCCATAAGCAACAACCACTATTGTCTGGAAAATGAAAGACCGTCACGCCTTTTTACAATCTGAATAGTTCCAGTGTTTCATTCCTCCTCCAAATTGTGATTGCTGAACACCATTAGTCAGATGCAGAAACCATTAGGTATGTACACCACACTTTAAGCATGATCGACCACAATAAGTATGCATAAACTATATGTATGCCGAATTACTAATGTCATTTGTTACTTTTGGTAAACTATTGTTTAAAAACACCTTTATTGCAGATCCTCAGCAGTTCCAGGCGCAAGCTTTTTCTTGTAGAAAACTAAAAACTGCAGAGATTTTACAAGAAGTAGCGAAATCTCAGCAGCCATCTTGGGATTCGGCACAGTATATACAGGGGCGGCTGGTGACATTTGAAAGTGGTGGGCATAAAAAAAAAATCTGATGACTGATGTGTATCAAGCGAGCGTAGCGAGCCAGCCCAACTGTCATAAAGGCTGGTTGGGGAGGGGGGTCGGTGGGTTCTTCCCCTGAGAACATTTTGAAAAAGATTGGGCAAATGGTGCATTTTTAAGCAAATTTGAGAAAGTAAGAAGGTTAATAAGGCACTTGTGAAAGCGTAGTTATGACATCAATAATATTGATTTCACATGAAAATGATATAGGTAGCTGCTTATTCAGTATAACCACAGAATTACATCACTTTTCTCTAGGATATACACTCAAATTACAGCCTGCATCAATGATTGCCATTGCTTTTATATACTAAAGTGTCACATCACACACCAGTCATTGTCATCATATGCACAGTTACCCCATAATATGGCAGACATACGTTTCATGTAACTAATTAACCACCACAGACCATTCAGTGCCTTAGGATGCGTCTCATATTTCCCGCATATTCCGCCAATGCCATGATGTACTCCAGGGATTTCCCATTTGCCAATCAACCCCATGATGTGCCCCTCATACCCCGTCTGCCATTTAGTGCCATGATGTGCCTCAGAACTCTGACTAACAACACTTAGAGCCATATTGTACTCCAGGGATCACCTTTTAACCATTCTATGGATATAATGTGCTAGCGTTAGCCTGAAATGTCGTTTAAAGCCGTGATGTGCTCCAGGTAATCAATGGCCATAACGTGCTACAGATATTTTCCCTAATCCAGTTAATGGCATGATATACCCCAGGTGCACGTCATATGCCAACCGACCTCTTGATGGGCTCCAGTTACTGTGTTGTGCTAGTTAGCTGCCTTGGTGCTCCGGTATTCTCCTGCAAACCTGACAGCACAGTGTAACCCACACAGGCTAGTCAATTAAACATTTTGCACAATCCATGAATTAATGTATTCCGATCCACAGTCACACATGCTCTCAGCAGCATAAACACGTACCAACACCTCTCACCGGCACAGATATAATAAATGGATAATACAAACAGGCAGGCTAAGTTAACGTTGCAATGTCATTTAGCATGGGCACTGCCATCAAGCTATTCCTACACGCCTCGATCACCCTGTGCATTTCTCTCCCTGACTCACTGCAATCAGTGGAATGCCGTGGTGGTGGCAAACGGCATAGCAACACCATTGGCAACGCTCCCCCCTCCAACCAATACTGCATGCTGATAATAAAACACACAACACGTTACTTGTTTGGGTAAAATTGCTGCAGGTTTATTACATACACCGTTATGTAATAAGGTGGGTTATCTTACGGGCGATCCAAGGGCAGGCAACCATCTGAGCCGCCTGCCCGCCTGATGAGCCAAGCAGCACTGGACGAACCCCATCTGTGCTGCCACTTCTGGTGATCCTCCTCCCGGATCACCTGACACATGGTCCCTTCTTACTCACGCCCCTTTCAGGGCGGAGCGTAGCATAGCAAACCCCAGTTGTTCAGGCCCACAACCGCCCGAAGGACTAACGGGCGCCGACACGGTTTTCCAGTCACCTCCCATGAGGCTCTTAGGATTTGGCTCTAGCACCCCTATGGTGCTGTGCAGAGAAGGTACCCTTCTGTCCCCCTTGCTTCCAGATCGCCCTGTAACTCCGCCTGCAACGAAAAAGACAACATTACAACGTTCTCTGCCTCCCGCCTGCCAAGAACCACGCCGGGTAAGCGGTAGGGTGGGAGACGGCGTGTCCGGGCGCGTGAAGAGGAAGACAAAATGGTGGGGGAGGCCTTTATACCCCTCCCCCTGTCCTCGCGCCCCGGAAGTGACGCTGACTCGCGCATCACCACCGGGCTGGGGGACTCCTCACCCGAGTCCCTGCCCACCCAAAAGGGGGTGCACAGATGTTACTAGAGGGCTGCCCTCCTTAGTGGCCCCTGCGGGTGCCTCAGACAGCCGCATAGCAACACCATTGGCAACGCTCCCCCTCCAACCAATACTGCATGCTGATAATAAAACACACAACACGTTACTTGTTTGGGTAAAATTGCTGCAGGTTTATTACATACACCGTTATGTAATAAGGTGGGTTATCTTACGGGCGATCCAAGGGCAGGCAACCATCTGGAGCCGCCTGCCCGCCTGATGAGCCAAGCAGCACTGGACGAACCCCATCTGTGCTGCCACTTCTGGTGATCCTCCTCCCGGATCACCTGACACATGGTCCCTTCTTACTCACGCCCCTTTCAGGGCGGAGCGTAGCATAGCAAACCCCCAGTTGTTCAGGCCCACAACCGCCCGAAGGACTAACGGGCGCCGACACGGTTTTCCAGTCACCTCCCATGAGGCTCTTAGGATTTGGCTCTAGCACCCCCTATGGTGCTGCGCAGAGAGAGGTAACCTTCTGTCCCCCTTGCTTCCAGATCGCCCTGTAACTCCGCCACAGCTCTGGAGGTGGCCCCCGTCACCGCCAGGGCCCCCCACCAAGCAACTATGGTCCTACCTGCAACCTCTCATTTCCAAGGCCTCACGCAAGTCTAACAGGAAAAGGTCCATCCCCACTGGCGATAGGTGAACCCCATCCGCCTCAAAGTATCCTTTTCACCTTTTCTTGAATCATCTCATGTCTGATGAATCCCAGGCCCCTCTGGTCAGTGAACTTGCGCATTGCCCCGTTCACTCGCTCCGGGAATGCTCAACTGCCTCCCCAGACTTCGCCCCTTGCCAAACTCTGCGTGGAATCATCTCTGACCAACAGACCTCACATTGCCCCATGCATTTGACGATTTCACCCAAGTCACTTTTCATGGCCTGCAAGAGTAGCCTTCTCCCCATGGCAATGAGGTCATTTCCCCCAGGTGTATCACCAATATTTTTTGGCGGTGCCCCGTGGGCGGCTAGTCTCTGTTCCAATCTGTTCCTGAGGGTGCTCCATCTCATTCCGGGGTAACCCATCCACTCAAACTGTGTCTTTGAAAATCCCGCGTCCAGTTCCCGGCGCGCCGCCCACTGGGCCACCCTGGTGATGAATGAATACCCGATCACCCATACCTGGAACCCTAGTAGAGTAAAGGACACCATTTACACACACTGCACTTTTAATGTTCAATTCCACACAAATATTATGACATGTAGTACACTCGAAATCACTGCACACTATGAATACAAACAAATTACTTCAAGGGCGGACGTACCGTTTGTAGCATTCGGACTCCCAACGCCCCACCTTTTTCACCCCCTCTGGCTCCATTCCCGCTTTGAACGCGGCCGTGGCCGCCCCAATTCTGAAGGAATGGCTGGTGTATTTTTTGCCTGGCTGGGCAAGGCCCACCCGAGTTAAGCTCCGCCCTCATCAAGCGTTCCATCTGGTACCTCGTCAAGGGACCCTGATCTGCATGAATCAATAAATAGCCGGGGGCGTTGGGACGGAGCGCCAAGTACTCCCTGACCTTGGCGACCGGGCAGTACCTGTGGTCCCCCAGCGGCCTTAACTCCACATCGACCCCCCGCCCTGCCTGGTCCGTTTTGGACCTCCTGAGGTGGATGGACAGGGTGCGCACCAGGGCGACATCCTTGATGCTTAAGGCATTGCCCGACCGGTCCGTCTTGGACCTTGCCACCAATTCACTTATACGAAACGCGCCAAAGAACGCTAGGCAGAAGGCAGCCGCAAAAAGCGACGCCTCAAACTGCGAGTAGGTGACCCCTTCTATCACGTCCAGCATGCCCTTGAGAGTGTCGAAATCGATGGGGGCCCTGTTGTCTGGGACTCTGGGCTCCTCTCTGGCCCAACCCTTGAGGGCCGCCCTGATGATTAAGGACTTGGTTGGGTCGCTCCCCCCCATAAGCTTGGCGTCGTGGCTCACTGCCGCCAAGTGGCCGCACACCCAGGAATGGCTCCTCCTGTTCCTTAGCCCACACTACGAATGCCTGCACTGTGCCCTCCCCCGGCAGCGGGGAAAGTCCCAGGGACTGTGACACTTTCTTGAAGGTGGCCAGGTGTGCCCTGTATCGTTTCCTGGTACCTGGGGCCAACGAGCATTCGCCCAGTGCTCTCAATCGTTGCTCCACTGCAAGATTCTCCAGAGGTGTGCCGGGAAGGGGTCATCTCCGCTCTCGCTTGCGGCCAGGCCTCCCGGAAACGGAGCCACTGAAAACGAGAAAGAGCGTCAGCTGCCACATTCTTGACCCCTTCAATATGCCTCGCCCTAAATTCAACATTGCAGCGCAGGCATGCCCTGACTAACTCTCTGAGTAAACAGAGGACCAACGGGCACTTGGCTGTTTGCCCATTGATGGCCTGCACCACTGCCATGTTGTCAGACCAGAATAGGACCTTTCTGCCTGAAAGCGACACCGGCCACAGATGTTATGCAATGACAATTGGGAATAGCTCCAGGACCGAGATGTTGGCTGTGATGTTGCGCCTGCGCCAGGCGTTGGGCCACTCCTGGGCACACCACTCAGCCCCCAAAATTGCCCCAAAACCCTCCCTACCTGATGCGTCCGTGAAGAGGCAGAGCTCAGGACTGTCTGCCCAAGGTGCCCTCCAAATCACCGTCCCATTGAACTGCGTGAGGAACTCGCACCACATAGCAAGGTCTTTCTTCAAGCCCTTCGCCTGCCTAACCAGGTGGTGTTTCTTTTTGACATTAGCTGTTGCCCTAGCTAACCTCCTGGCGAAAACTCTCCCCGCCGGGATCACTTTAACTGCGAAATTGAGCTTTCCCAGGAGGCATTGGATGGCACCCAGGGGGCTTTGTCTTTCCCCAAGCAATGCTTGAATGTCCTGACGCAGCGCCTGTACCTTGTCCGCAGGGAGTCTGGACTCGCCCTTAATCGTGTCCAGTTCGATGCCTAAAAAGTCAGGACTTGAGCCGGACCCTCAGTCTTGCCAGGTGGTAACGGGACCCCTAGGTGCCTGGCCATGTCCTGAAAAACACTGCAAGCCTCTGCTGCACTCCCGCGTGCCTGCCCCCCGATGAACAAAAGTCGTCCAGGTAGTGGGTTACACCCTCCACCTTGAACATGTTCGAGAGCACCCACTGCAGGAAAGAGCTGAAAGCCTCAAAGTAGGCACAAGACACGGAGCATCCCATGGGCATGCATTTATCAAAGAAGAATTCTCCCTGCCACTTGAACCCCAGGAGATGCTGGCTATCCAGGTGGACCGGCAGCAGGCGGAAAGCCGACTCAATGTCTGACTTTGCCAACCATGCTCCCTTGCCCGCCCTCCTGACCAGGTCCACCGCCATGTCCAGGGAGCAGTAAGACACCGAGCACGTCCCCTCCTCTAACCAGAAGTTCACTGAGTCACCTTCTGGGTAAGACAGGTGCTGGATCAACCTAAAGGCCCCTGGCTCTTTCTTGGGTACCACTCCCAGAGGGGAGACAACAAAGTTCGTGAGTGGTGGCTGATTGAAGGGGCCCGCCACCCTGCCCAGGGCCGCTTCCTTCTTAATCTTCCCCAGCACAACTTCAGGTTGCTCCCTGGCCGATTTGAGGTTTCCGCGTCCCTGCTCACTAGTGGGCCCCGGTAAGGTATTCTGAATCCTTCCACGAACCCCTCAGCTAGGAGCAGTCTATCCTTGGGGTTCGGATACTCACGGATGAGGGGAGGAGGTTGGAGATGATAATGGGGGACGGACCCTTAGCCATGGGTATATTGAAAGACCTGCCCCTGGAAGGCAAGCCGGGGACGTCACTGCTGGGTGGGGGTGAAAGGGGGTTAAGGAGGCTGGACAGTAAAACTTGTCTATTTATCTTGCCTTCCCGGCAGCGGTGAGGGGCCCTCTCGCTTGTTACAGGAAGAGGCAGGATGTGTGGCCCCACATTTGCTACAGGTATGGGAGAACCTGCATGCTTTGCCCCAGGAGCAGGACCCTGCGTTGTATAACCTGCAGGTCCCATTGTACACTGTTCTAGCTCCATGCTTTCGGCCACCTCCTCGACCACCCCGAAAGGACTTGTTGGACTGACCCTTCGACTCCTGCTTCTGACCCTTGGGCTTGTCGCCCCCACTATTGTTTGTGGTAATCTTGTCTTTCCCTTCAACTGTGCGCTTTCCCATATGCTTGACCCAGAGCCTCACCTCCATTTGGTCCCACTCCAGTTCGGGACACATGGCCATCTTTTTCTGAATTCGCAATCATAGCGGTACCATCCCATCCCCCGCTTGTCTCAGCCTCATTGGTGATAATGCTGGCATACTGAAACAACCCCGGCCCCTGATCCGGGTATTTTTCCATTATCACTGCAGCCAGGATGGCAAAAGCTTGTCCCCATGTTGCAATGTTCTTCTCCCGGCCATGCTTGGAACCGCACCTTCTTGTCCTCCTCCTTACCCCCATCTTTCTTGTGTCAACCCCTCCGCACCGTGCATGAGCAGGGTAAATATATCGATAAACTCTCGCCTCCAAATCCCCTCTTTGGCCGCTGTAGGAACCTCCCACCCCAAGGAGCACCGCCCAGAGACCATTGGCACCATTGTGACGAGTGGCTTGGACACCACGGCTGCATTGGGCAGTTCTGCGGAACGTGTGGGAGCGCTGACTACCTGAGGTGCGGTGGGCGGGATCACCACCGGGAGTGGTACCGAGGTGGCGGGGGCACTTGCTGGAGACGGAGTGGCCCCCACCGCCGGATACTGCCCAACCTGCTCTGCTGGGCTGCTAGTTGACGCCTTGTCGCCCTGGGGAAGAGCTGCGCTTGCAGTGCTGACGCCCCCTCCCCAAACCTGCGTGATGGACGGGACCCCAAGCGCACCCCCCGGAGGAGCCGGCACAGCCTGAGACTTCTGCCGCATCGAACAGAGTTATTACACGTCGAATATGCTGGGTAGTACCCCTCCCGGGTATAAACCCGTGCTGGCATGGGTGGATGGTTTTAGCAATAATTGTGTTTAATCTGGTCGCTAAGGCTTTTGAAAAGATCTTTGAATCACTATTTATAAGTGTAATGGGCCTATACGACCCAGGCTCCTGGGGTGACTTGCCTTTTTTTAAAAATATTATGATGTCAGCGCCTGCCCAAGATGCAGGAGCTGAGCTCCCTAATTGTGCACAATGTATCGTTTCAACAAGGACAGGTCCAATTTCATCCGCAAAGATCTTATAAAATTCCAATGGGATCTGATCAGGTCCCGTGGCCTTACCCGAAGGAAGATTTCTTAGCGCATCATAAATCTCATCCTGCGTCAAAGTTACCTCTAACTTTTCCCTATCTGCAGATTCGATACTCTGCCGGGTATACTATTGAGGAGATCCTGAGCTAAGTTTTGCGAATCCTGAGATTCCTCCCCATATAGTCGTTGATAAAATAACCGAAAAACTACCTGAATCCCACGTGGGTCAGTAACTAAATTTCCACATTTATCTTTGATCTCATTAATCTCACTGGCAGCACATCTTTGTCGGAGTCTTACTGCCAAAGTATGACCTACCCGCTCGCTAAATTCATAGCATTGCTCTTTTTCGCTAAAAAGCGTACTGAGGCCTTTGCAGCAGCCCTTTCACCTATTCCCGCTTTTGCCCAAGCAAGCCGATGCAAGATATCAGTAGTGACTAAGCCGGCTTTAACCGCAGAGGCTAGTTCCTCTTCAATTCTAGCTAGGTTTTTGTGGAGTGTTTCTTCATGTTGCGCCTCTTTCTTTTGCCGGGAGAGGCTAAAAGTGAGAGTCTCACCTCTAACCCCTGCTTTAAAAGCATCCCAAACAACTCCTGTGCTGGCACTATGCCTATTTATATCAAAGAAGGCCGTGATCCACCCCTTCATATAAGAAACATACTCAGAATCTATTAAAAGCCCTCTTTCAAAGGTCCAAGTCCGCTCAGCCCGTTCTCCTTTAGTAAAGATCAGATTGAGAACCAGAGGCTTATGATCTGACAATATCCTAGGGAGTTTCTCAATTGTAACCCGGTACACTAATGAGTGTGACACAAAAATAGTCGAGTCGAAAAATCGCATTGTGTGGGGCAGAAAAAAAGGTGCTACCGTCATCATTAATTTTTAAATAATTCCATACATCTATAAGTCCGTGATTTTTGATCAAATTAGTGAGTGCCTTAAAAACCTTTCTTTTACGTCCAACGTATTGGTTGCCGGTATTACCCCCAAAGTCCTCCTAGCCCATTTATATTAAAGTCGCCGCATACTATGAGTGGAGTAGGCCATTGGTCAAATTCCCTATCCAAAAACTCCAATACCTCAGGATCATCAGCTGTTGAGTCATACAGCGAGCACACAGTGAATAATTCCCCAGCAAACCCACACTCTGCTAAAACCCATCGTCCCCACCTATCTGACAATGTCCTTTTAACTATTAAGTCTTTCCTACGAGTGAGGATAGCTACCCCTCTGGTTTTAGTGCCTTGCTTTGTAGCCACCAACAATCTAAAGCCTAATTGTTCTAAAATCCCTGCTCTAGTATGCTCTATGTGCAGTCTCCTGTACGCATAATATGTCAGCACGTAGAGCTTTCAATATTATTGCAGACCTTTGTCGCTTAGCTTGATCATTGAGCCCACAGATATTGATAGATACGATCTTAAGATTCATGAAAGCCATAAAATAATTTTAAGTGATTGCCCTCCTACATTGAATTTCATACTTATTTTACGCATCTTTCTCCGAGCTAGGCTCACCTCCATCCCTTCTTCTTTACAAAAAGACCAACTTCTGGATTTCCTAAAACTTTTACCTGAAGATTTCCTCATACGTATTGCTATGCTATGAAAAACCCCTACCCCCCAAGCCCAACCCCCTCCCCCAACAACCCATACAGGCAAATAGGTCAAAAATGACCTATCTGTGGCAACCAATCTCGCCTCTCGTGTTGCCGCACCTTCTCCCCCACAAACCTCAAAACAAACCACCACCTCCCATCCCCCCCCCACTCAACTTGGTAAAAAACCAGCACTGATACATAGAGAAGAAGTGTACACAATCCTTAATCCATAATCCTATTAGACAATCATCAAACCCGATTTAGCTTAGCGGGTAGCCGCCTTTCCTTTGGCCTCCTTAACCTCCGTCAGGAATTCTTGTGCCTTCACTTCAGAGGAAAACATTCGAACCCGCCCATTAGTTATAACTTTAAGGCAGAGCAGGAAATAATAGGTACGCTTCGCAGCCCACCCCCTGAAATGCTGTTATCAGTTGCCGAAGTCTCCATCTACGCTCCACTGTAGCGTGACAGAAATCGGGGCGTGCGAAGAAAGTGTGCCCATCAAAAGTCCTCTTGGCATCAGGCCTGGCCTTGTCTATAATGGCCTGTCTAAGAAGAAAGTTCCCAAAATAAATCAAGATTGCTCTCGGGTACATGTCCGGCCTAGATGGAACATTCTTCCTCTGCACCATTGGGAAACGATGGGCCCGCTGGACCTCCATATCCCAATTCCATTGGGCAAGGTCCGGAAAGGCCCCCTTTAACAAGGACACCACAAAAGACACTATATTGGCCCCTTCCGTATTTTCGGCAACCCCCAATAAGCGAACATTGTTCCTCCGTTGGCGATTCTCGAAATCTTCGAGTTTCCAACAAACATCCACTGCTTGCTTTTCTTGCTGCACCTTAAATTCCTGTAACTTATTGACTTCCTCTTCCAGAGCCACAGTTCTATCCTCCACATATGTGACCCGCTCGGCCATTTCTGTACAGAGTTTATTTGCTTTGCGGATAGAAGCTTGCAGCTTTTTTAGTAGCTTGTAACGATCTTCTACTTTCCATTCTGGCCTCTCCCTGCATTTGTTTTAAAGTAGAATATACCAAGTCCAATGTAGGTGGGGCAGGAGGTCCAGAAGATACAGCCGAGCCATCTAGTTCTATTTGCCCATTATTCTCATAAACCATGCTAGTAGCCGAGTAATCCCATTCTAATTTTCTTGCCATAGCCGTGTCGGTCTGAGCCAAACTACCTCTGGATCTATTTCTTCGCTTTTGGAGTGCAACTTTACTGCGGGGGCCTTTTTGTACGGTAGAAGACTCTTCAGAATCAGTTTCTTCCGTGGTGTTAAATTCGGTAAGGGCAGGAGATTCAGAGTCATCATTAAGAGAATAAAATTGGTCCCCCTCTGGAGATCCGTGTGTCGTCTCACGATGCCGTGGAACTTGGTCTACCAGTGTAGTGGCGGAGACCCCCTCAGTTAAGACAGGGCTTGAGCAGGCATTATCGTCGCCATTTGTATTCTTAGCCTCTATCAGATTTCTTGCCACCAAAACCAGTAACCCTGTGGGTTCAGATGTGTTGTCGTTTCTCTGCACAGACTCAGCGCGATCACCCTGCTCAGCGCTGTCCCCCCACTCATCGCCCTGCACAGCGCTGTCACCCTGCTCATCCAGTGCCACCATGTGAGAGGCTTCAGTAGTGGCATACTCTGAAAGTTCAACATTCTCTGCAATTCGATCTATGCGAGCCCTTTGAGATTCTTGTGCATGCTGAAACTGAAGCTGGGTACAGTCCGCTGACAATCCCTGCTCCGGTCCAGATTTTACCTGCAGTTCGCTCTCAGAGCTCTCAGAACTCAGCTGTGTAAGCTGTGTCGGATCCCGAGCTCCCGGAGCTCCCGCTGCACCATCCGCAGATACCCCCTGGAGACCTACGGCAGGTGGCAAAGACATCGCAAAAGCCTCTGCCACCGTTGTCTGCCTCATTGCGCCCTCTGCAGCCGCAACCGTTTTATCGGTTTTATCTATTTTTGGGGCCATACTCTCTGCAAAGCACCAGCGGCTCCCACGAAGCAAACCAGAACAACTCCGAAGGCTTGACGGCAGCAGGAACACAACTGTGGCAAAACACCTTGCTTTCAGCTGGACCCCGATGCCCAACAGCCGCATATCGTAGAGGTAGGTGCCCAGGCGGGGGGGGGGAATGTTCCCAGGTAGTTTTCAAATAGCTATCATAGCAATTCCAAATGAGCCCGGAGGGAGAGAAGCAGCAGCAACTCTCATTGAGGTCAGTCGGCAGCCATCTTGCCTCCCACCACTAGGATAGCTTTCAATAAAGGTTGTCTTTAAACCTATCAATAAGGGTCCTTTGGACTGGTGCAAGGTGCCCACTATAACTAGTGGACAGCATATGCCAGGCCAACTTCTCAGTGTGCTTCTTATTTTTATAGCTTTTGCCACAAGCGTAACATCTCATAAACAGTGACTGCTTTATCTCTTTGCCAACCATTTTCTCTCAGCAAGAAGGAAGTGGATAATGCTAGCTGTCACAGAAAACGAATTGACAATCATTTTTCAGTTTAAAAAAGTTTATAAGAGTAAGCAAGGTACAATAAGATAATACAATTAATCAAATTATAAGCAACACAATTAAGGGGGGCAAAATGGGAGAGAAATAAAAGAAGGGCATAAGAAGGCAAAATTATGATGCATGGTCCAAAATAAATCTAATCAGATAAGTCTTGAGATAAAACAAAGCATTTAAGCAATTTAAGTTTTTATATGTGTAGAAAATAGGAAATCAATGGGGTTGACATGCTTCTAAGAGAGGCTGACACTCAAAAGAGGACCTGGCATGTTGATCTAAAAAAGTGGCAACTGGAGACCATAAGGTAGAATGTTTAAAAACAAGTGCGAGAGCATGAACATATGCCAAATCAAGTCTAGGGCTGTAACAAACAGCGTACCACCAGGACTGAAAAGATAATTGGGTAAAGTCCTTCCAGTTCTTTGTTATTTGTTTAAATACCACTGCCAGTATCAAGTCTATGATTTTTGTGCAAGATGAAAGATCTCTCCAGTTGCTAGACAAGCTTTCTAGAAAAACATTAATAGTGGTGAATTGTAGTGAGGAGTTAAACATTTAATTTAATTGATTCCAAACTTGTATCCAGAAAGTGTGCACTTAGGGGCAGGTAAATAAAAAGTGAGATAGGTCTGCATGTGATGAGCGGAATGACCAACAGGTGTTGGAGAGGTCAGGGTATATGTGATGGAGTAGAAGGAGAAAAGTCAATTATAAATATAGAATAGAGTCTGGGTTGTATTAGCGGCACATGATATTTTTCGTAATTTAGACCAAATTTGCCTCCAAGTGGATACGGGCCAAGTTACATCCAGATGGTCCTCCCATGCCAATTTGAGGTCAGTTTTTGGTAGGTCTAGATATGGTTGTTGTAAAAGGAGGTATATAACCAAGGCTTTAGGAGATGTATGGAGAAGAGTACACAGGTTAGATGAAGGTGTGGGAAACTGAGGGGCTAGAGATTGGAAGTGGCTAAGAGCTTCTGTAATGATGGTTTGTAATAACTGGAATTTGGAACGAAAGGAGGGTGGAAGATGAAAAGGCCTTTAGCTTGGGAAAAAGTCAAAAATGAATAATGGGAATAAAGTTGATTTATCCATATTAAACCAGTCTTCCTCCAGGCTCGCCAATAAATAGGTTTATTCTTATATAGTAGGGAGGCGTGATGCCATATTGTAGAGTTTAGGAAAGAAGTAGTGTCAGTAGTATTGTATAATAGCAGTGGCTCCAACAGTTTACAGAGATGTTTGAACATAGGAGTGCAAATAGTCTGAAGTTTCTTCTAGAAAGTCAGGTATTCGCAAAAAGTAAAGGGAAAGAAAAGAGAAAACATTTCTCCAAGTCTGCGCACTGAGGACGTTGTTCCGAAATCCAGTAGATAGATTGTTTTAGAAGAAAAGCTGAATGGTGAATAAAAAAATTAACACCTCCATGAGATTTGGGGCGTTTCAGTTTTTAATAAAGGTATAATCATGTTTTTCTTTTTCCATAAGAAGGAAGAGAGTATGGAGTTGATTTATTTGAAGAATTTGGAAAGGATGTATATTGGAATATTAGAAATAGTGTATAAGACAATAGGTACTAGCAGCATTTTTATGGTGTCAAGGCGACCCCACAAGGAAAGCTGTATTGGGTGCCAGCGGTTAACTAGAGTGGATAGTTTTTGGGTATATTCATCGAGACTTAATAAAATCGAAGTTTTGAGTGTTGAGGAAAACTATAAGCCTAAGTATTTATTTTTTGAAGAGCTCCAAGAGAATCTGGTAACTAAGAAGTCTTGTTGAAAGGTGCATTTGTTAAGGGGTAGAAATTTCGCATTTATCATTGTTTAGTTTATATTCAGAGACGAGGGAATAAGTCTCCACTTTGTGTAAAACAGGTAGGATCGAACATGAGCGTTGAGATATTAGGAAAATATCATCTGCATATGCAGACCTTCTGACTTGAGTGTTCCAAAAGAAACCAAGAATGTCAGGATTTTGCCTGATCATGGACAAGAAGGGTTCCAATGCTAAATAAAAAGAAAACGTGAGAGAGAGCATCCTTGATAAGGCTTTCTCAGCATCTAGGGTAATTGCTGCTAGGGGATCGGTGAGATTGGTGGATTTAGATAAAACATGAAATATTAAACGTGTGTAGTCTGATAGGCATCTCCCTTAATGAAACCGGACAGTTCTTTCCCAAGACATTTTGGTAAAAAGATTCTAAATGAAGAGCTAAGGCTTTGGAAACGATTTTATAGTCAATGTTGACAAGAGATATGGGTCTAATTGTGACATAACTGTGGATCTTTGCCATCTTCTAGGATGAGACAGATGAGAGCGTCCCGAAAAAGAGCCAGATGACTGACTTTTGTGGAGAAAGGAAGAGATAAGAAAAGATAATTGAGTGAGAAGCAATTTAGAGAAGTATGTGAAAAATTCAGCGGTAAATGCATCAGGACCTGGGGCTTTATATGGCTTAAAGCAAAATAGTGCAGGCTGGAGTTCAGTCAAAGAGATGTCAACCTCAAGAACAGAGATCTAAAGTAGGATCAAAAGATTTGTGTAGGACTTAAGAGTTTTTGGTGCTATCCAGATTGTCCGGAATGTGTTCTAGGGAGTAAAGATTCTTAAAAAATTTCACAAATTCTTGCAATATGTTAAAGATCTTTATGCAGTATGTTTGAATGAGTCATTAATGGATTCAATTTTGATTGTTTTATTTTGAGATCATTTGCTAATAATTTGTTTGATTTGTTTTGACCCCCATAATATCTAGCACTAGATTTGAGCAAGAAAGAGGAGGTATTATCAGTAGAAGATTTGTTGAACTGGAGCTTTGCGTAATTAAGCTCTTGTAGACTAACTTTGGAATTAGAAGTATAAAATGTGTTCAAAGTGTTTTATTCTTGCAAAGAGCTCGTTATTTTTATTTGTGGAGAGTTTCTTTTTTTTTTTAAACATATCCAATGATAAAGTCTTGGGCAGAGGCTTTTAAAAGCATCCAGAATAAAGTTAAAGGCGTTCTTGTCTGTGTAGTTTGACTGAAAGAAGTCATGAAAGAGGAAATAGCAGAAGCAAAAGAAGTGTCTGATAACAGTGAGTTGTTAAATCTCCATTTGTTGGGTTTGGTGGTGTTAGGTAAAATATCTAATTGAACAGAGACAGGAGCACAATCAGAAATTAAAATAGAGCCTATGTCGCCAGAATGTACAGTTTGAGAGGGAGTGCGAGATGAATATATAGTCATTTTGTGACTGTGTATGATAAGCTTGGAGAGTAGTATGTGCATTTCCTCCATGTGTGGGGTGTGAGTCTCCAAGTATCAATGAGTGCACTTTGTTGGAGAGCTTGAACAAATAATATTTGGGATTTATTGGGTACATCAAAAGAGGAGGAATTTGTTGATAAAGGGGTCAACAATCTGATTACATTCATCAGCAAAAATAAAAAGGTCTTCTGGACATTTCAAAGTTTTTTGAGTTGACCAGAATTGGCAGTATGTGGCGATAGGACCATATAAGTTAAAAATAGAGACAGGAACATTGTCAATGATGAGATTGGTGTCACAGGATACTGACTCTTAGGGAAGATGGTTACTCACTAAATGAACATGGAGAGATTTGTGGTGTAAGTTAACATTCTTTTTACCATTACCTGGTGAAAAATAAATGTATCCAACCCATCCTCTTTAGTTTCAAGAACTCGGATTCTGTAAGATGAGATTTCTGAACAAGAGCAATGTCGACCGAGATCTCTACCTTTTAATGGGTGAACCTAAACCCTTAACATTCCACGATACAATTTTCAATGACTTAAGGAGGAAATATGGTGTGATCTATTAGTTAGCGGAAGAAGAATGAGTAACGAGGATCACGTTTGTAGTAAGAGGTAAAGGAAGGAAAGGGAGTAAAATGGAGAAGGAGAAATGAGTGAAGAGACAGCAAAATATATTGGAAACAAATAGAAGATGTAGCTCAAAAACAAAAATGGGAAGGCGAAACAAAAAACATGAGGGAAAAGGGACATCCCTAAAATAAAATTTCAATGGGTCTGGGGGTGTTTAGACCAAATGGAAGGATGACACATCCGGGCTCCGGAGGGAGGGCATGGGGGAGACTTGAACAGATAACAGCGTAAACCTAAACGGACATAAAACCTGTGAAAGGAGAGAATTAGTTAGTTTAGGTAATCATATTGAAAGAATGCAAATATAAGCAAGTATTCGTAATGTGAAGAACAATGCATGCCATATAGTATCTGGTTAAAGAGACAATACCTGCAAATAGGCACCAAAAGTGAAGCAAGTATTAATTGATTTGGATACGTTCATGGCTTCAGTCTGACAGCCTTGAAGAAATCCTCGAAGGTGGAAGTTGGAAGTTTTATTTTTGTATGTGACCTTAAACAAAGATGGCAAAGGCTGTTAATGAGCCCCACGATAATTATTTTTTATTTTAATCCATAAAAATACATAATAAAAAAACTTTTTTTTAAACTTTAAAAATAGTTCCATACATTACATTTCAAAGTTTCTAATTTTAAGACAATAGCTAAAAACAATGTCCATAAAAATCAAATAGTGAAAGCATACAGTCCTTAGCAACCTCTTCCTGATTTTCAATTACAATCTTCTTCATAAACCAATTTATCCAAGTAAGCAAAGGATTTCCTTTGTTAACTGCCTGCAAGATATAACCTGCAACTGTTCGGCAGACATTTTCAGGTTTACATATAAAATTCATTGCATCCTTGTAAAAACTAAGTTTCTCAGTTAAAAAGATTGGTCGTGAAATTATCCGTCTAATATCTTCAAACCTACAAAAAAGCATAAAATGAACTGTGGACTGAATTGCTTTCCCAACACATGGACACCTGGGATGTTTTCTTCCATATTTCATCTTTTGGGAATGCCACTAGTTGTTGTAGGGTACCCATCAGCAACCTAATCAAATAAAATCTTTCTATTACATTTGTTACCCTTATTAAATATTCTTGAAAACCTGGTTAGATTGGCCCCGGCCGTATAGCACACACTTTCTTTTTTTACCTTCTCTACTTTCTCTGGCATAACCTTGTTTCTCTAAAAATAAAATTTTCAATTCTTTTTTTCCATACTGTAATATGCTAACAGGGTTCTTGACCGACATACTTTCATCAAAGTCTAAGTAAATTGTACATATATGCTAACCAAAGGATTTTATCCTAGCGCTTAAGGGCTAAACAATCCTCAATAATATCCCTGGTAAACTTTGTTCCCTTCTTACTCTAGATGTTATACCAGGAGGTTATTGCCCTTATATGTATTATGTCTACAAAGTAGGTTACATTTGTTTCTCTGTGTGTCTCTTACCTCCACTGGCTCCCCGTCGAGAAGAGTAACATTCAAGCTACTCACCCACGCCTACAAATCCCTCCACAACATCGGACCCAAATACCTCAACGAAAGAGTCTCCTTCCACGTACCCAAAAGGAACCTCCGCTCCGCTGACCTCGCCCTGGCAGAGACCACATGCATCCGCAGATCTAGAGCAGGCGGAAGAGCCTTCTCCTACCTCGCAGCAAAGACCTGGAACGAGCTCCCAGTCAACATCAGACGCTCCCCCACTCTGCACACCTTCAGGAAGAGCCTCAAGACCTGGCTCTTCGAATGATCCGGAGCTGCACCCCCCCCCCCAGCGCCTTGAGACCTTCACGGGTGAGTAGCGCGCTTTATAAACCCCTGATTGATTGATTGTAATGTATATAGGCGCAGACCTGGGAACTGCTAAAAGCCTGCAGATAAAATAATTTTCATAAGATTGTGGTGGAGAGGCATCAGCCATGCCCCATAAGACCCGGCCGAGATACACTTACTGTTATACAATTTTAACATATCCCGTATGGGTTTATTTCCCATCTTCCTAGAAAATCTAAATATAGCCTCCACAGATCTAATAAACTTAAGTTTTGCAAATTCTATATGGGGACCCCAATTGCCATTATAAGAAATAAGTACACCCAAATACGTAAAACTTTTGACTTCTTCCAACTTAAAGTCCCTCACAAAATGATTCTTTTTCTTAGCTTTCCCCACCCACAGACCATCACAAAAGTTTGTCAAGTTTGGTTTTAAATCCCTCTGCTCCATGTATGTGGCAAAAGCATCGATCAACTGTTGTAAACCGTTTGCAGTTCTAGAGATTAGTACCGCGTCATCCGCATACAGAAGCATAGGGGTTTAGCGGGAACCAATTCTTGGTACATCAGCGATCACCTGTTGTAATGTTCTGTCTATCCCATTATTATACAGTGAAAAAAAAAGGGTGCAAGGGCACAGCCTTGTCTGATTTCCCTAGAAACCTCAAAACCTGGAGGTACACTCCCCATGAATCCCATATCTTACTCATGCAGGCAGAGATGAATGCAATTGTTACAAAAGAGATATTATATCAGCAGGGGCACCCATTTCAATCAGTTCCCCATAGTTTGGCATGATTGACGCAGTCAAAGAATCAAAGGCACAACTTAGATATGCGAAGAAGAGATGAATATGTTCCCTCTTACCCAGCATATATTTACCAAGATGATTTAGGTTAATACACTGTTCCACCGTCCCAATATCCCTCCTAAAACCGTATTGGGAGTCTGTTAGAACATAGTTATCCACTGCCCATGTCTCAACCTATCTAATACAATTCTCACCATTATCTTAACAGTCCAGGGGGATATAGGGCAGTAGCCTTTAACATCCCCCCATCACCTTTTTTAAAGTTTGGGACGATTATACTATCAGTCCACGTACATGGGACACATCCCTGGGCAGTTGCATTACAGACCTGAGTTATGGTGGGGACCCATAACACCATATATGCTTTATATGCGTCTGCAGGAACCCCATTGGATTTTGTAACGTTCCGCTCACTTCTCTGCCTATCTAATGCTTTTATCAGATGAGATTATCAGTTGTTAACCAAAGCGATTTTTTTCTACCTAGCATTGTTTGTGTGATATTGGTGTCATGTGTATCGTGTTTTTTATGCCCAGATCAGGCCTTTACTATAACTGACATGTTCTGAGGATTGTTTTATTATATTTAATGTGCGCTTTTATGGTGTTATTGCATGAACTCGAAATAAAGTTTATTTTGATTGACTTATTGAACCCCATTGGGACCTGGGGCTTTGCCAGAAGCGGTGTTATTAATTGCAAGCGTTACCTCCTCCAAGGTAACCTGCTGCAAAGGGATAAAGACATTAAGGGTGGAATCACCTACAATCTTACTTCCCACAATCAAAATGTTTTCAAAGTGTGTTCGACAATCATTCAGAGCAATTAATGTTTCTACCCTTGGATCTAAATCATCTTTCAGGAAAGGTGAATTTATCACTTTCCAGAATAATAAGGGGACTCTAGTTTCCGCCGCTTGATTCAGGTTAGCTCATGCATGCTCTTTCTTCGTGTTAAGACTTGCTTATATAATAGTCTAAGCCGTTTGACATCCACTTTATCTTTAGGGGTCAGTTGTAAAGCTTTTTTAAATTTTGGTTAGCCTGTGCGCATTCATGGTCAAACCATCCTCTGTTCTGCTTCTCAATATCCTTATTGACCATTTTTAGGTTAGTCTATAGCCATTGTGATTTTTCCAAGCGCTCCCACACCGTATCTGGAGAAGATTAGGCATCAGTACAAACAATAAAACTTTTCCTGTTAACTTTTACCACTTTTTTCAAAAGGGATTTTTCATCAATCCCTGTCCATTTAATACCTATTCTATTTTTCCCTGCTTCAGCAATCTTGGGTCCTAATAGTGTCTTTTCACATTCCCTTGTTTTTATACTTATAGTCAACTTAAGTGAGGCATGGTCACTGAAATTTGTAAATTCTGTAAAAAATGACCTAAAAGACATCATTCTGTTCAATGACAATATAATATAATCAATACACAATAAGCATCCATTTCCCTGAAGGGTAGGTATTGGTGTACATCCTTACTCATCATTTAATTCCAATATTTCCAAATTGTATTCACACAAGTTCATTTATCAATTCCCCATATCTATAATGTGGGAAATGGGATTGATAATTCCCTAAGGTGTCAATAAAACCACATAAACTCCTCCCTGAGTAACAACACTTGCGAGTGTTAAAATCCCCCATCCAGATGTAGACACAACCAGAATCATGACCCTTTGAGAAATCAGCAAGTTCTTTAACAAGCTCCTCCATAACAGTATATTGTGTGGCATTAAAAATATTATAAAAATGTATTACTATAAGAGATTGTTTATTATCCGTTTCCAAGAGGGCCAGTTGGAAGAAAGGTAAATGACTATAGACCTTCCTTAATGTAACTGGGGTGGTTGTGGACCTCAATATTGCCAAACCTACTTTGGTCCGCCCATGTAGTGTTGGTAAAGCTGGGGTAGATACAGTAACAAAACCATCAATATAAAATGGTTGTGTATGCCATGTTTGCTGAAGGCACAACAGTTGCACTGGTATTATGTAGCTTAGCCAATCTATCATTAATTTTGTGTTTAACCCCTGCTATATTCCAAGATCTAAATTTTTTTAGCCTACTCATACAGATTTCTTTCTTCTCCTGCCCAGGGTCTTAGCTTCCGTTATTTATGTTACTCACATTTCTAGTTATAGCTTCTTCACCACTCTCCTCCTTAAGTCAATCCTGTTCACTCAAACTTGAAAGGGAGGCAAAACGATTTGAACAAGTCACTGAAAGACAATGGCTAAAATTATCTTGATGGTGATACCACAGGCTATCGTGATCTTCGATTCTCAATTGGTGGTTTATAAAAGAAACCTAGTGGTACAGTGATAACTTTTTCCTCGGGGTCAGTCATGTGTTGTTGTTTGGCTTGGATCTTAAGTGAAGACTTTACCACATCCCGGTGCCGAAAGTTCATAACAATACAGTCCCCGTTGCCTAATGTTAAATCACCCTTCTAACCATGATGAGTTTTTGGAAAAGATGATTCATATTTAGGCCAAAACGGTCATGATTCCGCTACACCTGTCCATCACGAGCGTAAAAACAGGACATAGAACATAGTGTAGGGACCATTACAATAGTAACGGTTAAACATGTCCCCAATAAAACCCACCCCTGTCCCGTGCATCCTGCACTCCATAGTATATAATGTATTCATGGTTACAGTAATGTGCATAATCATGGTTTTCAAGTGTTCACAATTCAGTATCAATGCGTGTTATTTTTCACATCTTATACTTTTGGAGAAATGTACATGTAATGCCGAAGAATATTGACGGTGCTAAAGCACACGCTTTAATGAGAACTTTGTTTGTAGATTGGTTTCGGGGACACTTTGGATTAAGGAATATAAGCATTTGCATTCACTGGCACAGGAAACTGCTGCCCTTTGGCTTCATTGCACGATGAGGGACGCATGCGTTCAATGCGTGCGACGTGCATACTTACTCGGGTGTGGCCAGGCTAGAAATAGCCACACCCGAGTTCTAGAAGGCGCTTGGCCTTCCGCCTTCATCTGGGAGAGACTCCTGCTTACCTGCTAATCACCGTGGCTCCGGTCTGGTTTCTGCGAAGTCGGTTTCCTGGAAACAACATCCTGGCACTGCAAAGGTCACCTCGTCACTCCTAGAAGAAAGAAAAAGAAAGCTAAGTGAACAATTTCTTTTTGATGTTATTTCAGAGCTAAGGCGCCCATCGCAAGAAAGCATCTCAGAATTAAAGACAATTTTTGGAATACTTTCATTTTAGCAAGAAGCATTGTTAAAAGGAGAAAAGACTGAAACAAAGAACTGTGTAAACAGAACTTACAGAACTTTAATCGTTTGTGCTATTAGGAGCAAGATTTTATATTTGCATATGTACCTTTTTAATTTGTTAACAAGAGTATGTGATGGAAGAGACAGTCAGAGGAAATTCAAGTAAGTGATTGGTGAACATTAAGATGGATGTTAAGATAACAAGCTGTTAATAGGTATAAGGAATTTAGTAACTTATTCATGTTTACTCTATTGCCTCACAGAATTAAACCATCTAAGAATCATACATCAACATCTACACACCTATCAACCCTTCCACAACAACTGGACGACATCACGAGACTCCAAGGACGCTACGCTATGTTCTTAAAGATCGCAGGTAGGGAATAATACGAAAAAGGTTGTCTTAAAGGTGAACAACGCTTGTAGTGAAACTAGTGTTAGTGCATAACTAGAGATTACAGAAAAGGGTGCTAAATCTAATCTTGTTGCCTCGCAGGTCGACAACAAGAAGACGTCAGCGTCCTGTATCCGGCCCTCCTCCCTAAATCTCACCCCGTAGCCTTAGTGAATTATTGAAAACTCAGGTTATAAGGTAGGGTATTGGGAGGTTGGCTCATAGCATCTCTGCGAGCACTACTAGCAAGCATCCTACAGGTAAGAGTGCTTGTTTAATCCTTGACAAAAACTCACCATCCAGTGTGCCACTATTTCCTAATTCTGTCCAGGATTCTTTGGAATGGGGTTCTAATTTTGGAACTCCTTTCAGAACAATAATATATGGATAAGCCTCTGGAGGTAGATGTAATGTTGCTGAGGTGGAACACCATGACCCAGTCTTTAATATACTATGATGGTAAGATGACACCGCCCTTCCCTGTATTGGCACTGGCAATGGACCCTCTACAATACCAATTTAATTTTACTAGAACTTTGTGTTACTAAAGAACAAGGGGTACAAGCCATTTTTGTTTTCAGAAATTGTTCAGGCCTAATAGGGTCATTAGCTTTAACCATAATTTGATCATTGGGAGGGGTAATACTATTATCTGCTTGCTTCTGTGATATTTTCACTGAGTTCTTCGTTGCATTCTCAAGCGCTACGACCCTCTGTTTAATTTCTTTAAGCTCCGCCATGACCTTCCGCTCTATATTGTCGAATTTTGCATGCAACTTTTTTTATAAGTGCCTCCAGATTCCTGGTTCCATTTAGATCTTGTATTTTCGGGACCCCCTTACAGGTGTCATTCTTTCCTGAAATTAGTGACTACAGTCTTCAGATCCCCTGGCTGCTTGCTTTTCTTAGCTGGGGCGAAATTGATTCTTCGGAAGGTGAGAGCTCAACTAATTTCAGGGATTTGTTAAAAACACACGAGGAATGATTATGCATTAAGGGACTTTACAAGGGTATTGGTACTTCTATTTGCTCTATGAGAGTAATTTCCTCTACCGATTCCACAACAGCATTACACAGAACCTTATTTGCAATTTGTTTCGTTGCAGCAAGCCTTCCTTCCACATTACATATTTCACTTTCGATTAGGCCCACGGCATTCATCAGGTAATTAATGATTGCATTAATAGTTTTCTTCTGTATTTTCCCCGTAGGGCCTTCTATTAACTTCCTTTTACCTATTACCAGAGTTATCAATTGCGTTCAACAGATTAAACCTCACTGTTCCCAACCTCAAGATTTAATCCCAGCAAGGTGGAATTTCTAATAAAAGTTTAAGCTTTTTACAGATCCACACAAAATATAGAAAAGATTTGGGTTATCCAAAAAGCTTATACATTTCAATTAAATGTGTGCCACTTATAAGTCCAGTGTTCTTAACGTGAAGCCAAGGGGGGCGGCCCTGCCCTGGCTCTTCCTGGCAATGACGGGCAAGTACGGGCCATCTCTTGGCCCGGGTGAGGCCCGCGCCACGTATGGGGAGATGGCACTTTATGCGCTGCAGGTGTTTCCCTCTCCCTTGCTTCGCTGTCAGGATGGAGCAGTGCTCCCTGGGACTCCGAGTCCCACCAGGGAGTGAAAACCACCAAGCAGCTAAAAACAGTCCCGCGCTGCGGTAGGGGAGATGGTGCTTTATGTGCTGCAGGTGTGCCCACCCCTTGCCTCCACAAGGGAGTGAAAACAACAACCAAGCAGCTACAACTGGCCCTGGGCTGGTCTCATGGAGAGAAATGATTTGCGCCCGTCTGCTGTGTTTCTGGCATTGTCCTGTGGTAAAGATAGATGTTATTGCCAGACCAAAAGATTTTTTTCATGAACCTGGTGGCTGAGAGAACTTAAAGGAAGTCTGCGTATTCCAGAAAGTAGAGAATGACACCTCTGGGACATTTGGAGGAAGAAGCAGAATTTGGCAGATGACTGAGTCTATGAGCATGCTTAATATTAAGAGATGGTGCCTCTGAAATATTTAACAGTGCAGGAAGAAAGGGTTTGAAAACGTGAGGCGATCAGGCCCCTCAGTACCCTCTGGCAAACCATAAAAGCGCAAGTTATTGCGTCGGTTTCTGTTTTCCAAATCTTCGATCTATTTTTGAAGTATCTAGACTTGAGATTAAAGCTGGGTAACTATACGAGTAGTAGCAGTAAAGGCGGAAGTTTGGTGTTCAGATGACTATTCTTTCATCCATCCTAGACCATTTGTTGTCAAGTCTCTAATTTCGTGTTGGTTTCCTCCACATACAGGTGTACGGCTCTCATTTGCTTGCAATAAGAGGTCCGTGGACACCGACTGGGAAGCTTTAGCAGGAGCGGGAGGGTCTTTTTTGAGTTATTTAGTGGTGCTTTTTCCTGCAGCAGGGGGTGGTAAGGCAACTCCTGCATTGGCAGCAGAAGAAAGATGCAAACCATGAGACGTGTGAGAGACAGAATCCTCAATTTCTGGTGGGGGATAAGTATGAGAGTTTAAAGGCGTTCTATGAAAAAAGGGTATAACCCTTACTTCATAGGTCATTCGCAGAGTGGGGCGGATAGGCAGGGAGCTAAAGAATCTGCGACTAGACTGTGTCTCTGCCAGATATCACGTTAAAGAAGGTAAGTAACTTTTACATCTGATAGTGACATCTAGCCGCAGATTCCTTAACTTTTGAATTAAATACTATAGCTATACCCCACTGGAGGAGGGTCTGCGAACAAATCCTACAAAAGTTCTCAAAGAGAACCAGCCGGTCTAAACCAACAACCAACCAAATGTACGTAGGAATAGCAGAACAAGAGCTTGGCTTTTAATAGAATTCATGATCACTGTCACAGAACATATAAATAAAAAACAACCTTATAGGTCCTAGAGAATCGGCCCCTAAAGAACCATCTATCAGAAAACAGACATTATCCCATATCTCCCAAAGGGTAAAGAAAACTCAATGACCAAAAAGGGCCAAATGCATGACAAAAACCATGTAATCTGCATTTGCTCATGAAAAAGAAAATCAGAGAAAGAATTGTCCTGATAAAATCCCAAAGAAGGACTTTCAGAACCCATTTCCCCAAAAGCAAGATGAACAACACCTCCTTGGTATAAATAATTTAGTTTGGACAAAATGAGGATTTATATTCATCAAATGCAGCAACTGTATAACATCTTGCCAGAAAAATGTATATATTGGTATATATAGAGATATATATATATTATCTACTGGCGGTCGCCAGTAGATAGTTATAGTTAGGACCTATTTTCCATAGGAAATCAGCGACATTCTATTTGAAATAGCTCTTGCGTCGGTTGACGAATCTTCGCGAAATTTTCAAACTTTATGACCCGCTCCGGTCCGCTCCTACCCTGAAAGTTTCAGGGTGATTCGTCAAGCGGGGGCCGAGAAAAAGGGGGTCCCAAAACATGTTTTCCCCATTCATTTTCCCATAGGAAACTTTAGACAAGGCTACAGCCCGAACTGCTGAACGGAATTACACAAAATTTGGCAAAGAGGTAGTTCTTGGTTCAGAAAGAACCCTTTTTGTTAAATGGTGTAAATCCGTTCAGTAGTTGCGGAGAAATTAAAAAATAAGAGTCAGAAAATCAATTTCCCATAGGAAACTTTATGCAAGGCTACAGCCCGAACTGCTGAACAGAATTACACCAAATTTGGCAAAGAGGTAGTTCTTGGTTCAGAAAGAACCCTTTTGTTAAATGGTGTAAATCCGTTCAGTAGTTGCTGAGAAAATCAAAAGTAAAAACACATATATATCTGGGCGGAGCCTAACCACACATGTCATCGTGAGATCTGATTGGCTGTCAGCACTTCATCCTGGAATTGCTGGCAGCCATCTTGGGACCAATATAAATGATAGTACCCCATTGAAATGCATTGTAGTGAATCAAAGATTTTGAGGGTTACCAAAAGGAGAACTATAAAGGGTGATAACAGACTTTAGTTACATTAGAATTCATTTGTTGATGGTACCATACTAATTTCAGGAATTGTGGTGTGTTCTAAGGTGATTTTACCCTGTGAAAAACCTTCTGCTGGGATATCATGAATCATGTTTGAGAGAAAACTATTTTCACATGCTTGTCCCATACAGTTTTGAAAGGTGCTCCAGAAGCTAAAATGAGAGCATATTTTCTGTAAATTCACATTATCTTTCTCAGTCATGTGAGAGTGAAGTCTGACATTCTCAGTAAAACATGTACATCCAACAAGGGCAGAGACTGTCAGTTGATTCCTTTGTGTTCTACTGCAGCTTCCCAGAGTGTTCTAAAGAACAACTAGAGTGCTAACAGCCTTACTTATGACAAAAGTATGGCACACCTGAAGCCATCTTGATTGGAATAAACTGGTAACACTTAAAACATTTAATTTAAAAAGGAACAAAAAGATGGGGTTCATCTTGTCATAGAAATTATGGTTAGTGCTCTGGAAAGAAAAATTAGGACATGTTTCAAGTGTGATCTCAAATATCTTCCTGTTATATTTCAACAGGAGCAGCCTGTCAGTTGATGCCTTTGTGTTCTACTGCAACTTCCCAGAGTGTTCTAAAGAACAACTAGAGTGCTAACAGCCTTACTTATGACAAAAGTATGGCACACCTGAAGCCATCTTGATTGGAATAAACTGGTAACACTTAAAATATTTAATTTAAAAAGGAACAAAATGATGGGGTTCATTTTGTCATAGAAATTATGGTTAGTGCTGTAGAAAGAAAAATTAGGACATGTTTCAAGTGTGATCTCAAATATCTTCCTGTTATATTTCAACAGGAGCAGCCTGTCAGTTGATGCCTTTGTGTTCTACTGCAGCTTCCCAGAGTGTTCTAAAGAACAACTAGAGTGCTAACAGTCTTACTTATGACAAAAGTATTGCACACCTGAAGCCATCTTGATTGGAATAAACTGGTAACACTTAAAACATTTAATTTAAAAAGGAACAAAATGAGGGGGTTCATTTTGCCATAGAAATTATGGTTAGTGCTGTAGAAAGAAAAATTAGGACATGTTTTAAGTGAGATCTCAAATATCTTCCTGTTATATTTCAACAGGTGCAGCCTGTCAGTTGATGCCTTTGTGTTCTACTGCAGCTTCCCAGAGTGTTCTAAAGAACAACTAGAGTGCTAACAGCCTTACTTATGACAAAAGTATGGCACACCTGAAGCCATCTTGATTGGAATAAACTGGTAACACTTAAAACATTTAATTTAAAAAGGAACAAAATGAGGGGTTCATTTTGCCATAGAAATTATGGTTAGTGCTGCAAAAAGAAAATTTAGTGCATGTTTTAAGTGAGATCTCAAATCCTCTTCTATTTCATTAGAAAATTCTGACATGCAGACTGAAACAATTACTTTCAATACCAGCAGTAGACTTCCAGTTAACTCCTTGGTGAGCAGGAGCTTTACTACAGTGATCTAATGAACAACTAGAGTGCTAACATTCTGAATTTATGGCAAATGTGTGACACATCTGAATGCCCTCTTGATGGAATCAAAGTAAAAAACTGAAAGCATTTCCTACTGAGGAGACTGCAGTAAATGAGGAAATTAGGAAACTTCATAACAAAGAAGTCTTCCAAGATGGCCACCAGTGAAAAAAGAGCCCAAATGTAGCACAAATGTTACCCAGATGTAGCCCACATATAGCCCAATGACAAAAGTGTGAAAAACACTTTTTATTTTTAGTTTTTTGCAGTTTTATGTAGTGCAGACTGGTCAGGTATTGGAGCGTTGCATCTTAAAACATGACCCCCTACACTACAAAAACACCACTGCACTACCCTAAACTCTAAAACACTACCCCCAGCACGACCCCCTACACTACACAAGCACCACTGCACTATCCTAAACCTTAAAACACTACCCCCAGCATGACCCCCTACACTACACAAACACCACTGCACTACCCTAAACCCTAAAACACTACCCCAACACCACTGCACTAACCTAAATCCTAAAACACTACCCCCAGCACGACCCCCTACACTACCCAAACACCACTGCAATACCCTAAAACATGACCCCCTACACTACACAAACACCACTGCACTACCCTAAACCCTAAAACACTACCCCCAGCATGACCCCCTACACTACACAAGCACCACTGCACTACCCTAAACCCTAAAACACTACCCCCAGCACGACCCCCTACACTACACAAACACCACTGCACTACCTTAAACCCTAAAACACTACCCCCAGCACGACCCCCTACACTACCCAAACACCACTGCACTAACCTAAATCCTAAAACACTACCCCCAGCACGACCCCCTACACTACCCAAACACCACTGCACTACCCTAAAACATGAACCCTACACTACACAAACACCACTGCACTACCCTAAACCCTAAAACACTACCCCAGCACGACCCCCTACACTACACAAGCACCACTGCACTACCCTAAACCCTAAAACACTACCCCCAGCACGACCCCCTACACTGCCCGAACACCACTGCACTGCCCTAAACCCTGAAACACCAGCCCCTGCACGACCCCTACACTGCCTGAACACCACTGCACTGCCCTAAACCCTGAAACACCAACCCTAGCATGACCCCCTACACTGCCCGAACACCACTGCACTCCCTAAACCCTGAAACACCACCCCTTCACGACCCCCTACACTGCCCGAACACCACTGCACTGCCCTAAACCCTGAAACACCACCCCCAGCACGCCCCTACACTGCCCGAACACCACTGCACTGCCCTAAACCCTGAAACACTACCCCCAGCAAGACCTCCTACACTGCCCGAACACCACTGCACTGCCCTAAACCCTGAAACATCACCCCCAGCAAGACCCCCTACACTGCCCGAACACCACTGCCCTAAACCCTGAAACACCACCCCCAGCATGACCCCCTACACTGCCCGAACACCACTGCAATGCACTGCCCTAAACCCTGAAACACCACCCCCAGCACGACCCCTACACTGCCCGAACACCACTGCACTGCCCTAAACCCTGAAACACCACCCCTGCACGACCCCCTACACTGCCCGAACACTACTGCACTGCCCTAAACCCTGAAACACCATCCCCAGCACGACCCCCTACACTGCACTGAACACCACTGCACTGCCCTAAACCCTGAAACACTACCCCCAGCAAGACCCCCTACACTGCCCGAACACCACTGCACTGCCCTAAACCCTGAAACATCACCCCCAGCAAGACCCCTACACTGCCCGAACACCACTGCCCTAAACCCTGAAACACCACCTCCAGCAAGACCCCCTACACTGCCCGAACACCACTGCACTGCCCTAAACCCTGAAACACCAGCCCCAGCACGACCCCTACACTGCCCGAACACCACTGCACTGCCCTAAACCCTGAAACACCACCCCTGCACGACCCCTACACTGCCCAAACACCACTGCACTGCCCTAAACCCTGAAACACCACCCCCAGCACGACCCCCTACACTGCCCGAACACCACTGCACTGCCCTAAACCCTGAAACACCACCCCCTGCACGATCCCCTACACTGCCCGAACACTACTGCACTGCCCTAAACCCTGAAACACCACCCCCAGCACGACCCCCTACACTGCACGAACACCACTGCACTGCCCTAAACCCCTAAACACTACCCCCAGCAAGACCCCCTACACTGCCCGAACACCACTGCACTGCCCTAAACCCTGAAACATCACCCCCAGCAAGACCCCCTACACTGCCCGAACACCACTGCCCTAAACCCTGAAACACCACCCCCAGCAAGACCCCCTACACTGCCCGAACACCACTGCACTGCCCTAAACCCTGAAACACCACCCCCAGCATGACCCCCTACACTGCCCGAACACCACTGCACTGCCCTAAACCCTGAAACACCACCCCCAGCACGACCCCCTACACTGCCCGAACACCACTGCACTGCCCTAAACCATGAAACACCAGCCCCAGCACGACCCCCTACACTGCCCGAACACCACTGCACTGCCCTAAACCCTGAAACACCACCCCCAGCACGACCCCCTACACTGCCCGAACACCACTGCACTGCCCTAAACCCTGAAACACCAGCCCCAGCACAACCCCGTACACTGCCCGAACACCACTGCACTGCCCTAAACCCTGAAACAGCAGCCCCAGCACGACCCCCTACACTGCCCGAACACCACTGCACTACCCTAAACCCTCAAACACCAGCCCCAGCACGACCCCCTACACTGCCAGAACACCACTGCACTGCCCTAAACCCTGAAACGCCAGCCCCAGCAAGACCCCCTACACTGCCCGAACACCACTGCACTGCCCTAAACCCTGAAACACCACCCCCAGCAAGACCCCCTACACTGCCCGAACACCACTGCACTAAAGCCTGAAACACCACCCCCAGCAAGACCACCTACACTGGCCGAACACCACTGCACTGCCCTAAACCCTGAAACACCACCCCCTGCACGACCCCCTACACTGCCCGAACACCACTGCACTGCCCTAAACCCTGAAACACCACCCCTGCACGACCCCCTACACTGCCCGAACACCACTGCACTGCCCTAAACCCTGAAACACCACCCCTCAGCACGACACCCTACACTGCCCGAACACCACTGCACTGCCCTAAACCCTGAAACACCACGCCCAGCACTACCCCCTACACTGCCCGAACACCACTGCACTGCCCTAAACCCTGAAACATCAACCCCAGCAAGACCCCCTACACTGCCTGAACACCACTGCCCTAAACCCTGAAACACCACCCCCTACACTGCATGAACACCACTGCACTGCCCTAAACCCTGAAACACCACCTCCAGCAAAACCCCCTACACTGCCTGAACACCACTGCTCTGCCCTAAATCCTGAAACACTAGCCCCAGCACGACTCCCTACACTGCCCTAACACCACTGCACTGCCCTAAACCCTGAAACACCAGCCCCAGCACGACCCCCTACACTGCCCGAACACCACTGCACTGCCCTAAACCCTGAAACACCAGCCCCAGCATGACCCCCTAAACTGCCCGGAAACCACTGCACTGCCCTAAACCCTGAAACACCAGCCCCAGCACGACCACCTACACTGCCCGAACACCACTGCACTGCCCTAAACCCTGAAACACCAGCCCCAGCACAATCCCCTACACTGCCCAAACACCACTGCACTGCCCTAAACCCTGAAACACCAACCCCAGCACGACCCCCTACACTGCCTGAACACCACTGTACTGCCCTAAACCCTGAAACACCAGCCCCAGCATGACCCCCTACACTGCCCGAACACCACTGCACTGCCCTAAACCTGAAACACCAGCCCCTGCACGACCCCCTACACTGCCCGAACACCACTGCACTGCCCTAAACCCTGAAACACCACCCCCTACACTGCCCGAACACCACTGCACTGCCCTAAACCCTGAAACACCATCCCCAGCACGACCCCCTTTACTGCTCGAACTCCACTGCACTGCCCCAAACCCTGAAACACCACCCCCAGCACAACCCCCTACACTGCCCAAACACCACTGCCCTAAACCCTGAAACACCACCCCCTGCAAGACCCCCTACACTGCCCGAACACCGCTGCACTGCCCTAAACCCTGAAACACCACCCCCTACACTGCCCGAACACCACTGCACTGCCCTAGACCCTGAAACACCACCCCCAGCACGACCCCCTACACTGCCCGAACACCACTGCACTGCCCTAAACCCTAAAACACCACCCCCAGCATTACCCCCTATACTTCCCAAACACCACTGCACTGCCCTAAACCCTAGAACACTACCCCCAGCATGACCCCCTACACTACCTGAACACCACTGCACTGCCCTAAACCCTAAAACACTCCCCCCAGCACGACCCCCTACACTACCCGAACACCACTGCACTGCCCTAAACCCTAAAACACTCCCCCCAGCATGACCCCCTACACTACCCAAACACCACTGCACTGCCCTAAACCCTAAAACACTACCCCCCGCATGACCCCTTACACTACCCAAACACCAATGCACTACCCTAATCCCTAAAACACTACCCCCGCATGACCCCCTACACTACCCTAAACCCTAAAACACTACCCCCGCACGACTCCCTACACTACCCAAAGACCACTGCACTACCCTAAACCCTAAAACACGACCTCCTACACTACACAAACACCACTGCACTACCCTAAACCCTAAAACACTGCCCCCTACACTACACAAACACCACTGCATTACCCTAAACCCTAAAAAACTACCCCCAGCAGTACCCCTACACTACCCAAACACCACTGCACTACCCTAAACCCCAAAAACACTACCCCCAGCAGTACCCCCTACATTACCCAAACACCACTGCACTACCCTAAAACACTACCCCCAGCACGACCCCCTACACTACCCAAACACCACTGCACTACCCTAAACCCTAAAACACTCCCCCAGCACGACTCCCTACACTACCCAAACACCACTGCACTACCCTAAACCCTAAATCTACCCCCAGCATGACCCCCTACACTACACAAACACCACTGCACTACCCTAAAACACTACCCCCAGCATGACCCTCTTCACTACCTAAACACAACTGCACAATTTGTTACAGGCGTTGCAACGCAGGCCTGTGGTGCTTACTGGAAGTACCTAGTGGGCTAGTTGGGCCCCAGGGACCCTCAGGATTCAAGGTGACCTAATCACCCAACTTAAAACGCACCACGGGGCGCGTTTGCACAGTGGTGAAGGGAGGGGGCGGGGCCTCAGGTGACATGTGCGCAAACACGCCCTGTGGTGCGTTTTAAGTTGGGGAATTAATTCCCTTTGAATCCTGAGGGACCCTGGGGGCCAACTAGCCCACCAGGTACCTTCAGTAAGCACAACAGAGTTGCGTTGCAGAGAGGTGAAAAAGGTGCGTGGCCTCGGAACGCCTCTCTGCAACTCAGCTCTGTGGTCCTAACTGTAGGTACCTGGGGGGCTAGTTGGGCCCCAGGGACCCTCAGAATTCAAGGGGACTTAATCCCGCAACTTAAAACGCGCCACGGGGTGCGTTTGCACACATGTCACCTCAGGCCCCCTCCCTTCACCACTGTGCAAACGCGCCCTGTAGCGCGTTTTAAGAGGTAGTTTTAATCCCCCTGCCCTATTATGTACTAGGGACTTGCAGAGGAGGTCATGCTAATCACAGGGGTACCCCAACGCATAGTGTTCCCTAGTGTATGTAGGTGTTTTCACTGTATTCTAAGTGTTTTTTAGCATAGCACTGGCTCTGGTTAGTCAGAGTCAGTTACCACCAGTACCCGTCTGAAAAAGTTGTGGGCACAGGATGATTTTGCAACAAGGCCTCTTTCTGCTCCTCTGTTGGTTCTTTCTGCACATCTTTTGCTTCTTTCTGTGCGTTTTTTCTTCTTTCTTCACATGTCCTACCTCTGTAGGCATAGTTAGAAACTAGCATTTAAAAAAACCTTTGAAATTCACTTAAAAAATCATAGGTTTCAGGCACGTTATAGTTAGAAATTAGCATTTAAAAAACCTTTGAAATTCACTGAAAAAACCATAGGTTTCAGACACGTTATAGTTAGAAATTAGCATTTAAAAAACCTTTGAAATTCACTGAAAAAACCATAGGTTTTAGGGACAGTTATAGTTAGTTGGACATTTCACTCGTACAAAACCATAGAAATTCCCCCGTTATAGTTAGTTCAGCTAACTATAACTCGCGCCCCCGTAATGCACTGCTGATGACGTCACATATTACATCACTCATGACATGGTCAGTGACATCACTGATGACATCACTGATGACATCTCAAATGACATCACTGATGACATCATCCATGTGATAATTTCATGCATCTTCTCACACCCTAATATAACTTTTGATACACCCACTCTAAATTACAGACTGCCATTCGCAAAACCATAGACACTCCAACACCAAAAACTACATACCCACTCACTGATTCTTAGGTCTACACACACATCCACTCACTCACCCGTACAGTCACTCATACTTAGTCACTCAGTACAGGACTATCATATGCACTCATACACCTATATAAACACTCACACACCGCCACTCATCCATAGAGGTACTCACACACCTAGTCAGTCATGCAAAAAACTTAATCACACACCCATTTACTCACCTATACAGTTATACACACACCAGCTCACTTACTCATACAAATACTAGCACATTCTTACGCTCTTATACAATCACTGATACAAGTACACACATCCATACAGCCACTCTCACAATCACACACTCTCACTTATAGCCATTTATATACTCCCTCACACATATATACTGCCTTGCACATATGTAGTTACTCACACATGTACCACTGAGATATACATTCAATCACTAACACACCCATACACACACTCACCCACCCATACAGTCCATCACAGATGCACTCTTGAAACCATGCACCCAGTGAATCACCAACTCACATCTATGCACAGAGTCACACACACCCCACCCACACAAACACTCAGGCACCCATACAGATACTCAGACAATCAATCAATAACCCATGTAGACACTCATGTAGCTATTCAGAAAGCCATGCAGCCGCTTACAAACCAACAGACAGACGGATACAGACATTCACACAGTTTAGTCACTAACCCATGCATTCAGTAAGATACATTTAATCACTCACTTGTAGAGTCAGTCACTCACGTACTAAATCATCCATTCAGACACTTATACACCCACTCATTCTTCAATACGCCTTTCCCTAAATATATTAAACATATTTAAACTTTACAGAAACACACAGTCACTGGATGATGTCATCAGTGATGTCATCAGTGATGTCATTTGAGATGTCATCAGTGATGTCATCAGTGATGTCACTGACCATGTCATGAGTGATGTAATATGTGACGTCATCAGCAGTGCATTGCGGGGCGCGAGTTATAGTTAGCTGAACTAACTAGAACGGGGGAATTTCTATGTTTTTGTACGAGTGAAATGTCCAACTAACTTTAACTGTCCCTAAAACCTATGGTTTTTTTCAGTGAATTTCAAAGGTTTTTTAAATGCTAATTTCTAACTATAACGTGTCTGAAACCTATGGTTTTTTCAGTGAATATATATATATATATATATATATATATATATATATATATATATATATATATATATATATACATATACATATACATACACACACACATATACATATACATACATAAAAGTGTCACCAGATACTCTGACTGGCCAATTCACAGAATTTCACTGGCCAATAACTACCGCAAGGACGTATAAAGCTTGCCCTCGTAGGGCCTTCACTGCCATAGTCTGAAAAACTGAACTTCGAGCTGTAGATAAGCTCGAAACAGCAAGGGAAAAGAGAATCAACTGCATCTTTGATTGAAACCTCTTTTTTTTGGGAAGAACAAACGTATAACACATGACAGTCATGTATACTCTGTATACCTAATAACTAACTAGAACCAAGAGACAGTTCCAGAAAAACATTTCAACAATTTTGAAAGTGGTAACACACCTAATAGTGCACTTGTCAACAACGAGCACATGCGTCTGAGATACAAGACAAATAGGATCGTAAGACAACTATTGTGAAACACAGCAGCACATTATATCCTGTATACACCGTATACAAAAAACCACTCTGAAAAGAGAGGTTGGGCAAAAATATACAACCTAGTGAAAAAAGGGAGTAGTACGGCACCAACACAACACCGTAGGTGACTTGCCGTAAGAAAAAGCTGCCTGTCAAATGGTATCATAAAGAACTGACACCACAAGGAACAGTCATGAATCCTCACGAATTAAATACAGAGTACATCCTCTCCAAAAGACAGGTAATGCCTATCAGACAGGACCAAGCATATCAAGAATATCATAGGAGGAAGAAACGTTTACTATAAAATCAAAAATCCTCCTATTATAAAAGTGTCTCCCAAGACTTTTATAGACGATTAGCGGCCTTGTTGGCGACCAAAACAGCCCAACACCTTAGGACATATTGTCTGAAGTCAGGACACAAAGCCATCCAGATTACATTGGTCTTGGGACAAGTTGGCCCAACCCAAGCATCATAAACCTTTTGCTGCCAATTTACAGCATCACAACATGAGGCAGGAATATGAATTGCCTGCAGTTCAGGTAACATTTATGCCTTTAATAGAAACTGTTCCTTTACCCTAAAGGAAGAACTTGCAAGCAAAGTAGCATTCAAACCATGCAAACATATACTCTGAGTCAGAGCAAAGCTTCAACTTGCTGAAGCACCCGATCACCCCAAGAGTAGATCAAAGAGTCACTATACACCAGTCAGCAACTGACATAACCACATGCCTCTAAAAGAGCACTGAAGAAGAAAGCCATACAACTTGCATACTGAACTGCTTCGAAGAAGCATGTAACAGATCGGCTTCCATACAGAAACACCTTTCTTAATAGTCTCTTGAGCAGAAAGCCCTTCCTCAGATGCCAGGAAACAAAGGGAACCTCCCTTAGTCATTTAAATCAATACACAAAATAAAAAAGAAAATGGTACTGAGGTTATAACCACTACTCCTCACTGGAGTACACATGGTTGTACTGGAACCGAATTGGACATATCCAACGTCCTAATAAGGCTATTCTTTGACAAACAAACATCAATCCCAAGCCTAGCTAGAAGCAAAGCACACAGACAGAAAATGTAGGACTGCAACTCTGTAGTTCTCCGTCTTTCATGGAAACATCTTAACGCCGCATCTGCCCGATTGCCAAAAAGAAGGGCACGATCAAATGGTATATCGGCCAAAGCCGACTGGACAGCCTCTGAGAAACCATAAGATGCCAACCAAGCCCAACGCCTTAGCGCCACTGCAGATGCCATGGCCCGACCCACAGAATACGTAGTTATCCATGCCACACCTTATGGTAAGCCTAGCGGCCTGCTGGCCATCTCTAATCAAGTTGCTTACCTCAGCATGGAGGTTATACGGAAGAGATGGGAGCATGTTCTGTGAAGAATCCGATAAGGCATAGGAAAAGCGCCCCAACACACAAGAACTGTTGGTGGCTCTCACTGCTGAGCTCGCTACAGCAAATATATGCTTACCACAAGCATTACGACCCTTAGCATCCTTACCCACCGGAGTTTTAGGAGTAGAATATACATCCTTAAAAGACGTTGCAGCTTGAGTCACCAGGCCACTAGTGGAAGGATGTCTATGCAAACAAACTGGGACCCCAAGTGTAGGAAAATGCCTACGTGCAACATCACGGGGGCCACTGAGACCCCCGACTCAGGCTTGGCCCAAACACCTAACAAAACGTCAAATAGGGCCTCACTATACGGAAGAACAGGCTCTCCTCTTGTCTGACCCTGGCAAAGTATTTCAAACAAAGGGTCTATAGACATCTGCACCATGGGCAGTGACAAGTCTAAAACTGCAGCCCCTTTCCTCAGCATGTCTGCCAAAGAGGAACTTGCCTCCGTGGCAGGACTAATAGGAGAAAGCAACCCCAAAGCAGGCGAAGAAAGCAGCCCACTAGTCTCAGCGAGTGCTGTAAGCCAGCTCTCCTCCACCTGAAACACATTGGCATCGGAAATGGGTTAAAGAAGTTGAGGCGAAGTCGATACAGGTGGACCTCCCAACCCCTCTTCCTGGAAAGGGGCCACAAATTGAACAATTCCCTCAGTTTGCACAGCCGAATCCGCATCAGACGCTGTATGACGCCGAAAAGGCGTCATCACAACGTCGACTGGGGGAGGAGAGGCGACTTCGACTGGCGTTGTCAATGTCAGTCAGTAGATCAAAGACCGGTGTCGTAGGAAAAGATCCCAAAGGACTATGAGCCTGCGCCAAAGCGATGTCAGTCGACGTTGACCGGCGCCGATCCATTGCATCCGATGGCCCAACCGTCACAGAGGACAAATCCTCCGACGGCGCACCACTCACCTCCTTGGGGCCCAGAGGCGCTCCAGAGGGAGGTGGGGTTCCAAAGATGAGGTGTAAGGAATCATAATATTCCCTCAGCTGAGCCATTGATGCACCGGCTCCCGGAAACACAGGGAGACGCAGAGCGGAGTTGCGTACGGCTTCCTAAGCCCAGGGAGATGGAATATCCACGCGGTTAAGTCCGAGAATGCCGTGACTTCAACCGCCCCTTACCTTTTGACTTCACTGGAAAACGACGTCCCCCAGACTGGCTTCGGCTCCTAGATCGACCCCGCAAATGTTTTTCCCGGGACGACGAAGACCAAGGCTGGGAAGCTTCCGAAGATCATGATATGCGCGCTGTCATCAATTTCAAAAGCCGCTCCACCTACTTTAGTTTTAGCTTCTGGCAGGAACCACAATCCTCAGCGTAGTGGTGCTCACCTAGACACCACATAGAAATTGTGCAGGTCTGTCACTGACATGTCGGCTACAAGACCCACAAATTTTGAAACCTGTCGACATTTGACAAAGGCACACTGTTCCACCGACACCAGGTGTCAAAGTAGGTTGAGAAAAACCGACCTGAGGAACCGCTTCTCTGGATCCGCGTTACAGCGCGGAAAAGAAGAAACGGACGTACATGCGCCGTAAGGGGCTTACATGGCTCCACTGACGTCATGACTGAAGTAGACGTCATTGCGGAGCCGTACGACGCCGTCCCCCAGCGGGCAGAGGTACTGCTGAAAAATTTCCAGATCCAGACTGGCACCTAGGGAGAATTCAAAAGTTAAGGAATCTGCGGCTAGATGTCTCTATCAGGTACATGACATACCACTGCAGGATGAAGAAATACCATGATGCCAGTAAAACAGTACGTTTAAGCTTTCTAAAAATGTATAAGACTCAGACAACAGGTGAGACTTCTCTCAATCCTAGAGGAGCAGATATAAAGGCATATTTTTTTTATCTCCTTAACATTAACAGAAGAACCTTGTTCCAGTGGCTTGAAGGACAAGATACCCAGAGAACTCATCTCTTTAGTAACAGAGACCTTACCTGATTCACTTAAGTTTCAGAAGAATTTTTATTCTTAATCGAGCTCTTTCAAATTTTGTGAAAGTGCTTAACACAAACAAAAGCATCTCTTCCAATATATCGAGGCTATCGTATTCCCCCCCCCCCCAAGTTGAGCAATTACATCTCATGGCATGCTGTTAAACACCTCCTCAATCAATATCACTCCCCATTTAGCACAAACTAATAATTTGTGGCCCCTTTGATATAAACTTGGGAATCCTAGGACTAACCTTTATTAAAAGGATATTCCATTTCTGGAAATGTAACACTGGCCTTAAGTCAAATGAAATTATAATAAGCTTTCTCTGTACCGTTATACTTTAGAATTTTATTACTACAGATTTAGTAACACCAACCAATAAACACCATTAACCCTCATATCAAGGTAATCCTACACTAATTATGTTGGAGACCAGAAATAACTCCCTTAATATACCGAGCTTTGTAACTAATGTGCTATAAGAGCGAATTAAGAATGGATAAAAGTACAAAAAATGTATTTACACACACAAATGGTGCAAATAATACTAGAAATATTTGCTAATATTGTTTTTTTAAATATTTAACTACTGTTATGAAGCTTCTCCTGGATTTAATTGTGATATGTGGTTTATCCAATACTTTGTAATACTGTAATTGTAAACACTATTTGCAACACACATACATATACACACACACACACACACACACACACACATATATATATATATATATATATCATGTTACTCCTGTTCTCTCCAAACTGCCTTTAACGTAAAAGTTACTTGCCTTCGGTAATGTAATATCTGGTAGAGAGACAGTCTAGCCGCAGATTCATTAACTTTTGAGTTCTGCCCAGGTGCCAGTCTGGATCGGGAAAGTTTTCAGCAGTACTTCTGCGTGCCGCGGGACGGCGTCGTACAGCCCCGCGATGACGTAGACTCCGGTCATGACATCAGTGGAGCTATATAAGCCTCCTCCGGCGCGCAGACGTCAGTTTCTTCTGTGAAATCTTCCGCCTCAGAACTAGGAGCCACTATAGAAACTGGTTGTGCAAAAAGTGTGCCAAAAAGATCAAAAATCTTTGAAACATAAATAAAGAACAAATGGTATGTTAATACCAGACATGGATTTTAAAGATAAAAAAACAAAATAATTGACAAAGCACAGGGCTACATGAAGCCCTGCACCCTGGTGAATAACCATCCTGTAAAGGAAGAAATCCTTACACTCGATAGACCATTTATCAAGGGGAATGAATGGCATGGTAACAGCAAGCTAAACCTATAAGAACAACACCAAGCTGTTTGCTGAATCATACCATTACGTGCCAATACAAGGTATGATGATACCAAACAAACTTTCAAAGAAAGAACAATTAAACCAATACTGCCCATTGGTGTGCAATCCAGTGTGAAAGTGAAAATGGATGGTATGGCCCCATCCAAACAAAACCTATGTGGCCAGGCTAAGTGGTCTGTTGAGTCCCAACATAAGATGATAGTGATCACAGGTATATAACACCAGTACTGAAAAAGGGTATAATCCTTACCTCAAAGGTTATTCGCAGAGTGGGGTGGATAGGCAGGGAGTTAATGAATCTGCGGCTAGAACATGTCTCTACCAGATATTACGTTAATAAAGGTAAGTAACTTTTACATCTGATAGATTCCTTAACTTTTGAATTAAATACCGTAGCTATACCCTGCCTGGAGGAGGGTCTGCGAACTAATCCTAGAAAAGTTCTCAAAGAGAACCAGGTCATAACTAACAACCGACCAAATGTACGTATGTATAGCAGAACAAGAGCTTGGCTCCTAATGGAATCCAAGATCACTGTCGCAGAACATAAATAAAAAACAACCCTACAGGTCCAGGAGAATCGGCCCTTGAAGGAAAAGGGGGAGACCCATAAAGAACCACCTGTCAGTTAACAGACTATCTTCTATCCCCCAAGGGGATAGAGAGCTCTTTGACCAAAAGGGCTGAGTGCAAGACAAAAGTTATGCAATCCGCATTCTTCACAACGATAAAGAAATATCAGAGAAAGAACTGTCCTGATAAAATCCAAAAGAAGGACTCTCAGAACTCATTCCATTATAACGAGATGAATGAGCACCAAAAGAAAGATGAACAATAATACCTGCATGGTATAGAGAATTTTCTTAGAACAAAATGACCACTCGAAGACTACATAATGCCTTGTAAAAGACTAAAATGACACCAATAGATTTGAATTCAATATTGATATTCATCAACTATGCCATTGTAAAAATTCTTTTTTTTTTTTTTTACCACAAATGTGTATCACCTGGACATATGCATAATATATATAAAATTGTGTCACAATAGACTCAGAGTGGCCTGACAACACAGAGCACCACTGGCTCACCTTTACTGCAGGACTGCTGGCATCTACAAAGCCTGCGCCTGCATGGTCTTCATTGTCATGGCCCGAAAGTCTGAATATGACTCCGAGCCGTGGGCACGCTCAAAATACTAAGGCAAGCGAAAGAAGAAAAGGGAACGCATCTTTTAGTGCAGTATCAAAATATTAAATCAGGAAAAAACAAAACATTAGAAGGAAATATATAAACTGAATCCTTGTTACCAACAAGAGCATGCAACAACAGTTGTGATACGAAACACAATTTGATCACAAGACCGCCTCAAGAAGTAACAGCCACGATTTCCCAAGGACTTGCAAAACAGAGAAAATAGATACATACACAAAAAGACAGGTAATATATATCCTTCAGACAGATGCAAAAAGCACTGTGGGGAGAATAACAAGAAGAGCTTCCTATAAAGCCTAAAAACTCCAAACAAATTGTATGACCGAAAACAGGTAAGGAAACTGCAGGTGGAAGTCTCCATCAGATTGTTTTCCGACACTACATATCACAAGATACAGAGTTCACCCCCTTAGGTTCTAGGAATGAACAAATGAATCACCTATTCCCTCCACAGAGAAGGCAACTAACTTGAGTTTTCCAAAGAATATACCATAAACTCGGAGTTTACTCACACAATTTTCCAAAAAGTGAAGCACATAATAAAATGTAGATATGCAATCCGCTCAGAAGGAGAAAACAACCTGCACCATAAAACACAGTCCAAAAGGACTTGAATGAAGGATGAACCGTAAGAACATGCATTCAAAAGAATACAAAGCGTAGGCCCTGAATCCATCAGCGCTGTAATAAAAATGCACACCACACGAGTAGTGAGGACATACTTCGCTGAGTACTCGAATGATTAAAGAGCAGAATGTCCTTATATAGCAGACTTACCACTGGCATACCAACATGTCCCTATGAGAGACAACAAAAGGTCAAAACCATGCACATTTTAGCATACTGAACTGCTTCAAAGAAGCTTGCGTCAGAAACTCTTCCATACAAGAAGACACGTCTCTTGACAACCTCTTGAGCACAAAGCTCATCCTCAGAGGCCAAGGGACAAAGGGAAACCTCCCTCGGTTATTTAAACCGATCCTAAACAAGGAAAAAATGGTACTGAGAATAAAACATCTGTTCTTGCAGGACACCAAGTGGTCAAACCAACAATGGGCATGTAAAATGCCCTAGCAAAGCTTACTCGCTTATAAAGAAATAGTCTGCATCTCAAGCATAAAGACAAGTTACCCAGTAATAGCCAATGAAAAGCTACGATTCTGAAGACCTCTGTCTGTCACTGAAGCATCTTAATGCTGCTTCAGCTTGACTCCCAAAAAGGTGGGCACCATCAAATGGCATGTTGACCAAAGTCGACTGGACAGCCTCCGAGAAACCCGAAGCTTTCAACCAAGCCCAACGCCTTAATGCACTTGCCATCGCTCGACCCACAGAGTCCGTTGTGTCCATACCACACCTTATGGTAAGCCTAGCAGCCTAATCAAATTATCAATCTCAGAGCGGAGGTTATCCGAAAGAGATGGAAACATTCTGTAGCGAATCCCATAAGGCATGGGAAAATCGCCCCAGCACACAAGTTGTATTTATGGATCTCAAGGCTGAGCTTGCCGAAGCAAATGTGTGTCACCAAGCTACAGGTGGAAGGGTGTCTATGAAGACAAACTGGGTCTCCAGGTGTAGGCAGGTGTCTACGTGCAATATCTCAGTCCACTGAGGTCCCCGACTCAGGCCTGGCCCAAGTACCTAATAAAATATCAAAAAGTGTCTCTCCAAATGGAAGTACAGGTTCTTCCCCAGCCTGTCCCTGAAAAAGGACCTCAATCAAAGTGTCTGTGGAACTTTGCACCGTAGAAAGTGACAAGTTTAAAACTGTAGCCACTTTCCTTACGTCTGCAAAGGGGGAACTTGCCTCTGTAGCAAGGCCAGGGGGAGAAAGCAACCCTGAAGCTGGTGAAGTATCCAGGCCACTAGCCTCTCCCAGAACAGACAACCAGCTCTCTTCCATCTGATGCACATTAATGTTGGGAATGGGCTGAAAGAGCACTGACTCAATCGACACAGGCGGTCTTTTTACAACCTCTTCCTGAGGGGGAATCAAAACTTTGAATAGTCTACTCTGCATTCGACGTCGTACGACGCCTACACGGAGGAGAAACGACTTCGACCGACGCAGTCAGTGTCGGAGTCGGCTGATCAGAGTCCAGCGTCGTAGGCGGAGATCCCCAAGGACTGTGGACATGCGCCAAAGGCTCCAAGGGCTCAACCGTCACCGAGGGCAAACCCACCGACGGTACCCCACTCACCTCCTTGGGGCCTAAAGGCGCTCCAGAGGGAGATGGGGTCCAAGGAATTATAATATTCAATCATCTGAGCCATCGATGCCACGGCTCCCGGAAATACGGAGAGATGCGGTGCAGAGTCACGTACGGCCTCCTCAACTGTCGAGCAGGAGGAGCCATGGGACACGGCATCTCCAGGCGGTGAAGTCCAAGAATGCTGCCAACTCTACCTTCCCTTACATTTCGACTTCCCCAGAAAACGACGCCCTCCAGGACGGTTTCAGCTCCTAGATCGATTCCGCAAACGCTCTTCCCGGGACGATGAAGACCGAGGCTGGGAAGCCTCCGAGGACCGTGACACGCGCGCAGCCATCAACTTCAAATGCCGCTCCTTTAGTGACTTCGGTTTAAGCTTCTGGCAGTAGCCACAATCCTCGGCGTTGCGGTGCTCGCCTAAACACCACATACAAATTGTATGCGGGTCAGTCACCGACATATGTCGGCTACAAGACCCACAAGGCTTGAAACCTGTAGACATAGAAAAGGCACACTGTTCTACCGACAACAAAGTTGTCGAGGAAGGCCAAAAACCAAAATCGACGCGAGGAACTTCTCCGGATCCGCGTTGCAGCGTGGAAAAGAATAAACTGACGTCCGTGCGCCGGAGAGGACTTGCATAGCTACACTGACGACATGACTGGAGTGGACGTCATCGCGGAGACGTACGACGCACGACGCCATTCACCGGCGCGCAGAGGTACTGCTGAAAATTGTCCGGATTTAGACTGGCGCCTGGGAAGAATTCGAAAGTTAAGTAAACTGCGGCTAGATGGCTTTATTAGATACTTTTTTTTGCCTCTGTATGCTCTAGCTTAAAATGAATAACATAACTGAAAATGCATTATATTAAGATAATACCCACAGTAATAACACTAGTGAATGCCCTAAAAAAGCAAGATTAGTAGTTTAAAAAATAAAATAAAATCATAAACCTTGTTGGCTACTTGCATTCTAAAAAAAAAAAAAAAAGACAGTAAGGTTAACCTAAGATATCAAGTATATACAATACACTCCAAAAAATGTTTACACTCTTCTCTAGCCAAAAGGGGTGTTATCACTCTGGGTTTTGAATTTTATGCTAATGTACTATAGACTGTTTAAAAGAAAAGCACTGAGTGGGCTTTGATTTTCTTGGAGCTATCTTCAGCCTTACACGGTTCAGCATTCCTATTCCATGTGAAATATTAAAGAGGAGTACTTGGTATTCCGTTTGGTTCCAATAGTAAAGATGCACAGCATACTAGAGGAAAAGCATCCAAAGCGTCAAAATTGGATGCTAACCAAAACACATGAATAAATTATGGATTAGTCTCTAGGTGTCCTTAACGAGCAAGTTACTTACCTTTGGTAACATTATCTGGTAGAGACAGGATCTAGCCGCAGATTCCTTACTTTAGAATAACCCCACGGCGTGAGACTGGATTCGGAAACTTTCCCACAGCACATCCGCGCATCAGCAGAGGGCGTCGCACGACTCTGCACAGACTACGTCCACAGGATGTGATGTTGACCGAGTCCATATAGCTGCCTCGCCGACGCGTTGACGTCAGTTTCTTCTGTGACCATTTTCTGCACTCAAAATGCGGAGTCCCCTATAGAAGCTGTGAATGGAATAGTGTGCCAAAAACAAACAAAAGAGTCCAAAGTGTCAAATAACCATTATAGTCGTAACCATAATTCAGTATATGAATATCCTAACAACCTCAAGACGAAAGAGAACCCATATAGGTAATAAATACTGTGCTCTTCCTCTCCCTTCTCTTTTTTTAAATTTTTTATAAAAGACCAAAATAATTGAGACCTAAAACGACTCAGTTCACAGAGCGGGGAGGTTGGGCGGGTCGTTAAGGAATCTGCAGCTAGATCCCGTCTTTTCCAGATAATGCATTACCGAAGGTAAGTAACTTGCTCATCTGATAGAGCCATCTAGCCGCAGATTCCTTACTTTAGAATCAAATGCCAAAGCCATACAATACCCGGATGAAGATCTGAAACAATAAACATGAAGTCTCTTAATAAGAGCAACCCGGCCCAAAATAGAGAGAGCGGATCGCAGGAGTGCAGATACACACCCTACCCTATAGAGTCCCCTAAAAGAGGCAATAGGTAAATAAAGTCGCAAGACCCCTAAACCACAGGAATAACATACCCATGTCATAAAGACAAGACTGTTTTAAGATCTCTCCTCACAATAACTGTGGACAGAAATACAATAACATAAATGATAAGGCAACACACACATGGGAAAGATATCACCCATACCAATAAGACTTTGTCTTCAACCACATGGTTATATATTCAAATCCGAACAGCATGTTCGGACCTATGAACCCAGAACAGCCAGCCGTGCCGCTGAACCACACCTGTAAACCACCTATGGACAGGACTGCTCTGTAAAGAACACAGAGAAAATCCATCCTCTATGGGGAAAACAAATGTTCATATAAAAGAAAAGACAACATTAGCCCCCTGTTGACATAGAAGCAGTCCTTCCATAGAAAAAAGAACAAGTGATGTACAAGGACCTCTAGAACATACAATATATAATAGTAAAATAATCAAACGCCTATGCATCAACAAAAGAAAATGCACTTTAAAAGATAGCTGAAAGAGATAACCTGTATGCAACAGTGACATAACAGTATGTGACCATAGCGGAATCATACCCTTGGAAACGCAACAGCATCCAACCCATCAGAGTAATGCAAGTTGCCTAAAAGACAACCATTAAACCATGGCAGCATAAAATCGAATAAAAATATCGAGAAGTAAAAGAAATTTTGATAGCCTAACCAACACGAAGGTCTGCACAAGACAGTGCCTTATAAATAGAGACCATCATCGATGGATTGGTAAAAGCTGAAAAGACATCAATTTGCCTAACCCTCCAGGAGCACCACTTCGCCAAGTGAGAACCCAATCTACAGCCCCTAAAGGCAGAAAATAAGGTCAAGAGTTGTCTACAAGCAACTATAGACAGTAAGATAATGAAAGATATCACCCTATAAGAGAGCAATAATCCGGACTATCAGGAATAACGAATAGTTTCTTACCTGTCGGTGTAGTTTTGCAGCTTGAAGACTTTCTGGATTCACTATGCTGTGCATTATTCCGTGGTCTAGTGGTTGGGTGCGGAATCGTAGTCTCTTTTCTCTTTTTTTTTTTTTTTTTTGTGTAGCCCAGGTGGGCGTCGACGCCCCATTATTTGGTGTCCTCCCGTGACGTCGGCGCGCTTCCTCCGGAAGCTCCCACCCTTGGGGGCCATCTTCGGATTCTTTTTTTCTTGTCTTGTGCTTGTGTTGTTTATCCTTTTACCTTTTGAAGGTGTTTTCCCATTTGTTAGTCCCATCTTCCTACGGTCTCATCTTTCTGGCGGAGGCGGGTGGGTTCGCTAGTGAATCCAGAAAGTCTTCAAGCTGCAAAACTACACCGACAGGTAAGAAACTATTCGTTTTGCAGCGTGAATCTTTCTGGATTCACTATGCTGTGCATAGACTTTGTAGCGGTTTGCTATGTTTGTGGCGGCTGGGTGGAAGATGAGCGTTGGTTGTTGAATATATGTTGAAGCACCTTTTGACCTACTTGTGCTTCTTTGTTCATCTGTATATCCACGCAGTAGTGCTTAGTGAATGTGTGCACTGAAGCCCATGTTGCCGCCAGGCAAATGTCTTGGATAGGTGTGTTTGCCAGGAAGGCGATTGTTGCTCCCTTTTTCCTGGTCGAGTGAGCCTGAGCTGCTCCTTGTAGCTCTTGGCCTGCCTGTTTGTGGCAGTATTGAATTGTCTGTGCGATCCATCGTGCGATGGTATTCTTAGTCACTGGTCTGCCCAGGAAACTGCTTGCGAAGGACACAAAGAACTGCTTTGTCTTTCTACAATCCTTAGTCCTTTCAATGTAATGCATTACTGCTCTTCTGGCGTCCAGAGTGTGCAGTGCCCTTTCTGCGCTGGTGGATGGTTTTTGGAAGAAACTGGGAATTTCTATTGTTTGGCTTATATGGAACTTGGACATCACCTTTGGCATGAAGTGTGGGTCCGTCCTCATTACCACCCTGTCATTGTGAATCTGAATGTAGGGTTCTTGTAGTGTGAGTGCCTGCAATTCACTCACCCTACGTAGCGAGGTAATCGCTACCAGAAAGGCCGTCTTTATTGTGAGCAGGTGTAGCGAGGCCTTGTGAATGGGTTCGAATGGTGCTTTCATAAGCTGTGTTAGAACTACATTGAGGTTCCATGCAGGCGGTGGCATCCTCTTTGGCGGGGTTATTCTTTTAGCTCCTTCTAGGAATCTCTTTACCACTTGAGATGTAAAGAAGCTTTTCCCCTTTTCTCCTCTTGTATAGGCTACTATTGCTGCAAGGTGCACTCTTAGCGATGTGCAGCTTAGGTTACTTTTTAGTAAGTGTGTTAAGTATGTTAGCACTGTTGATTCTCTGGTGATTCCACTGTGGAGCTTTTTCTTGATGCACCATTCAGTGAATCTCTTCCATTTTGCTGCATAGCATTTCCGTGTGGTGGGCCTCCTCGCTTCCCGCAGTACTGCCAGCGTGCTTTGTGGAAGCTTGAGGTGAGCGAACTCTAAGTCTTCAGGAGCCACGCTGCTAGGCTGAGGCTCTCTGGTTCTGGATGGAGTACCCTTCCGTTTTGCATCGAGAGCAGGTCTCTTCTTTTTGGGTACTTGTGTGGTGGTCCCTGTGCCATTTCCACGATCTGTGAGAACCAGGACTGCCTGGCCCACTGTGGTGCTGCCAGAATTAGCGTCATGTTGCTTGTTCTGCACTTGCTGAGCACCTTGTGTATCAGCGGTATCGGTGGAAAAGCGTAGGCAAAAGTCTTTGACCAGCTCATCCATAGGGCATTTCCCTGGGATTGTGGCCTGGCTGCGAAGTATTGGCATTTTGCATTCTGGTGTGTTGCAAACAGGTCTAGTTGTGGGGTACCCCACTTCTTGAATAGTCTTTGCATCTCCTGCGGGTTGAGCTCCCACTAGTGTGAGATTGATGTCTGTCTGCTGTCTGCTTCCACATTGTCCTTCCCTGGCAGATGTATTGCCAGGAGGTCTATTTGTAATGGAATTGCCCATTTCCATATCTGTTGCGCTAGATCCGACAGCGCCACTGACTGTGTTCCTCCCTGCTTGTTGATGTAGAACATCGTTGTGGTGTTGTCTGTTTGTACTAACACCCTTTGCCCATACAGCTGTTTCTGGAACGCTTTTAGTGCAAGGAACGCGGTCTTTAGTTCTAGGTAGTTGATGTGTTTGACGGCATCTGTTTGTGTCCCTAAACCCCTCACTTTGAGCAGGTTCATGTGCGCTCCCCACCCCATTTGGGATGCGTCTGTTGTGATGGTCACTGTCTGAGTTGGTGGTGTGAATGGCTTTCCCCTTGTTATGTTGTCCTTGTTCCACCATGCTGTCTCTTCCTGCACTGCGTGCGTTACAACCACTAGATCTTCCCAACTCCCTGTTGCCTGTGACCACTGCTGTTGCAGCCATTCCTGGAATGGTCTCATGTGTAGTCGAATATTGGGGACTAGGTGTATGCAGGACGCCATCATCCCCATGAGCTTGCTCACCGTCCTCACTGTCAGACGTTGCCCCTTCCGGTATTGGCGAGTCTCCTTCAGTAGTGCGAAGGTTCTCTTTTCGCTGGGGAACACTCTGCCCTGAATGGTGTCGATTTTTGCACCCAGGAAGATGTTCACTTGTTCTGGTTCTAGCGACGACTTCCCGTTGTGTATGGAGAAGCCTAGTTTTGTCAGAGTATGTGTGACCTGCTGAGCATGTAGTTTGCATTGGTTGTAGGAGTTCGCCTTCACCAACCAGTCGTCTAGGTAGGGGTATACATGTATTCCCTGCCTCCGCAGATGTGCTGCTACGGCAGCTAGGCATTTTGTGAAGACCCTTGGCGCGGATTTTAGGCCGAAGGCTAGGGCCGTGAAATGGTAGTGCGTCTTGCTGATGGTAAATCTCAGCAGATGTTTGTGTTTTTGGTTCATGGGAATGTGTAGGTAGGCATCCTTGAGGTCTATTGTGGACATAAAATCCCCGTGCCTTATCGGAGGTATAACCTGTAAGGACGTCATTTTGAACTTTTGAGTTTTTATGTATTTGTTTAGGAACCATAGGTCCAGTATGGGCCTTAACGTTTCGTCTACTTTTGGTACGAGGAAGTAGTTGGAGTACACTCCTGTACTTCTTTCCTTGTATGGTACCTCTTCTACAGCCTGTTTGTGGAGGAGTTCTTGTGCTTCCTGCCACAGTAGTGATAGCTCTTCTGCTGAGCGTGTCTTGTTGGTTGGCCTCCTGTTTGGTGGCTTTTTTACCAGTTCTATGCAGTAGCCGAACTGTATGATGTTGAGTATCCATTTGTCCGTTATCTTCTCCCACTCCTGGAAGAAGTGTCTTAGTCTGCCTCCTACGGGTGTAACATGATCGTTGATTTGTAATTGTTGTTTGGGTTTTTGTTGTGCCGCGCCACTAGGGATGTTGTGAGTGCGGGCACGTTTGGTACTGTGGAGCCACTTGGAGGCGGGTTGCTGGCCCCCCTCTCCTTGTTTGGCCTCGTCCGTTTGGTCGACTTTGAAAGGACTGGCCCCTCTGTTGGTTCTGCCAGCCTTGTTGCTGCTGACCCTGTAGCGCCTGGCTGCTTCCCTGAAATGTTTGCTGTAAGGCCTGTTGCGATGTTCCCGGTTGGTTCCTTCCTCTGCCATTTGGTCTTCGTGAGGGGGTGCCCCTTCTCATCCCTCTGAACTGCAGTGCTCCCATGGACCTTGCAGTTTCGTTATCTTTTTTGAGCTGTGTCAGCGTCTCGTCCACGGGCGTGCCGAACAACTTTTCCCCGTTGAAGGGTAAGTTCAGGATGTTGTTCTGTACTTCAGGCTTGATCCCAGAGATCCTCAGCCAGGCATGTCTTCTCTCTGTTACTCCGATCATCATTAGCCTGCTTGGTGTGTCTGCTGCGTCCAAGGCCGACTTCAGGCAGGTGTTGGCCATATTCTTGCCCTCCTCCACCAGGTGCGCTGCTCTCTGCTGGTGTTCGTTTGGGAGATGTTTGAGCAACTGCCCAACCTCTTCCCAATGTTGGTGGGCATGTCTATTTATAAGGGCATTGGAGTTGACAATGCGCCAATGGATTGCCGCATTCCTCTCAATTTTCCTCCCTGTGAGGTCTATTCTCTTGCTCTCCTTGTCTGGAGGCGGTCCGGAGTTTGTGGGAACGTTGGCCCTCTTCCTGGCTGTTGCAGTTATGATCGAATCAGCCGGCACAGATCCTTGGATATATGGTGGATCTTTAGAAGAGTGCTTGTATTTTTTTCTCTGTCCTGGGGGTGACAGATCTGCAGGTAGATGGCTCCTTGAAAGCTTCCCTGCCTTGGTCTAGCACACTTGAGAGCATAGGAAGGAATTGGCTCCTAGTTTGCGTTGGCAGCAGTGTCTCCAGGAGAAAACAGGCCTTGGGTTTTTCTTCCTCCATTTCCACCCTATAGGTTGCTGCAGCGTTCCTGACAACATTGTTGTATATACCTATGTCGTCCGGCGGCGAAGGCCTCGACGGATACGTCTCCACGGCCTCCTCCGGGTTTTCGGCGTCGAGATGCTGCCAATCCAGGTCCTGAGCCTCCGAGGGTGTCGAGCCCAAGTGTGTCTGCTGGTCGTCATCGCCCTCAGTGTAATAATACAGGCCCTCTTCATCCTGTTGCTCCGACGGTTCGGGAGTTTTCGGCGGGTTGGTGGTGTCGAACTCCTCCTGGGCCTCTGCTTCGACAACCGTCGAGGGCTTCGAAGGGATGGTGTATCTACTCATCCGTTCGTCGAAATCCTTCTTCCTTTGTAGGATACTGGTCATTTCTGCCTCGAGCCTTCTTTTCTTCCTCTCCATCTCTGCCGCTTGTTCGGCGTCGAGAGTTTCGGCGTTTCTCTTCGAGGTCGTGGATGTTGACGTCAAAGTTGCCTTCTGCTCTTTCCCCGTCGGCGTCGAGTGCGGCCTTTCAGAACCGTGCTTCGACGACCTGGGTGTATCTAGAGCTTTTGCCGACCGGGAGTCCTTATCGAAGGATCCGCTGGGCTGTTTGTCCGTGGACGCAGCTGTGGTTGTCGATTGCTTCGACGCCAGTGCTCCTTTCGAGGACTTTGGCTCTGATTTTCGAGAGTCTGTCGGGGTTTTAGGGGTCGACGTCTCTTACCTCCTTCCTCGACTTATCGGTCTCTACGACCGTGCAGTCCTCTGGTCCCTCGGCGATGTTGTCATCTTCCCCGCTGGAGAGGCCCAGGTCCCGCAGCGACGGAGGTTGTCCTTGCCCCTGCATGCTGTAGTTTGCTCTCCTCTGTCTGTCCCTCACTCTGAGGGTCTTGGGGGCGAATGCCGAGCAGGCGTTGCAGTCGGTACTTTGATGGTCGATCGGTAGGCAGAGGTTGCAGACTGGATGCTGGTCCTTCTGCGCGAACTTGTGGTGGCAGTTACGGCAAAACTTGAATGGTGCCTTGTCCATTCCCATGCTCAGGGAGCCCCCTGTGTGCGCATTCTCCGTCGGACGTCGAAGTTTCACCTACTTCTCACCTACTTCGTCGTCCCGGTTGTATGTTCTTGGTCTTGTGATGAAGAAACTCCAATTTTCTCAGTTCTTTTTGTCCTCTTTTCTCCTCTTCAAAACTCTGGAGCTCCTTGCGACGATCCAGACCCAACGGCGGAAAAAAGAATCTGAAGAAGGCGCCCAAGGGTGGGAGCTTCCGGAGGAAGCGCGCCGACGTCACGGGAGGACACCAAATGGTGGGGCGTCAACAAACCTGGGCTACACAAAAAGAAAAGAGACTACGATTCCGGACCCAACCACTAGACCGCAGAATAATGCACAGCATAGTGAATCCAGAAAGATTCACGCTGCAAAACAGTCTTCTACAAAAGGTAGAACAACGAGGCCCACACCTCTCCCCTCAAGGATCAAACTACATTAGTTCTAGGTAGTGAAGAAATGGTACACCAGAGAGGGAAATGTTCTCAAACAACCTTTTCCAATAGAAGGAACAGAATTACTTAAGATACTATATCTTCCTGAATATCACACCAGGAAAGTCAGTAACCAGTAATGCTGAGAGAACATGAACATGCTCAACAACACTGGCCATAAGACAGTACCTGTACAGCAACATAATGCCATAAAACTTCACAAGAAAAGTATTTGCTAATAATGTTCTACCTCCAACAGATGTAGAGAGCCTCATCTATCACGCAAACACAAGGCTTGTACCAGGGTAAAATCAAAAGCCAGATAACAATGTAGGCTATAGGTACCTTTTGTGAAAATACCAGAAGGAATCTACCCTAGTGCCGTACCCTACAAAACATTAGACCAAGCCTATCAAGAGGGTCTTTGCACCTAAGCTCATTAAAGGGTCAAATTGTACACCCCATGATTCCATGGGATACAAATTCAATAATACCACTGAGAACAACCCTATACATAGAGTAGAACTCAGAGCACTGAAACGAGACAAATCGTGCATCAGCTGAGCAGACCCTTCTCAGCCCATATATATATATATATATATATATATATATATTCACTGAAAAAACCATAGGTTTTAGGGACAGTTATAGTTAGTTGGACATTGCACTCGTACAAAACCCGTGAAATTCCCCCGTTATAGTTAGTCCAGCTAACTATAACTCGCGCCCCCGCAATGCACTGCTGATGACGTCACATATTACATCACTCATGACATGGTCAGTGACATCACTGATGACATCACTGATGACATCTCAAATGACATCACTGATGACATCACTGATGACATCATCCAGTGACTGTGTGTTTCTGTAAAGTTTAAATATTTTTAATATATATAGGAAAAGACGTATTGAAGAATGAGTGGGTGTGTAAGTGTCTGTATGGATGATTTAGTAGGTGCGTGACTGACTGTATAAGTGAGTGATTTAACGTATCTTACTGAATGCATGGGTTAGTGACTAAACTGGGTGAATGTCTGTATCCGTCTGTCTGTTGCTGTGTAAGTGGCTGCATGTGTTTGAGAATAGCTACATGAGTGTCTATATGAGTTATTGAATGCTTGTGTGAGTATCTGTATGGGTGCCTGAGTTTGTGTGGGAGGGGTGTGTGCGACTCTGTGCATAGATGTGTGAGTGGGTGATTCACTGGGTGGATGGTTTCAAGAGTGCATCTGTGATAGACTGTATGGGTGGGTAAGTGTGTGTAAGAGTGTGTTAGTGAGTGAATGTATGTCCCAGTGGTACATGTGTGAGTAACTACATATGTGAAAGGCAGTATATATGTGTGTTGGAGTATATAAATAGCTATAAGCAAGAGTGACTGATTGTGATAGTGGCTGTATGGATGAGTGTGTGCTTGTATCAGTGATTGTATAAGAGCGTAAGAATGTGCTAGTATTTGTATGAGTAAGTGAGCTGGTGTGTATAACTGTATAGGTGAGTAAATGGTAGTGTGTTTAATTATTTGCATGACTGACTAGGTGTGTGAGTACCTCTATGGATGAGTGGCGGTGTTTGAGTGTCTATATAGGAGTATGAGTGCATATGATAGTCCTGTACTGAGTGACCGTAAATATGAGTGACTGTTCGGGTGAGTGAGTGGATGTGTGCGTAGACCTAAGAATCAGTGAGTGGGTATGTAGTTATTGGTGTTGGAGTGTCTATGGTTTTGCGAATCTGTACTTTAGAGTGGGTGTATCAAAGGTTATATTAGGGTGTGAGAAGATGCATGAAATTATCACATGGATGATGTCATCAGTGATGTCATCAGTGATGTCATTTGAGATGTCATCAGTGATGTCATCAGTGATGTCACTGACCATGTCATGAGTGATGTAATATGTGACGTCATCAGCAGTGCATTGCGGGGCGCGAGTTATAGTTAGCTGGACTAACTATAACGGGGGAATTTCACGGGTTTTGTACGAGTGCAATGTCCAACTAACTATAACTGTCCCTAAAACCTATGGTTTTTTCAGTGAATTTCAAAGGTTTTTTAAATGCTAATTTGTAACTATAACGTCCCTGAAACCTATGGTTTTTTCAGTGAATTTCAAAGGTTTTTAAATGCTAATTTGTAACTATAACATGTCTGAAACCTACGGTTTTTTCAGTGAATTTCAAAGGTTTTGTAAATGACAATTTTTAAATGTATTAATTGTTATATAAATTTTTAAAATACTGATTTACTACATTTTTAGAAACAATTTTTTTTTACATATTTTATTATTTAAATTACATTGTAATTACATTATACATTACATTACAAAAAATACTTTCTCTTAATGAATTACTTTAGTTTAAATACTTTGCACATAGGCAATAGACTTTTAAGTACAGTAGTTACAGTTGTTGCAATGGGCAACACATTTTCAAACACAATGCAACATTCAGCTCAATGTGAATTTCTAGTTAAATGCAATTAGTTACTTTATGGATTACTTTTCTAACCACAGGACTGGATCCTAGATTCAGTCCTGGGACATCTCCTGTAAACAGTTGAGTAAAAGCGTTTTGGTTACAGTAGTGATTTTTAAGGAATATTATTGTATTTTAAAAGTTGACACTTAGAAACTTTTTCACATAGAATCACCAATGTTATCCTATGGGAGGAAATTCACTTAGCAGGTAAGTAGTGTTATCGTTACTTTTTCTTACTCAGTGTTGGATCCTGGATCCAGCACTGGTGCATCTCCTGTAAACAGTTGAAAGTATGCGTTTAAGTCATACAGGGGATTTTTAGGAATATTTGTAGTTTGTGAAAAATGGCACTTTGAAACTTTTCTGCGGAAAACCAGACAATGGATTCCAATGGAAGGAAATACAAGTTACTGGTAAGTACGGTTGGAATTACTTATCAGGGTCAGTGCTGGGCTAAAGATGCAGCACTGGGTTCTCTCCTGATAACAGGTGAGTAAATCGGAATTCGTAGTTCGGCTGATTTTAGAGGAATATTATAAAGTTCCAAAACTCCACACTTAGAAGAATTTCCAAGTGAAACCAGTCAATGTTAGCCTATGGAAGGAAATTCAAGTTACTGGTAAGTACGGTTAGAATTACTTTTCAGGATCTGTACTGGGCTGAAAGATGCAGCACGGAGGTCTCTCCTGATAACAGGTGAGTAAATTGGAATTCGTATGTCGGCTGATTTTAGAGGAATATTATAAAGTTCCAAAACTGCACACTTAGAAGAATTTCCAAGTGAAACCAGTCAATGATAGCCTATGGAAGGAAATTCAAGTTACTGGTAAGTACGGTTAGAATTACTTTTCAGGATCAGTACTGGGCTGAAAGATGCAGCACTGAGGTCTCTCCTGATAACAGGTGAGTAAATCGGAATTCGTAGTTCGGCTGATTTTAGAGGAATATTTGCACAATGGTGAAGGAAGGGGTAGGGCCTGAGGTGACATGTCTGCAAACACACCCAGTGGCGCGTTTTAAGTTGGAGAATTAATTCCTTCTCAATCCCGAGGGTCCCTAGGGGCCAACTAGCCCACCAGATACCTCTAGTATGCCCCAGACAGCTGCGTTGCAGAGAGGTGTTCAGAGGCCACGTCCCTTTTTACAACACTCTGCAACGCAGCTCCGTGGCGCTTACTGGTGGTACCTGGTGGGCTAGTTGGCCCCCAGGGACCCTCAGGATTGAAGGGGATTTAATTCCCCATCTTAAAACGCGCCACGTGGCCTGTTTGCACACATGTCACCTGAAGCCCCGCCCCTCCCTTCACCACTGTGCAAACGCGCCCAGTGGCGCGTTTTAGGTTGGGGATTAAGTCCCCTTGAATCCTGAGGGTCCCTGGGGGCCAACTAGCTCACCATGTACCTCCAAAAAGCGCCACAGAGCTGCGTTGCAGAGGTGTAAAAGGGGCGTGGCCTCTGTACACCTCACTGCAACGCAGCCCCTGGCGCATACTGGAGGTTCCTGGTGGGCTAGTTGGCCCCAGGACCCCAGTATTGAAGGGGAATTCGTTCCCCATCTGCAAACGCGCCAGGGGCGCGTTTGCAGAGTGGTAAAGGAAGGGGCGGGGCCTGCAGCCTGATCATTTTTTTTTTGTTTTTATCCCCCCAAGGGGAGCTGTGTAGCCCCTTACTTTTTCCTATTTTTGGGCCCTGGGGACCCCATCCCCCAGGGCCTTCTCCCTTTTTTTTTTTTTTAATTAAACGGGAAGGGGGCCGCGTAGCCCCCTCCCATGGCCGAATCCGGCCACGGGGACCCCATCCCCGGGGCATGGCCACACTTTTAAATACATTTTTAAGGAGGGGGGCTGCGTGGCCCCCCTCCTCAGGCCTCCTTTTGCCCCGGGGAGCCCATCCCCCGGGGCAGGCCTTTATTTATTTATTTTAATTATTATTTTTGGGGAGGGGGGCCGCGTGGCCCCCCTCCTGGGCCACTACTTGCCCCGGGGACCCCATCCCCCGGGGCTAGCCCGATCCTTTGGGGTCCATGGGGGGACCCCAACTCCCCCACGGACCCTGCCGGCTCCCCGCCTCCTGCGGGAGCCGGCATTGCTCCACATGGGGAGCTGCTAACATGCAGCTCCCCATGTGGAAAGCATTTGCTTTGGATATTGGAAGCGAGAGCAGGTTTCCTGCTCTCGCCTAATATCCAAAGCAGTTTGCTATGACAGGACGGGAGCCACGAGGCTCCCGTCCTGTCATAGCAAACTACAGTGTCCCGGGGGTAGGCACCCCGGGACACTGCAGGAGCCGGCCCGGGGGGGGGGGGTGGTCCCCAAGGCCATTACAGACTCCAGGAGGGGGGCCGCGCGGCCCCCCTCCCTCCATTGACAAAGCCCCGGGGCTCTGGGGGTCCGTAATGGACCCCCATATTGAAATTTTCCCCGGGGCTGTGGGAGGGCCCCTCCCGCACTATTTATTTTTAAAGCCCCGGGGGGTGGCGGTCCTCGGGGCTTGGGGGGCCACACATTATAAATACCCCCCCCAAGCCCCCGGGACTTGGCCCACCCGAGGGCCAATTAACAACGAGCGCGCGAGACCGAGCTTCGTTTTGTTTTTTTCGCCGGGATTCGCGCACCCTAAGCGCATCCCGCCGATTTTTGGGGGGAAAAAATGCTTTTTCTGCCCAGGGGGTCCTTGTGGGACCCCCTGAGCAGACCTAGGTGGTCAGGGTGTTTCTACCCTGCACCCTTTGTGCGTTTTACGCAGTTGTTTTACTGCTTTCTTGTTCCTCGGTTCTACCGAGGAACAAGATGGCTGCCAACACTTCCTGGTTTGGAGTGTTGACAGCCAATTAGCATGCAGCTCGTGGTCGGGAGGGTGCGCGGATCCTCCGTGCCTCTAAATATCGAAACTTTTATTTTGGATTTTCTCAGCAACTACTGAACGGATTTACACCATTTTTAAAAAGGGTGCTTTCTGAACCAAGCACTACCTTTTTGCCAAATTTGGTGTAATTCCGTTCAGCAGTTTTGCTGTAGCCTTGCATAAAGTTTCCTATGGGAATTAACATGGAGAAAACGGAGAAAACGCGTTTTGGGACCCCCTTTTTCTCGGCCCCGCTTGATGAATTAACCCGAGACTTTCAGAGTAGGAGCGGAGCGCCCCAACAAGTTGGAAGCTTTCGCGAAGATTCGTCAACCTGCGCAAGAGTTATTTCAAATAGAATGTTGCGGATTTCCTATGGATAAAGGTCCTAACTATAACTATCTACTGGCGACCGCCAGTAGATTATATATATATATATCTGCACCACTCCGCTCAAATCTCGATGCCTCTCGAAGAACGGAGCACGGACCACAGTAATTTGCTGGAAGATAATCGCTTTATTGACAGCTCATGAAAGCACAGGCAGCCATTACGCGTTTCGACCCTGCATTGCGCTCTTCATCATAGGTAACTTGCACAAAGACCACCAGCAAAATACTGGAACCGAAATTGCTGGTGGTCTTTGTGCAAGTTACCTATGATGAAGAGCGCAATGCTTGAAACGCGTCAGGACTGGCTAAGACGCGGGCGCTCAGCAAGCCTCCCCTGATCTTCACTTACCTGCCACGAGTGCGGTTCAACTGGGAGCACCCATTTTCTTTCATACATATACATATTCACTGAAAAAACCATAGGATTCAGACACGTTATAGTTAGAAATTAGCATTTAAAAAACATTTGAAATTCACTGAAAAAACCATAGGTTTTAGGGAAAGGTATAGTTAGTTGGACATTGCACTCATACAAAACCCGTGAAATTCCCCCGTTATAGTTAGTTCAGCTAACTATAACTCGCGCCCCGCAATGTACTGCTGATGACGTCACATATTACATCACTCATGACATGGTCAGTGACATCACTGATGACATCACTGATGACATCTCAAATGACATCACTGATGACATCACTGATGACATCATCCAGTGACTGTGTGTTTCTGTAAAGTTTAAATATTTTTAATATATATAGGAAAAGACGTATTGAAGAATGAGTGGGTGTGTAAGTGTCTGTATGGATGATTTAGTAGGTGCGTGACTGACTGTATAAGTGAGTGATTTAACGTATCTTACTGAATGCATGGGTTAGTGACTAAACTGGGTGAATGTCTGTATCCGTCTGTCTGTTGCTGTGTAAGTGGCTGCATGTGTTTGAGAATAGCTACATGAGTGTCTATATGAGTTATTGAATGCTTGTGTGAGTATCTGTATGGGTGCCTGAGTGTTTGTGTGGGAGGGGTGTGTGCGACTCTGTGCATAGATGTGTGAGTGGGTGATTCACTGGGTGGATGGTTTCAAGAGTGCATCTGTGATAGACTGTATGGGTGGGTAAGTGTGTGTAAGAGTGTGTTAGTGAGTGAATGTATGTCCCAGTGGTACATGTGTGAGTAACTACATATGTGAAAGGCAGTATATATGTGTGTTGGAGTATATAAATAGCTATAAGCAAGAGTGACTGATTGTGATAGTGGCTGTATGGATGAGTGTGTGCTTGTATCAGTGATTGTATAAGAGCGTAAGAATGTGCTAGTATTTGTATGAGTAAGTGAGCTGGTGTGTATAACTGTATAGGTGAGTAAATGGTAGTGTGTTTAATTATTTGCATGACTGACTAGGTGTGTGAGTACCTCTATGGATGAGTGGCGGTGTTTGAGTGTCTATATAGGAGTATGAGTGCATATGATAGTCCTGTACTGAGTGACCGTAAATATGAGTGACTGTTCGGGTGAGTGAGTGGATGTGTGCGTAGACCTAAGAATCAGTGAGTGGGTATGTAGTTATTGGTGTTGGAGTGTCTATGGTTTTGCGAATCTGTACTTTAGAGTGGGTGTATCAAAGGTTATATTAGGGTGTGAGAAGATGCATGAAATTATCACATGGATGATGTCATCAGTGATGTCATCAGTGATGTCATTTGAGATGTCATCAGTGATGTCATCAGTGATGTCACTGACCATGTCATGAGTGATGTAATATGTGACGTCATCAGCAGTGCATTGCGGGGCGCGAGTTATAGTTAGCTGGACTAACTATAACGGGGAATTTCACGGGTTTTGTACGAGTGCAATGTCCAACTAACTATAACTGTCCCTAAAACCTATGGTTTTTTCAGTGAATTTCAAAGGTTTTTAAATGCTAATTTGTAACTATAACGTCCCTGAAACCTATGGTTTTTTCAGTGAATTTCAAAGGTTTTTTAAATGCTAATTTGTAACTATAACATGTCTGAAACCTACGGTTTTTTCAGTGAATTTCAAAGGTTTTGTAAATGACAATTTTTAAATGTATTAATTGTTATATAAATTTTTAAAATACTGATTTACTACATTTTTAGAAACAATTTTTTTTACATATTTTATTATTTAAATTACATTGTAATTACATTATACATTACATTACAAAAAATACTTTCTCTTAATGAATTACTTTAGTTTAAATACTTTGCACATAGGCAATAGACTTTTAAGTACAGTAGTTACAGTTGTTGCAATGGGCAACACATTTTCAAACACAATGCAACATTCAGCTCAATGTGAATTTCTAGTTAAATGCAATTAGTTACTTTATGGATTACTTTTCTAACCACAGGACTGGATCCTAGATTCAGTCCTGGGACATCTCCTGTAAACAGTTGAGTAAAAGCGTTTTGGTTACAGTAGTGATTTTTAAGGAATATTATTGTATTTTAAAAGTTGACACTTAGAAACTTTTTCACATAGAATCACCAATGTTATCCTATGGGAGGAAATTCACTTAGCAGGTAAGTAGTGTTATCGTTACTTTTTCTTACTCAGTGTTGGATCCTGGATCCAGCACTGGTGCATCTCCTGTAAACAGTTGAAAGAATGCGTTTAAGTCATACAGGGGATTTTTTAGGAATATTTGTAGTTTGTGAAAAATGGCACTTTGAAACTTTTCTGCGGAAAACCAGACAATGGATTCCAATGGAAGGAAATACAAGTTACTGGTAAGTACGGTTGGAATTACTTATCAGGGTCAGTGCTGGGCTAAAAGATGCAGCACTGGGTTCTCTCCTGATAACAGGTGAGTAAATCGGAATTCGTAGTTCGGCTGATTTTAGAGGAATATTATAAAGTTCCAAAACTCCACACTTAGAAGAATTTCCAAGTGAAACCAGTCAATGTTAGCCTATGGAAGGAAATTCAAGTTACTGGTAAGTACGGTTAGAATTACTTTTCAGGATCTGTACTGGGCTGAAAGATGCAGCACGGAGGTCTCTCCTGATAACAGGTGAGTAAATTGGAATTCGTATGTCGGCTGATTTTAGAGGAATATTATAAAGTTCCAAAACTGCACACTTAGAAGAATTTCCAAGTGAAACCAGTCAATGATAGCCTATGGAAGGAAATTCAAGTTACTGGTAAGTACGGTTAGAATTACTTTTCAGGATCAGTACTGGGCTGAAAGATGCAGCACTGAGGTCTCTCCTGATAACAGGTGAGTAAATCGGAATTCGTAGTTCGGCTGATTTTAGAGGAATATTTGCACAATGGTGAAGGAAGGGGTAGGGCCTGAGGTGACATGTCTGCAAACACACCCAGTGGCGCGTTTTAAGTTGGAGAATTAATTCCTTCTCAATCCCGAGGGTCCCTAGGGGCCAACTAGCCCACCAGATACCTCTAGTATGCCCCAGACAGCTGCGTTGCAGAGAGGTGTTCAGAGGCCACGTCCCTTTTACAACACTCTGCAACGCAGCTCCGTGGCGCTTACTGGAGGTACCTGGTGGGCTAGTTGGCCCCAGGGACCCTCAGGATTGAAGGGGATTTAATTCCCCATCTTAAAACGCGCCACGTGGCCTGTTTGCACACATGTCACCTGAAGCCCCGCCCTCCCTTCACCACTGTGCAAACGCGCCCAGTGGCGCGTTTTAAGTTGGGGGATTAAGTCCCCTTGAATCCTGAGGGTCCCTGGGGGCCAACTAGCTCACCATGTACCTCCAAAAAGCGCCACAGAGCTGCGTTGCAGAGGTGTAAAAAGGGGCGTGGCCTCTGTACACCTCACTGCAACGCAGCCCCCTGGCGCATACTGGAGGTTCCTGGTGGGCTAGTTGGCCCCCAGGAACCCCCAGTATTGAAGGGGAATTCGTTCCCCATCTGCAAACGCGCCAGGGGGCGCGTTTGCAGAGTGGTAAAGGAAGGGGGCGGGGCCTGCAGCCTGATCATTTTTTTTTTGTTTTTTATCCCCCCCAAGGGGGGCTGTGTGGCCCCCCTTACTTTTTCCTATTTTTGGGCCCTGGGGACCCCATCCCCCAGGGCCTTCTCCCTTTTTTTTTTTTTAATTAAACGGGAAGGGGGCCGCGTAGCCCCCTCCCATGGCCGAATCCGGCCACGGGGACCCCATCCCCCGGGGCATGGCCACACTTTTAAATACATTTTTAAGGAGGGGGGCTGCGTGGCCCCCCTCCTCAGGCCTCCTTTTGCCCCGGGGAGCCCATCCCCCGGGGCAGGCCTTTATTTATTTATTTTAATTATTATTTTTGGGGAGGGGGCCGCGTGGCCCCCTCCCGGGCCACTACTTGCCCCGGGGACCCCATCCCCCGGGGCTAGCCCGATCCTTTGGGGTCCATGGGGGGACCCCAACTCCCCCACGGACCCTGCCGGCTCCCCGCCTCCTGCGGGAGCCGGGTGCTTTCCACATGGGGAGCTGCTAACATGCAGCTCCCCATGTGGAAAGCAATTTGCTTTGGATATTGGAAGCGAGAGCAGGTTTCCTGCTCTCGCTTCCAATATCCAAAGCAGTTTGCTATGACAGGACGGGAGCCACGAGGCTCCCGTCCTGTCATAGCAAACTACAGTGTCCCGGGGGTAGGCACCCGGGACACTGCAGGAGCCGGCCCGGGGGGGTGGTCCCCAAGGCCATTACAGACTCCAGGAGGGGGCCGCGCGGCCCCCCTCCCTCCATTGACAAAGCCCCGGGGCTCTGGGGGTCCGTAATGGACCCCCATATTGAAATTTTCCCCGGGGCTGTGGGAGGGCCCTCCCGCACTATTTATTTTTAAAGCCCCGGGGGGTGGCGGTCCTCGGGGCTTGGGGGGGCCACACATTATAAATACCCCCCCCCCCCAAGCCCCCGGGACTTGGCCCACCCGGGGGCCAATTAACAACGAAGCGCGCGAGACCGAGCTTCGTTTTGTTTTTTTTTCGCCGGGATTCGCGCACCCTAAGCGCATCCCGCCGATTTTTTGGGGGGGGAAAAAATGCTTTTTTCTGCCCAGGGGGTCCTTGTGGGACCCCCTGAGCAGACCTAGGTGGTCAGGGTGTTTCTACCCTGCACCCTTTGTGCGTTTTACGCAGTTGTTTTACTGCTTTCTTGTTCCTCGGTTCTACCGAGGAACAAGATGGCTGCCAACACTTCCTGGTTTGGAGTGTTGACAGCCAATTAGCATGCAGCTCGTGGTCGGGAGGGTGCGCGGATCCTCCGTGCCTCTAAATATCGAAACTTTTATTTTGGATTTTCTCAGCAACTACTGAACGGATTTACACCATTTTTAAAAAGGGTGCTTTCTGAACCAAGCACTACCTTTTTGCCAAATTTGGTGTAATTCCGTTCAGCAGTTTTTGCTGTAGCCTTGCATAAAGTTTCCTATGGGAATTAACATGGAGAAAACGGAGAAAACGCGTTTTGGGACCCCCCTTTTTTCTCGGCCCCCGCTTGATGAATTAACCCGAGACTTTCAGAGTAGGAGCGGAGCGCCCCAACAAGTTGGAAGCTTTCGCGAAGATTCGTCAACCTGCGCAAGAGTTATTTCAAATAGAATGTTGCGGATTTCCTATGGATAAAGGTCCTAACTATAACTATCTACTGGCGACCGCCAGTAGATTATATATATATATATCTGCACCACTCCGCTCAAATCTCGATGCCTCTCGAAGAACGGAGCACGGACCACAGTAATTTGCTGGAAGATAATCGCTTTATTGACAGCTCATGAAAGCACAGGCAGCCATTACGCGTTTCGACCCTGCATTGCGCTCTTCATCATAGGTAACTTGCACAAAGACCACCAGCAAAATACTGGAACCGAAATTGCTGGTGGTCTTTGTGCAAGTTACCTATGATGAAGAGCGCAATGCTTGAAACGCGTCAGGACTGGCTAAGACGCGGGCGCTCAGCAAGCCTCCCCCTGATCTTCACTTACCTGCCACGAGTGCGGTTCAACTGGGAGCACCCATTTTCTTTCATACATATACATATTCACTGAAAAAACCATAGGATTCAGACACGTTATAGTTAGAAATTAGCATTTAAAAAACATTTGAAATTCACTGAAAAAACCATAGGTTTTAGGGAAAGGTATAGTTAGTTGGACATTGCACTCATACAAAACCCGTGAAATTCCCCCGTTATAGTTAGTTCAGCTAACTATAACTCGCGCCCCGCAATGTACTGCTGATGACGTCACATATTACATCACTCATGACATGGTCAGTGACATCACTGGTGACATCACTGATGACATCTGAAATTACATCACTTATGACATCATCCAGTGACTGTGTGTTTCTGTAAAGTTTAAATATGTTTAATATATATAGGGAAAGGCGTATTGAAGAATGAGTGGGTGTATAAGTGTCTGAATGGATGATTTAGTAGGTGCGTGACTAACTATAAGTGAGTGATTAAACGTATCTTACTGAATGCATGGGTTAGTGACTAAACTGGGTGAATGTCTGTATCCGTCTGTCTGTTGCTGTGTAAGTGGCTGCATGGGTTTGTGAATAGCTACACGAGTGTCTATATGAGTTATTGATTGGTTGTCTGAGTATCTGTATGGGTGCCTGAGTGTTTGTGTGGGTGGAGTGTGTGCGACTGTGCATAGATGTGAGTGGGTGATTCACTGGGTGGATGGTTTCAAGAGTGCATCTGTGATAGACTGTATGGGTGCGTGAGTGTGTGTAAGTGTGTTAGTGAGTGAATGTATGTCTCAGTGGTACATGTGTGGTAACTACATATGTGAAAGGCAGTATATATGTGTGTTGGAGTATATAAATAGCTATAAGTGAGTGTGTGATTGTGAGAGTGACTGTATGGATGAGTGTGTGCTTGTATCAGTGATTGTATAAGAGCGTAAGAATGTGCTAGTATTTGTATGAGTAAGTGAGCTGGTGTGTGTATACTGTATAGGTGAGTAAATGGCAGTGTGATTAATTATTTGCATGACTGACTAGGTGTGTGAGTACCTCTATGGATGAGTGGCGGTGTTTGAGTGTCTATATAGGAGTATGAGTGCATATGATAGTCCTGTACTGAGTGACCGTAAGTATGAGTGACTGTACGCGTGGCCCCCCCTCCTGGGCCACTTGTAGCCCCGGGGACCCCATCCCCCAGGGCTGGCCCTCTCCGTTGGGGACCGTGGGGGGTCCCCAATCCCCCCTCGGTCCCGCCAGCTCCCCGCGTCTCTCGGGAGCAGGCATTGCTTTTCCACATGGGGAGCTGCTAAGATGCAGCTCCCCGTGTGGAAAAGCAATCATCTTTGGTTTTTGGAAGAGAGCAGGTTTCCTGCTCTCTCTTCCAAAAACCAAAGCAGTTTGCTATGGCAGGGCGGGAGCCGCGAGCAAACTACAGTGTCCCGGGGGTGAGCACCCCGGGACACTGCAGGAGCCAGCCCTGGAGGGTGGCGGTCCCCAGGGCCATCAAGGGCTCAAGGAGGGGGGCCGCGCAGCCCCCCTCCCAACATGTGCAAAGCCCCGGGGAGGTGGCGGTCCTCGGGGCATGTGGGGGGGCTCGAGCCCCCCCACACAGGTAATTTTAATTAAAAAAAAATTTGAGGTCCTTGTGGGACCCCCTAAGCAGGCCTGGGGGGTCAGGGTGTTTCTACCCTGCCCCCGTTTTGCGCACTTGTTTCTTGTGCCTCGGTTCTACCGAGGAACAAGATGGCTGCCAACACTTCCTGGTTTGGAGTGTTGACAGCCAATTAGCATACAGCTCGTGATCGGGAGGGTGCGCGGAACCTCCGCGGCCATAGATATATATGTGTTTTTACTTTTGATTTTCTCAGCAACTACTGAACGAATTTACACCATTTAACAAAAAGGGTTCTTTCTGAACCAAGAACTACCTCTTTGCCAAATTTGGTGTAATTCCGTTCAGCAGTTCGGGCTGTAGCCGTGTCTAAAATTTCCTATGGGAATTAACATGGAGAAAACACGTTTTGGGACCCCCCTTTTTTCTCGGCCCCCGCTTGCCGAATCACCCCGAAACTTTCAAGATAGGAGCGGACCGGAGCACCCCACGAGTTTTGAAAATTTCGCGAAGATTCATCAACCGACGCCAAAGTTATTGGAAATAGAATGTTATGAATTTCCTATGAAAAATAGGTCCTAACTATAACTATCTACTGGCGACCGCCAGTAGATAAGGACTACGCACACCAGGGTTCGTGTTAGCAAAAGTTAGATGTTATTGGCCAATAACATCTAATTTTTGCTAACACGAACCCTGGTGTGCAGTCCTTTCTTTGTGCGAACGGAATTTCTAAACATTTTGTGTGTATATATATATATATATATATATATATTATCTACTGGCGGTCGCCAGTAGATAGTTATAGTTAAAACCTATTATCCATAGGAAATCCGCGACATTCTATTTGAAATAACGTTGGCACCGGTTGACGAATCTTCGCGAAAGTTTCCAACTTGTTGGGGCGCTCTGGTCCGCTCCTATCCTGAAAGTCTCGGGGTGATACGTCAAGCGGGGGCCGAGAAAAAAGGGGGGTCCCAAAACGCGTTTTCCCCATTCATTTTTCCATAGGAACCTTTAGTCGCAGCTACAGCCCGAACTGCTGAACGGAATTACACCAAATTTGGCAAAGAGGTAGCCCTTGTTCAGTGTCGTGCCTTTTGCTTAAATGGTGTAAATCCGTTCAGTAGTTCCTGAGAAAATCAAAAGTAAAGTCACATATATATCTGGGCGGAGCCTAACCACACATGTCATTGTGAGATCTGATTGGCTGTCAGCACTTCATCCTGGAATTGCTGGCAGCCATCTTGGGACCAATATAAATGATAGTACCTCATTGAAATGCATTGTAGTGAATAGAAGATTTTGAGGGTCACCAAAAGGAGAACTATAAAGGGTGATAACAGGCTTTAGTTACATTAGAATTTATTTGTTGATGGTACCAAACTAATTTTAGGAATTGTGGTGTATTCTAAGGTGATTTTACCATGTGAAAAACCTTCTGCTGGGATATCATGAATCATGTTTGAGAGAACACTATTTTCTCATGCTTGTCCCATGGAGGTTTGGAAGGTGCTCCAGAAGCTAAAATGAGAGCATATTTTCTGTAAATACACTTTATCTTTCTCACTCATGTGAGAATGAAGTCTGACATTCTCAGTAAAACATGTACATCCAACAAGGGCAGAGACTGTCAGTTGATTCCTTTGTGTTCTACTGCAGCTTCCCAGAGTGTTCTAAAGAACAACTAGAGTGCTAACAGCCTTACTTATGACAAAAGTATGGCACACCTGAAGCCATCTTGATTGGAATAAACTGGTAACACTTAAAACATTTAATTTAAAAAGGAACAAAATGATGGGGTTCATTTTGTCATAGAAATTATGGTTAGTGCTGTAGAAAGAAAAATTAGGACATATTTCAAGTGTGATCTCAAATATCTTCCTGTTATATTTCAACAGGAGCAGCCTGCCAGTTGATGCCTTTGTGTTCTACTGCAGCTTCCCAGAGTGTTCTAAAGAACAACTAGAGCGCTAACACCCTTACTTATGACAAAAGTATGGCACACCTGAAGCCATCTTGATTGGAATAAACCGGTAACACTTAAAACATTTAATTTAAAAAGGAACAAAATGAGGGGTTCTTTTTGAAATAGAAATTATGGTTAGTGCTGCAGAAAGAAAAATGAGGGCATGTTTTAAGTGAGATCTTAAATCCTCTTCTATTTCATTAGACCCCTACACTACCCACACACCACTGCACTACCCTAAAACATGACCCCCTACACTACACAAACACCACTGCACTACCCTAAACCCTAAAACACTACCCCCAGCACGACCCCTAGACTACACAAGCACCACTGCACTACCCTAAACCCTAAAACACTACCCCCAGCATGACCCCTACACTACACAAACACCACTGCACTACCCTAAACCCTAAAACACTACCCCCAGCACGACCCCCTACACTACCCAAACACTACTGCACTACCCTAAAACATGACCCCCTACACTACACAAACACCACTGCACTACCCTAAATCCTAAAACACTACCACCAGCACGACCCCCTACACTACCCAAACACCACTGCACTACCCTAAAACATGACCCCCTACACTACACAAACACCACTGCACTACCCTAAACCCTAAAACACTACCCCCAGCACGACCCCTAGACTACACAAGCACCACTGCACTACCCTAAACCCTAAAACACTACCCCCAGCACGACCCCCTACACTACACAAACACCACTGCACTACCCTAAACCCTAAAACACTACCCCCAGCACGACCCCTACACTACCCAAACACCACTGCACTAACCTAAATCCTAAAACACTACCCCCAGCACCACCCCTACACTACCCAAACACTACTGCACTACCCTAAAACATGACCCCCTACACTACACAAACACCACTGCACTACCCTAAACCCTAAAACACTACCCCCAGCACGACCCCCTACACTACACAAGCACCACTGCACTACCCTAAACCCTAAAACACTACCCCCAGCACGACCCCCTACACTGCCCGAACACCACTGCACTGCCCTAAACCCTGAAACACCAGCCCCTGCATGACCCCCTACACTGCCCGAACACCACTGCACTGCCCTAAACCCTGAAACACCACCCCTAGCACGACCCCCCACACTGCCCGAACACCACTGCACTGCCCTAAACCCTGAAACACCACCCCTTCACGACCCCCTACACTGCCCGAACACGACTGCACTGCCCTAAACCCTGAAACACCACCCCCAGCATGACAGCCTACACTGCCCGAACACCACTGCACTGCCCTAAACCCTGAAACACTACCCCCAGCAAGACCCCCTACACTGCCCGAACACCACTGACCTAAACCCTGAAACACCACCCCCAGCACGACCCCCTACACTGCCCGAACACCACTGCACTGCCCTAAACCCTGAAACACTACCCCCAGCATGACCCCCTACACTGCCCGAACACCACTGCTCTGCCCAAAACCCTGAAACACCAGCCCCAGCACGACCCCCTACACTGCCCGAACACCACTGCACTGCCCTAAACCTTGAAACACCAGCCCCTGCACGACCCCCTACACTGCCCGAACACCACTGCACTACCCTAAACCCTGAAACATCACCCCCAGCACGACCCCCTGCACTGCCCGAGCACCACTGCACTGCCCTTAACCCTGAAACACCAGCCCCAGCACGACCCCCTACACTGCCCGAACACCACTGCACTGCACTAAACCCTGAAACACCAGCCCCAGCACGACCGCCTACAGTGCCCGAACACCACTGCACTGCCCTAAACCCTGAAACACCAGCCCCAGCACGACCCCCTACACTGCCCGAACACCACTGCACTGCCCTAAACCGTGAAACACCATCCCCAGCACAACCCCTACACTGCCCAAACACCACTGCACTGCCCTAAACTTTGAAACACCAGCCCCAGCACGACCCCCTACACTGCCCGAACACCACTGCACTGCCCTAAACCCTGAAACACCAGCCCCAGCACCACCCCCTACAATGCCCGAACACCACTGTACTGCCCTAAACCCTGAAACACCACCCCCTGCACCGCCCCCTACACTGCCCGAACACCACTGCACTGCCCTAAACCCTGAAACACCACCCCCTGCATGACCCCCTACACTGCCCAAACACCACTGCACTGCCCTAAACCCTGAAACACCACCCCCTGCACCGCCCCCTACACTGCCCGAACACCACTGCACTGCCCTAAACCCTGAAACACCACCCCTAGCACGACCCCCCACACTGCCCGAACACCACTGCACTGCCCTAAACCCTGAAACACCACCCCCTTCACGACCCCCTACACTGCCCGAACACGACTGCACTGCCCTAAACCCTGAAACACCACCCCCAGCATGACCCCCTACACTGCCCGAACACCACTGCACTGCCCTAAACCCTGAAACACTACCCCCAGCAAGACCCCCTACACTGCCCGAACACCACTGCACTGCCCTAAACCCTGAAACATCACCCCCAGCAAGACCCCCTACACTGCCCGAACACCACTGACCTAAACCCTGAAACACCACCCCCAGCACGACCCCCTACACTGCCCGAACACCACTGCACTGCCCTAAACCCTGAAACACTACCCCCAGCACGACCCCCTGCACTGCCCGAGCACCACTGCACTGCCCTTAACCCTGAAACACCAGCCCCAGCACGACCCCCTACACTGCCCGAACACCACTGCACTGCCCTAAACCCTGAAACACCAGCCCAGCACGACCACCTACAGTGCCCGAACACCACTGCACTGCCCTAAACCCTGAAACACCAGCCCCAGCACGACCCCCTACACTGCCCGAACACCACTGCACTGCCCTAAACCGTGAAACACCAGCCCCAGCACGACCCCTACACTGCCCAAACACCACTGCACTGCCCTAAACCCTGAAACACCAGCCCCAGCACGACCCCCTACACTGCCCGAACACCACTGTACTGCCCTAAACCCTGAAACACCAGCCCCAGCACCACCCCCTACAATGCCCGAACACCACTGTACTGCCCTAAACCCTGAAACACCACCCCTGCACCGCCCCTACACTGCCCGAACACCACTGCACTGCCCTAAACCCTGAAACACCACCCCCTGCATGACCCCCTACACTGCCCAAACACCACTGCACTGCCCTAAACCCTGAAACACCACCCCCTGCATGACCCCCTACACTGCCCAAACACCACTGCACTGCCCTAAACCCTGAAACACCACCCCTGCACCGCCCTCTACACTGCCCGAACACCACTGCACTGCCCTAAACCCTGAAACACCACCCCCAGCATGACCCCCTTTACTGCTCGAACACCACTGCACTGCCCCAAACCCTGAAACACCACCCCCAGCATGACCCCCTACACTGCCCGAACACCACTGCACTGCCCTAAACCCGGTAACACCACCCCTAGCACGACCCCCTACACTGCCCGAACACCATTGCACTGCCCTAAACCCTGAAACACCACCCCCTTCACCATCCCCTACACTGCCCGAACACCACTGCACTGCCCTAAACCCTGAAACACCACCCCCAGCACGACCCCCTACACTGCCCGAACACCACTGCACTGCCCTAAACCCTAAAACACCACCCCCAGCACGACCCCCTACACTGCCCGCACACCACTGCACTGCCCTAAACCCTAGAACACTACCCCCAGCATGACCCCCTACACTACCCGAACACCACTGCACTACCCTAAACCCTAGAACACTCCCCCAGCACGACCCCCTACACTACCCGAACACCACTGCACTGCCCTAAACCCTAAAACACTCCCCCAGCACGACCCCCTACACTACCCGAACACCACTGCACTGCCCTAAACCCTAAAACACTACCCCCTACACTACCGAAATACCAATGCACTACCCTAATCCCTAAAACACTACCCCCCGCACGACTCCCTACACTACCCAAAGACCACTGCACTACCCTAAACCCTAAAACACGACCTCCTACACTACACAAACACCACTGCACTACCCTAAACCCTAAAAAACTACCCCCAGCACGAACCCCTACACTACCCAAACACCACTGCACTACCCTAAACCATAAAACACTACCCCCAGCAGTACCCCTACGCTACCCAAACACCACTGCACTACCCTAAACCCTAAAACACTACCCCCAGCAGTACCCCCTACACTACCCAAACACCATTGCACTACCCTAAACCCTAAAACACTACCCCCAGCAGTATCCCCTACACTACCCAAACACCACTGCACTACCCTAAACCCTAAAACCCTAAAACACTAACCCCAGCACGACCCCCTACCCTACACAAACACCACTGTACTACCCTAAAGCCTAAAACACTCCCCCCAGCACGACTCCCTACACTACCCAAACACCACTGCACTACCCTAAACCCTAAATCTACCCCCAGCATGACCCCCTACACTACACAAACACCACTGCACTACCCTAAACCCTAAAACACTACCCCCTGCACGACCCTCTTCACTACCTAAACACAACTGCACAATTTGTTACAGGCGTTGCAACGCAGGCCTGTGGTGCTTACTGGAAGTACTTGGTGGGCTAGTTGGGCCCCAGGGACTCTCAGGATTCAAGGTGACCTAATACCCCAACTTAAAACGCGCCACGGGGCGCGTTTGCACAGTGGTGAAGGGAGGGCGGGGCCTCAGGTGACATGTGCGCAAACACGCCCTGTGGTGCGTTTTAAGTTGGGGAGTTAATTCCTTTGAATCCTGGGGGCCAACTAGCCCACCAGGTACCTTCAGTAAGCACAACAGAGTTGCGTTGCAGAGAGGTGAAAAAAGTGCGTGGCCTCGGAACGCCTCTCTGCAACTCAGCTCTGTGGTCCTAACTGTAGGTACCTGGGGGCTAGTTGGGCCCCAGGGACCCTCAGGATTCAAGGGGACTTAATCCCGCAACTTAAAACGCGCCACGGGGCGCGTTTGCACACATGTCACCTCAGGCCCCCTCCCTTCACCACTGTGCAAATGCGCACTGGCTCTGGTTAGTCAGAGTCAGTTACCACCAGTACCCGTCTGAAAAAGTTGTGGGCACAGGATGATTTTGCAACAAGGCCTCTTTCTGCTCCTCTGTTGGTTCTTTCTGCACATCTTTTGCTTCTTTCTGTGCGTTTTTTCTTCTTTCTTCACATGTCCTACCTCTGTTGGCATAGTTAGAAACTAGCATTTAAAAAACCTTTGAAATTCACTTAAAAAATCATAGGTTTCAGGCACGTTATGGTTAGAAATTAGCATTTAAAAAACCTTTGAAATTCACTGAAAAAACCATAGGGTTCAGGCACGTTATAGTTAGAAATTAGCATTTAAAAAACCTTTGAAATTCACTGAAAAAACCATAGGTTTCAGACACGTTATAGTTAGAAATTAGCATTTAAAAAACCTTTGAAATTCACTGAAAAAACCATAGGTTTTAGGGACAGTTATAGTTAGTTGGACATTGCACTCGTACAAAACCCGTGAAATTCCCCTGTTATAGTTAGTTCAGCTAACTATAACTCGCGCCCCGCAATGCACTGCTGATGACGTCACATATTACATCACTCATGACATGGTCAGTGACATCACTGATGACATCACTGATGACATCTCAAATGACATCACTGATGACATCACTGATGACATCATCCATGTGATAATTTCATGCATCTTCTCACACCCTAATATAACTTTTGATACACCCACTCTAAATTACAGACTGCCATTCTCAAAACCATAGACACTCCAACACCAAAAACTACATACCCACTCACTGATTCTTAGGTCTACACACACATCCACTCACTCACCTGTACAGTCACTCATACTTACAGTCACTCAGTACAGGACTATCATATGCACTCATACACCTATATAAACACTCACACACCGCCACTCATCCATAGAGGTACTCACACACCTAGTCAGTCATGCAAAAAATTAATCACACACCCATTTACTCACCTATACAGTTATACACACACCAGCTCACTTACTCATACAAATACTAGCACATTCTTACGCTCTTATACAATAACTGATACAAGCACACACGCATCCATACAGCCCCTCTCACAATAACACACTCACTTATAGCCATTTAAATACTCTAACACACATATATACTGCCTTTTATATATGTAGTTACTCGCACATGTACCACTGAGATATACATTCACTCACTAACACACCCATACACACACTCACCCACCCAAGCAGTCCATCACAGATGCACTCTTGAAATCATGCACCCAGTGAATCACCCACTCACACATCTATGTATAGAGTCACACACACCCCACCCACACAAACACTCAGGCAGCCATACAGATACTCAGAGAACCAATCAATAACCCATATAGACACTCATGTAGCTATTCGCAAATCCATGCATCCACTTACACCAACAAACAGACGGATACAGACATTCACACAGTTTAGTCACTAACCCATGCATTCAGTAAGATACGTTTAATCACTCACTTGTAGAGTCAGTCACTCACGTACTAAATCATCCATTCAGACACTTATACACCCACTCATTCTTCAATACGCCTTTCCCTATATATATTAAACATATTTAAACTTTACAGAAACACACAGTCACTGGATGATGTCATCAGTGATGTCATTTGAGATGTCATCAGTGATGTCATCAGTGATGTCACTGACCATGTCATGAGTGATGTAATATGTGACGTCATCAGCAGTGCATTGCGGGGCGCGAGTTATAGTTAGCTGAACTAACTATAACAGGGGAATTTCACGGGTTTTGTACGAGTGCAATGTCCAACTAACTATAACTGTCCCTAAAACCTATGGTTTTTTCAGTGAATATATATATATATATATATATATATATATATATATATATATATATTATCTACTGGCGGTCGCCAGTAGATAGTTATAGTTAGGACCTATTTTCCATAGGAAATCCGCGACATTCTATTTGAAATAACTCTCTTGCCGGTTGACATATCTTCGCGAAATTTTCAAACTTTATGGCCCGCTCCGGTCCGCTCCTACCCTGAAAGTCTCGGGGTGATTCGTCAAGCGGGGGCCGAGAAAAAAGGGGGGTCCCAAAACGTGTTTTCCCCATGCATTTTCCCATAGGAAACTTTAGACACGGCTACAGCCCGAACTGCTGAACGGAATTACACCAAATTTGGCAAAGAGGTAGCCCTTGGTTCAGACTGGTGCCTTTTGCTTAAATGGTGTAAATCCGTTCAGTAGTTCCTGAGAAATTCACAAGTAAAGTCACATATATATCTATGGCCGAGTAGGGTCCGCGTACCCTCCCGATCACGAGCTGCATGCTAATTGGCTGTCAGCTGGCTGTCAACATTCCGATTCAGGAAGTGTTGGCAGCCATTTTGTCCCTCGGTAGAACCGAGGGACCGAAACAAGTGCGCAAAGCGCACAAAGGGGGCAGGGTAGAAACACCCTGACCCCCTAGGTCTGCTCAGGGGGTCCCACAAGGACCCCCTGGGCAGAAAAAAGCATTTTTTTTTTCCCCAAAATCGGCGGGATGCGCTTAGGGTGCGCGGATCCCACTGATTAAAAAAAAAGAAACACAAGAAACAAGTGCGCAAAACGCACAAAGGGGGCAGGGTAGTAACACCCTGACCCCCTAGGTCTGCTCAGGGGGTCCCACAAGGACCCCCTGGGCAGAAAAAAGCAACAAAAAAAACAAAAAAACAAACCGGCATCGTGCCGAGGCCCCGCCCCTCCCTGCAGCAGTCTGCAAACGCGCCCCCTGGCGCGTTTTAAGAAGGGAAGTAATTCCCCTTTAATACTGGGGGTCCCTGAGGGCCAACTAACCCACCAGGAACTTCCGGTATGCGCCAGGGGCTGCGTTGCAGAGAGGTGTACAGAGGCCACGCCCCTTTTACACCTCTCTGCAACGCAGCTCTGTGGCGCTTTTTGGAGGTACATGGTGGGCTAGTTGGACTCCAGGGACCCTCAGTATTCAAGGGGACTTAATCCCCCACCTTAAAACGCGCCACGGGCACGTTTGCACAGTGGTGAAGGGAGGGCGGGCTTCAGGTGACATGTGTCAAACAGGCCCCGTGGCGCATTTTAAGATGGGGAATGAAATCCCCTTCAATCCTGAGGGTCCCTGGAGGCGAACTAGCCCACCAGGTACGTCCAGAAAGCGCCACAGAGCTGCGTTGCAGAGAGGTGCAAAAAGGGGCGTGGCCTCTGAACACCTCTCTGCAACGCAGCTCCCTGGCGCATACTGGAGGTACAGGGTGGGCTAGTTGGACCCCAGGGACCCTCATGATTCAAGGGGACTTAATCCCCCAACTTAAAACGCGCCACAGGGCGCGTTTGCACAGATGTCACCTCAGGCCCCGCCCCCTCCCTTCACCATTGTGCAAATATTCCTCTAAAATCAGCCGAAATACGAATTCCGATTTACTCACCTGTTATCAGGAGAGACCTCAGTGCTGCATCTTTCAGCCCAGTACTGATCCTGAAAAGTAATTTTAACCGTACTTACCAGTAACTTGAATTTCCTTCCATAGGATATCATTGTCTGCTTTTTGCTGAAAAAGTTTCTAAGTGTCGATTTTTGAAACATACAAATATTCCTCTAAAATCAGCCGAACTACGAATTGCGATTTACTCACCTGTTATCAGGAGAGACCTCAGTGCTGCATCTTTCAGCCCAGTACTGATCCTGAAAAGTAATTTTAACCCACCACTGAGTAAGAAAAAGTAACGATAACACTACTTACCTGCTAAGTGAATTTCCTCCCATAGGATAACATTGGTGATTCTATGTGAAAAAGTTTCTAAGTGTCAACTTTTAAAATACAATAATATTCCTTAAAAATCACTACTGTAACCAAAACGCTTTTACTCAACTGTTTACAGGAGATGTCCCAGGACTGAATCTAGGATCCAGTCCTGTGGTTAGAAAAAGTAATCCATAAAGTAACTAATTGCATTTAACTAGAAATTCACATTGAGCTCAATGTTGCATTGCGTTTGAAATTGTGTTGCCCGTTGCAACAACTGTAACTACTGTACTTAAAAGTCTATTGCCTATTTGCAAAGTATTTAAACTAAAGTAATTCATTCTGAGAAAGTATATTTTGTAATGTAATGTATAATGTAATTACAATGTAATTTAAAAAATAAAATATCTAAAAATAAATAGTTTAAAAAATGTAGTAAATCAGTATCAAAAAAATAAATATAACAATTAATACATTTAAAAATTGTCATTTACAAAACCTTTGAAATTCACTGAAAAAACCATAGGTTTCAGGCTTGTTATAGTTAGGAATTAGCATTTTAAAAACCTTTGAAATTCACTGAAAAAAACATAGGTTTCAGGCCTGTTATAGTTAGGGTTTAGCATTTAAAAAACCTTTGAAATTCACTGAAAAAACCATAGGTTTTAGGGAAAGTTATAGTTAGTTGGACATTGCACTCGTACAAAACCCGTGAAATTCCCCCGTTATAGTTAGTTCAGCTAACTATAACTCATGCCCCCGCAATGCACTGCTGATGACGTCACATATTACATCACTCATGACATGGTCAGTGACATCACTGATGACATCTCAAATGACATCACTGATGACATCATCCATGTGAGAATTTAATGCATCTTCTCACACCCTAATATAACTTTTGATACACCCACTCTAAATTACAGACTGCCATTCTCAAAACCATACACACTCCAATACCAATAAGTACATACCCACTCACTGATTCTTAGGTCTACACACACACATCTACTCACTCACCCGTACAGTCACTCATACTTACAGTCACTCAGTACAGGACTATCATATGCACTCATACACCTATATAAACACTCACACAACGCAACTCATCCATAGAGGTACTCACACACCTAGTCAGTCATGCAAATAATTAATCACACTCCAATTTACTCACCTATACAGTTATACACACCAGCTCACTTATTCATAAAAATACTAGCACATTCTTACGCTCCTATGCAATCACTGATGCAAGCACACACTCATCCATATAGCCACTCTCACAATCACACACTCACTTATAGCCATTTATATACTCCGACACACATATATACTGCCTTTCACATATGTAGTTACTCACACATGTACCACTGAGATATACATTCAATCACTAACACACCCATACACACACTCACCCACCCATACAGTCCATCACAGACGCACTGTTGAAACCATGCACCCAGTGAATCACCCACTCACACATCTATGCACAGAGTCACACACACCCCACCCACACAAACACTGAGGCACCCATACAGATACTCAGAGAACCAATCCATAACCCATATAGACACTCATTTAGCTAGTCAGAAACCCATGCAGTTGCTTACACAACAACAGACAGATACAGACATTCACACAGTTTAGTCACTCACCCATGCATCCAGTAAGATACATTTAATCACTCACTTATAGACTCAGTCACGCACCTACTAAATCATCCATTCAGACGCTTATACACCCACTCATTCTTCAATACGCCTTTCCCTATATATATTAAACATATTTAAACTTTACAGAAACACACAGTCACTGGATGATGTCAGTGATGTCACTGACCATGTCATGAGTGATGTAATATGTGACGTCATCAGCAGTGCATTGCGGGGGCGCGAGTTATAGTTAGCTGAACTAACTATAACGGGGGAATTTCACGGGTTTTGTATGAGTGCAATGTCCAACTAACTATAACTTTCCCTAAAACCTATGTTTTTTTCAGTGAATATATATATATATATATATATATATATATATACATACACACACACACACACACACACACACACACACACACACACATATATATATAAATGCCCAATTAAAAATTGTCACAACAGCATACAAACAATACCCCACATAGGGTTTTGTATATACCATAAGTGAAGCACTTTTGAGCCTAAACTGTTCTCCATAGGAATTCAAACTGTTTAAGACCTGTATAACAGGGCTCAGATAAATATAGCATACATTAAACACTGAAAAACTGTCAACATAGACCAGCACTCCTGCAGTTAGCAGAATAACCAAGAAAACCACATATCGTGGAACATAACTTTTGCAATGCCAACTGTCCGGGACAAAAAAGCACCAGGTATCAATAAACTTTGTATCAAGCAAGACACTAACCTGGACGTACCAATTGAAAGATATAAATCAGTCGTGTAGATACCTCTGTACACAAGATCAACAATAAAATCAAGCTTACAATATAACTCAAGTGGAATTGTCAGATCGGCCAGCTCTGAATCGCCTTAAGACCGAATCAGTCTGTTCACCAAATAGGTGGACGCCATAAAATGGCATATCTTTAAGGCTCTCCAGCACAGGCTCTGAAAACCCAGACTGATGCAGAAACACATGCCTGCGCAGAGCAACAGACTGAGCCTTGGCTCTACCCACAGAATCCGTGGTGTCCATACTACATTTGATAGTGAATTTGTCTGCCTCCCGGCCATCTTGCACCACCTGCAATAACTCATTACTGCCTTCCTCTGATAGAGAAGGTAGCCTCTGTTCCACAGAATCCCATAAGGCATGCAAAAACCTACCTATAACACGTGAAGAGATTTCAAAGCCAAGCTTGCAGAAGAAAATACATTCCTCCCACAGGAGACAATGAGGGTCCCCCGGGGAAGGACGATGCCTATGGCCCACAGCTCAGTCAACTGGAGCTCCCAACACAAGTTTTGCCCAATCTCCCAAAAGAAGATCAAACAGACTCATTAAAAGGGAGCACAGGTTCCACCCAGTCTCGCCTTGATGAAGATTATTCACCAAGGGATCGGTGGATAATTCCACTAAGGGAAATTGGCAATTCAACACCATAGCTGCCCTCTTCAATTCTTCAGCCAACAAGGCACTTTACCTAGTTGCTATACAAGGTGGATTAAGTAAATCGGAAAGTGGGAAGGCCTCTAATGCACTAACCTCACCCAGTTCAGTTAGCCAATTCCCAACCACAGGGGGCTGGACAACATTCTGCAAAGGGTTTTCACCCACAGTATTCTCCCCTTCAGTTTCCAAACTTTGTATTCCCATAGGAAAAACAGACAAGGGCTGAACACCACCAAAAGGAGCCCAAAGAAGACTACACTGCCGGCACTGCACCCGGCACTGCCCGACACCGCTGCATCGTCTCTACGTCAGAAATAGGATCGACATCTACTGGCACCACTGACCTCGCCGGCCGACTGGGCACCGAAGTCTCAGGGTCGGCGTCTACCAACGTCGCCGACTTCTTCGGCTGAATGGACCCTGAAGGTGTGAAGCCCAAAGGCCTGTGCACCAGCGCGCTCTCGAGTCAGACAACGGATTCAGAGACCCCAACTGTAATCGAAGGCGAACCCGCCTGTAAAGACCCAGTCAGTGTACCTCCAGACTGATGCCCAAAAATCTTTTGTAGGGAAAAATAATATTTCCTCATTTGGTCTCGAGTCGCCCCTGCTCTAGGTTATTTAGGGATGCGCAGGGAAGACTCTAAGTGCTCCTCAACCGACGGATGGGAGACTGCGTCAGACTTACATTTTGACCGTTGGGTTCTCAGAGCCTTCCCTGATGTCGACAGAGATGACCTCTCACCCGAACGACTCAGACCGGTCCCTGGGCTTCAGTGAGGAGTTACAACGCCACGGTTTCTCAGAAAAGAGCGCCGCCAAGAGTTTCATACGGTGCTCTTTCAACACCTTCGGTTGAAGATGCTGCCACGAACCGCAGCCACATGACCATTCATAGCAACTTGCAAGATTTTAGAGCTGGCAGAAGCAATCACTGATGTAGAGGTTGTAAAGTTGTCAATGCCTGTGTTGCAACAAGCATCCAAATAGAACATAAACCCTGCACTCTAGGATACTGGACATGTCAAATATACTTTTGAATTCAAAGAGTTCTATGAATAAGCGGAGGAAGACTGAAATGGAATGACAAAGCTAAGCTGTCTCCCTTGAAGAACTAGCCAGATATTTAAGGAGTATAGAAAAGGCCTACTATTGCCTAGACCCGACGAAAGACAGGTGGTAGACTATCTGCATGCTGAGAAGAAAATGAGTTACTTACGTGTAACTACGGTTCTCCAGTATTGGTATCTTTCATAGATTCATATGCTTGAATCATCCCCATCATCGTAGCAGGAGTCCCATGGTATACATATAAAAGCAGTAGATAATACTACAATAGGCTGAAATGCAATGAACAGTCACTGCAATAGCCTATCCTTTTTCTTTTGTAAAAAAGAACCAAACTTAAGTAGCAGCCAATCAGGCGACGGCACCCTCTAGAACAATCCCAAGAGAAGCTAGGTTCCTCAGATTTTCAAGCACAAGTGTGAAACTGTAAACCTTGAGGAATAAGGGAAGCCTCTCAGGGGAGGAGGGTGGGTCGCATGTGAATCTATTAAAGATACCAATACTGGAGAGCTGTAGTTACAGGTAACTCATTTTCTTCTCCAGTATTGGATCTTTCATAGATTCACACGCTTGAATCAGAGTAGCTATCAGTTGCATAGGCATACATGTATAGAAGTACTGTAACAAACATACCATTAGAGGATGGTGGGTAACAATAAACATGCAAATACTAAAACATATATGATATCATGCAGTAAAGTACCAAATATTTATAGATATAGATAGAGATATATAGAGATATAGATATATATAGATAGAGATATAGATATATAGATAGAGATATATAGATATATAGATATATAGATAGATAGATAGATATATATATATAGATATATAGATAGATATATATATATAGATATATAGATAGAGATATATTATCTACTGGCGGTCGCCAGTAGATAGTTATAGTTAGGACCTATTTTCCATAGGAAATCCGCGACATTCTATTTAAAATAACTCTTGCCGGTTGACGAATCTTCGCGAAATTTTCAAACTTTATGGCCCGCTCCGGTCCGCTCCTACCCTGAAAGTTTCGGGGTGATTCGTCAAGCGGGGGCCGAGAAAAAAGGGGGGTCCCAAAACGTGTTTTCCCCATTCATTTTCCCATAGGAAACTTTAGACACGGCTACAGCCCGATCTGCTGAACGGATTTACACCAAATTTGGCAAAGAGGTAGTTCTTGGTTCAGAAAGAACCCTTTTTGTTAAATGGTGTAAATCCGTTCAGTAGTTCCAGAGAAAATCAAAAGGAAAATCACATATATATCTATGGCCGCGTCGGATTCGCGCACCCTCCCGATCACAAGCTGCATGTTAATTGGCTTTCAAGTGGCTGTCAACACTCCAAATCAGGAAGTGTTGGCAGCCATTTTGTCCCTCGGTAGAACCGAGGGACAGAAACAAGTGCGCAAAGCGCAAAAAGGGGGCAGGGTAGAAACACCCTGACCCCCTAGGTCTGCTCAGGGGGTCCCACAAGGAACCCCTGGGCAGAAAAAAGCATTTAAAAAAAAAAAAAAAAACGGGATGCGCTTAGGGTGCGCGGATCCCGCCGAGAAAAAACGAAGCGCGGTCTCCCGCGCTTCGTTGCTAATTGGCCCCGGGTGGGCCAAGTCCCGGGGGCATGCAGGGTTTCTTTTTAATATGTGGGGGCCTCTAAGGCCCCCAAGCCCCGGGGACCGTCACCCCCGGGGCTTAAAAAAATAATGGTGCGGGAGGGCTCTTTGCCCTCCCGCTGCCCCGAGGACCGCCACCTCCCCGGGGCTTCTTCTTTTTTAATTTTTTGACCTGTGTGGGGTGGGCTCCAGCCCCCCCACACGCCCCGGGGACCGCCACCTCCCCGGGGCTGTGCACTGGATGGGAGGGGGGGGCCGCGCGGCCCCCTCCTGGAGCCCTTGATGGCCCTGGGGACCGCCACCCCCCAGGGCCGGCTCCTGCAGTGTCCCGGGGTGCCTACCCCGGGACACTGTAGTTGCTATGACAGGACGGGAGCCTCGCGGCTCCCGTCCTGTCATAGCAAACTTGGTTTGCATTTTGAAAGAGAGAGCAGGAAACCTGCTCTCTCTTTCAAAATGCAAACCCAATTGCTTTTCCACACGGGGAGCAGCATGTTAGCTGCTCCCCATGTGGAAAAGCAATGCCGGCTCGCGCAGGAGGCGTGGGAGCCGGCGGGACTGTGGGGGGATTGGGGACCCCCCCACAGTCCCCAACCAGAGGCCAGGCCCCGGGGGATGGGGTCCCCGGGGCCATAAGTGGCCAGGGAGGGGGGCCACGCAGCCCCCCTCCCCAAATTATAAAAAATTTAAAAAAAAAAAAAAAAGGGCAAGGCCGGCCCCGGGGGATGGGGTCCCCGGGGCCTTAAATGGCCTGAGGGGGGCCACGCAGCCCCCCTCCAAATGAAAAAAAATAAAAATTGAGGGCATGCCCAGGGGGATGGGGTCCCCGGGGCCAATACAGGCCCAGGGAAGGGGGGCCACGCGGCCACCTTCCCGTTTTTTTTTTATTTAAAAAAAAAAAATGCTCAGGCCCCGGGGGATGGGGTCCCCGGGGCCATAAGTGGCCAAGGGAAGGGGGGCCACGCAGCCCCCCTCCCAATCAAAAAAGAAAAAAAAAAAAAAGACCTGCATTGTGCCGGAGGCCCCGCCCCCCTCCCTGCAGCAGTCTGCAAACGCGCCCCCTGGCGCGTTTTGAGAAGGGAAGTAATTCCCCTTGAATACTGGGGGTCCCTGGGGGCAAACTAGCCCACCAGGAACCTCCAGTATGCGCCAGGGGCTGTGTTGCAGAGAGGTGTACAGAGGCCACGCCCCTTTTACACCTCTCTGCAACGCAGCTCTGTGGCGCTTTTGGAAGTACATGGTGGGCTAGTTGGACTCCAGGGACCCTCAGGATTCAAGGGGACTTAATCCCCCAACTTAAAACGCGCCACGGGGCGCGTTTGCACAGTGGGGAGGGGCGGGGCTTCAGGTGACATGTGTGCAAACAGGCCCCGTGGCGTGTTTTAAGATGGGGAATTAAATCCCCTTCAATCCTGAGGGTCCCTGGGGGCCAACTAGCCCAACAGGTACGTCCAGAAAGCGCCACAGAGCTGCGTTGCAGAGAGGTGTAAAAGGGGTGTGGCCTCTGTACACGTCTCTGCAACGCAGCCCCTGGCGCATACTGGAGGTTCCTGGTGGGCTAGTTGGCCCCTAGGGACCCTCATGATTCAAGGGGACTTAATCCCCCAACTTAAAATGCGCCACGGGGCGCGTTTGCACAGATGTTACCTCAGGCCCCGCCCCCTCCCTTCACCATTGTGCAAATATTCCTCTAAAATCAGCCGAACTACGAATTCCGATTTACTCACCCGTTATCAGGAGAGACCTCAGTGCTGCATCTTTCAGCCCAGTACTGATCCTGAAAAGTAATTTTAACCGCACTTACCAGTAACTTGAATTTCATTCCATAGGATATCATTGCCTGCTTTTTGCTGAAAAAGTTTCTAAGTGTCGATTTTTGAACCATACAAATATTCCTCTAAAATCGGCCGAAATACGAATTCCGATTTACTCACCTGTTATCAGGAGAGAACCCAGTGCTGCATCTTTTAGCCCAGCACTGACCCTGAAAAGTAATTCTAACCGTACTTACCAGTAACTAATATTTCCTTCCATAGGAATCCATTGTCTGGTTTTCAGCAGAAAAGTTTCAAAGTGTCGATTTTCACAAATTACAAATATTCCTTAAAAATCGCCTGTATGACTTAAATGCATTCTTTCAACTGTTTACAGGAGATGCACCAGTGCTGGATCCAGGATCCAACACTGAGTAAGAAAAAGTAACGATAACACTACTTACCTGCTAAGTGAATTTCCTCCCATAGGATAACATTGGTGATTCTATGTGAAAAAGTTTCTAAGTGTCAACTTTTAAAATACAATAATATTCCTTAAAAATCACTACTGTAACCAAAACGCTTTTACTCAACTGTTTACAGGAGATGTCCCAGGACTGAATCTAGGATCCAGTCCTGTGGTTAGAAAAAGTAATCCATAAAGTAACTAATTGCATTTAACTAGAAAATCACATTGAGCTCAATGTTGCATTGTGTTTGAAATTGTGTTGCCCATTGCAACAACTGTAACTACTGTACTTAAAACTCTATTGCCTATTTGCAAACTATTTAAACTAAAGTAATTCATTCTGAGAAAGTATATTTTGTAATGTAATGTATAATGTAATTACAATGTAATTTAATAAATAAAATATCTAAAAATAAATAGTTTTAAAAAATGTAGTAAATCAGTATCAAAAAAATAAATATAACAATTAATACATTTAAAAATTGACATTTACAAAACCTTTCAAATTAACTGAAAAAACCATAGGTTTCAGGTACGTTATAGTTAGAAATTAGCATTTAAAAAACCTTTGAAATTCACTGAAAAAAACCATAGGTTTCAGACACGTTATAGTTAGAAATTAGCATTTAAAAAACCTTTGAAATTCACTGAAAAAACCATATGTTTTAGGGACAGTTATAGTTAGTTGGACATTTCACTCGTACAAAACCCGTGAAATTCCCCCATTATAGTTAGTTCAGCTAACTATAACTCGCGCACCCGCAATGCACTGCTGATGACGTCACATATTACATCACTCATGACATGGTCAGTGACATCACTGATGACATCACTGATGACATCTCAAATGACATCACTGATGACATCATCCATGTGATAATTTCATGCATCCTCTCACACCCTAATATAACCTTTGATACACCCACTCTAAATTACAGACTGCCATTCTCAAAACCATAGACACTCCAACACCAATAACTACATACCCACTCACTGATTCTTAGGTCTACACACATCCACTCACTCACCTGTACAGTCACTCATACTTACGGTCACTCAGTACAGGACTATCATATGCACTAATACACCTACATAGACACTCACACACCGCCACTCATCCATACTGGTACTCACACACCTAGTCAGTCATGGAAATAATTAATCACACTGCCATTTACTCACCTATACAGTTATACGCACACCAGCTCACTTACTCATACAAATACTAGCACATTCTTACGCTCTTATACAATCACTAATACAAGTACACACTCATCCATACAGCCACTCACAATCACACACTCACTTATACCCATTTATATACTACAACACACATATATACTGCCTTTCACATATGTAGTTACTCACACATGTACCACTGAGATATACATTCACTCACTAACACACCCATACACACACTCACCCACCAATACAGTCCATCACAGATGCACTCTTGAAACCATGCACCCAGTGAATCACCCACTGATACATCTATGTGCAGTCACACACACCCCATCCACACAAACACTCAGGCACCCATACAGATACTCAGACAAACAATCAATAACCCATGTAGACACTCATGTAGCTATTCACAAACACATGCAGCCACTTACACAGCAACAGACAGACGGATACAGACATTCACACAGTTTAGTAACTAACCCATCCATTTAGTAAGATACGTTTAATCACTCACTAATAGTCAGTCATGCACCTACTATATCATCCATCCAGACACTTATACACCCACTCATTATTCAATACACCTTGGCATATATATTAAACATATTTAAACTTTACAGAAACACACAGTCACTGGATGATGTCATCAGTGATGTCACTGACCATGTCATGAGTGATGTAATATGTGACGTCATCAGCAGTGCATTGCGGGGGCGCGAGTTATAGTTAGCTGAACTAACTATAACGGGGGAATTTCACGGGTTTTGTACGAGTGAAATGTCCAACTAACTATAACTGTCCCTAAAACCTATGGTTTTTTCAGTGAATTTCAAAGGTTTTTTAAATGCTAATTTCTAACTATAACGTGTCTGAAACCTATGGTTTTTTCAGTGATTATAGATATAGAGATAGAGATATATAGATATATAGATATATAGATATATAGATATATAGATATATAGATATATAGAGATAGAGATATAGAGATATATAGATAGAGATATAGAGATATATAGATAGAGATATATAGATAGAGATATATAGATAGAGATATATAGATAGAGATATATAGATATATAGATAGAGATATATAGATAGAGATATAGAGATAGAGATATAGAGATATATAGATAGAGATATATAGATAGAGATATAGAGATATATAGATAGAGATATATAGATAGAGATATAGAGATATATAGATAGAGATATAGAGATATATAGATATATAGATAGAGATATAAAGATATATAGATATATAGATATATAGATATAGACATATAGAGATATATAGATGGAGATATAGAGATATTATCTACTGGCGGTCGCCAGTAGATAGTTATAGTTAGGACCTATTTTCCATAGGAAATCCGCAACATTCTATTTGAAATAACGTTGGCGATGGTTGACGAATCTTCGCAAAAGTTTCCAACTTGTTGGGGCGCTCCGGTCCCCTCCTATCCTGAAAGTCTCAGGGTGATTCGTCAAGCGGGGGCCGAGAAAAAAGGGGGGTCCCAAAACGTGTTTTCCCCATTCATTTTTCCATAGGAACCTTTAGTCGCAGCTACAGCCCGAACTGCTGAACGGAATTACACCAAATTTGGCAAAGAGGTAGCCCTTGGTTCAGTGTCGTGCCTTTTGCTTAAATGGTGTAAATCCATTCAGTAGTTCCTGAGAAAATCAAAAGTAAAATCACATATATATCTGGGCGGAGCCTAACCACCCATGTCATTGTGAGATCTGATTGGCTGTCAGCACTTCATCCTGGAATTGCTGGCAGCCATCTTGGGACCAATATAAATGATAGTACCCCATTGAAATGCATTGTAGTGAATCGAAGATTTTGAGGGTTACCAAAAGGAGAACTATAAAGGGAGATAGACTTTAGTTACATTAGAATTCATTTGTTGATGGTACCATACTAATTTCAGGAATTGTGGTGTGTTCTAAGGTGATTTTACCCTGTGAAAAACCTTCTGCTGGGATATCATGAATCATGTTTGAGAGAAAACTATTTTCACATGCTTGTCCCATAGAGTTTTGGAAGGTGCTCCAGAAGCTAAAATGAGAGCATATTTTCTGTAAATTCACATTATCTTTCTCAGTCATGTGAGAATGAAGTCTGACATTCTCAGTAAAACATGTACAATCAACAAGGGCAGAGACTGTCAGTTGATTCCTTTGTGTTCTACTGCAGCTTCCCAGAGGGTTCTAAAGAACAACTAGAGTGCTAACAGCCTTACTTATGACAAAAGTATGGCACACCTGAAGCCATCTTGATTGGAATAAACTGGTAACACTTAAAACATTTAATTTAAAAAGGAACAAAATGAGGGGGTTCATTTTGTCCTAGAAATTATGGTTAGTGCTGTAGAAAGAAAAATTAGGACATGTTTCAAGTGTGATCTCAAATATCTTCCCGTTATATTTCAACAGGAGCAGACTGCCAGTTGATGCCTTTGTGTTCTACTGCAGCTTCCCAGAGTGTTCTAAAGAACAACTAGAGCGCTAACAGCCTTACTAATGACAAAAGTATGGCACACCTGAAGCCATCTTGATTGGAATAAACCGGTAACACTTAAAACATTTAATTTAAAAAGGAACAAAATGTGGGGGTTCTTTTTGAAATAGAAATTATGGTTAGTGCTGCAGAAAGAAAAATTAGGGCATGTTTTAAGTGAGATCTCAAATCCTCTTCTATTTCATTAGAAAATTCTGACATGCAGACTGAAACAATCACTTTCAATACCAGCAGCAGACTTCCAGTTAACTCCCTGGTGAGCAGTAGCTTTACTACAGTGATTTAATGAGCAACTAGAGTGCTAACATTCTGAATTTATGGCAAATGTGAGACATCTGAATACCTTCTTGATGGAATCAAAGTAAAAAACTGAAAGCATTTCCTACTGAGGAGACTGCAGTAAATGAGGAAATTAGGAAACTTCATAACAAAGAAGTCTTCCAAGATGGCCACCAGTGAAAAAAGAGCCCAAATGTAGCACAATTACCCAGATGTAGCCCACATATAGCCCAATAACAAAAGTGTGCAAAACACTTTTTATTTTTAGTTTTTTTGCAGTTTTATGTAGTGCAGACTGGTCAGGTATTGGAGCGTTACATCTTAAAACATGACCCCCCTACACTACAAAAACACCACTGCACTACCCTAAACCCTAAAACACTACCCCCAGCACGACCCCCTACACAAGCACCACTGCACTATCCTAAACCCTAAAACACTACCCCCAGCATGACCCCTACACTACACAAACACCACTGCACTATCCTAAATCCTAAAACACTACCCCAGCACGACCCCTACACTACCCAAACACCACTGCACTACCCTAAAACATGACCCCCTACACTACACAAACACCACTGCACTACCTAAACCCTAAAACACTACCCCCAGCACGACCCCCTACACTACACAAGCACCACTGCACTACCCTAAACCCTAAAACACCACCCCCAGCACGACCCCCTACACTATACAAACACCACTGCACTACCCTAAACCCTAAAACAATACCCCCAGCACGACCCCCTACACTACCCAAACACCACTGCACTAAACTAAATCCTAAAACACTACCCCCAGTACAACCCCCTACACTACCCAAACATCACTGCACTACCATAAAACATGACCCCCTACACTACACAAACACCACTGCACTAACCTAAATCACTACCCCCAGCACGACCCCCTACACTGCCCGAACACCACTGCACTGCCCTAAACCCTGAAACACCAGCCCCTGCACGACCCCATACACTGCCCGAACACCACTGCACTGCCCTAAACCCTGAAACACCAGCCCCTGCACGACCCCCTACACTGCCCGAACACCACTGCACTGCCCTAAACCCTGAAACACCACCCCCTTCATGACCCCTACACTGCCCGAACACCACTGCTCTGCCCAAAACCCTGAAACACCAGCCCCAGCACGACCCCCTACACTGCCCGAACACCACTGCACTACCCTAAACCCTGAAACATCACCCCCAGCACGACCCCCTACACTGCCCGAACACCACTGCACTACCCTAAACCCTGAAACACCACCCCCAGCACGACCCCTACACTGCCCGAGCACCACTGCACTGCCCTAAACCCTGAAACACCAGCCCCAGCACGACCCCCTACACTGCCCGAACACCACTGCACTGCCCTAAATCGTGAAACACCAGCCTCAGCACGACCCCCTACACTGCCTGAACACCACTGCACTGCCCTGAACCCTGAAACACCGGCCCCAGCACGACCCCCTACACTGCCCAAACACCACTGCACTGCCCTAAACCCTGAAACACCACCCCGTGCACGACCCCCTACACTGCCCGAACACCACTGCACTGCCCTAAACCCTGAAACACCACCCCCTGCACGACCCCCTACACTGCCCGAACACTACTGCACTGCCCTAAACCCTGAAACACCATCCCCAGCACGACCCCCTCACTGCACAAACACCACTGCACTGCCCTAAACCCTGAAACACAACCCCCAGCAAGACCCCCTACACTGCCCGACCACTGCACTGCCCTAAACCCTGAAACATCACCCCCAGCAAGACCCCCTACACTGCCCGAACACCACTGCTCTGCCCAAAACCCTGAAACACCAGCCCCCAGCACGACCCCTACACTGCCCGAACACCACTGCACTGCCCAAAACCCTGAAACACCAGCCCCAGCACGACCCCCTACACTGCCCGAACACCTCTGCACTGCTCTAAACCCTGAAACACCACCCCCAGCACGACCCCCTACACTGCCCGAACACCACTGCACTGCCCTAAACCCTGAAACAGCAGCCCCAGCACAACCCCGTACACTGCGCGAACACCACTGCACTGCCCTAAACCCTGAAACAGCCCCAGCATGACCGCCTACACTGCCCGAAAACCACTGCACTGCCCTAAACCCTGAAACACCAGCCCCAGCATGACCCCCTACACTGCCCGAACACCACTGCACAGCCCTAAACCCTGAAACACCACCCCCAGCAAGACCCCCTACACTGCCCGAACACCACTGCACTAAACCCTGAAACACCACCCTCCGCAAGACCACCTACACTGGCCGAACACCACTGCACTGCCCTAAACCCTGAAACACCACCCCTGCACGACCCCCTACACTGCACTGCCCTAAACCCTGAAACACCACCCCCTGCACGACCCCCTACACTGCCCGAACACCACTGCACTGCCCTAAACCCTGAAACACCACCCCCAGCACAACCCCCTACACTGCCCTAACACCACTGCTCTGCCCAAAACCCTGAAACACCAGCCCCAGCACGACCCCCTACACTGCCCGAACACCACTGCACTACCCTAAACCCTGAAACACCACCCCCAGCACGACCCCCTACACTGCCCGAGCACCACTGCACTGCCCTAAACCCTGAAACACCAGCCCCAGCACGACCCCCTACACTGCCCGAACACCACTGCACTGCCCTAAACCCTGAAACACCAGCCCCAGCACGACTGCCTACACTGCCCGAACACCACTGCCCTAAACCCTGAAACACCAGCCCCAGCACGACCCCCTACACTGCCCTAACACCACTGCACTGCCCTAAACCGTGAAACACCGGCCCCAGCACGACCCCCTACACTGCCCGAACACCACTGCACTGCCCTAAACCCTGAAACACCACCCCGTGCACGACCCCCTACACTGCCCGAAAACCACTGCACTGCCCTAAACCCTGAAACACCACCCCCAGCACGACCCCCTACACTGCCCGAACACCACTGCACTGCCCTAAACCCTGAAACACCACCCCCTGAACGACCCCCTACACTGCCCGAACACTACTGCACTTCCCTAAACCCTGAAACACCATCCCCAGCACGACCCCCTACACTGCACGAACAGCACTGCACTGCCCTAAACCATGAAACACTACCCCCAGCAAGACCCCTACACTGCCCGAACACCACTGCACTGCCCTAAACCCTGAAACATCACCCCCAGCAAGACCCCCTACATTGCCCGAACACCACTGCACTGCCCTAAACCCTGAAACACCACCCCCTGCACGACCCCCTACACTGCCCGAACACCAATGCACTGCCCTAAACCCTGAAACACCACACCCAGCACGACCGCCTACACTGCCCGAACACCACTGCACTGCCCTAAACCCTGAAACAACCCCCTGCATGACCCCCTACACTGCCCAAACACTACTGCACTGCCCTAAACCCTGAAACACCCCCTCAGCACGACCCCCTACACTGCACTGCCCTAAACCCTGAAACACTACCCCCAGCAAGACCCCCTACACTGCCCGAACACCACTGCCCAAAACCCTGAAACACCAGCCCCCAGCACGACCCCCTACACTGCCCGAACACCACTGCACTGCCCAAAACCCTGAAACACCAGCCCCAGCACGACCCCCTACACTGCCCGAACACCACTGCACTGCTCTAAACCCTGAAACACCACCCCCAGCACGACCCCTACACTGCCCGAACACCACTGCACTGCCCTAAACCCTGAAACACCAGCCCCAGCACAACCCCGTACACTGCCCGAACACCAGTGCACTGCCCTAAACCCTGAAACACCAGCCCCAGCACGACCGCCTACACTGCCCGAAAACCACTGCACTGCCCTAAACCCTGAAACACCAGCCCCAGCATGACCCCTACACTGCCCGAACACCACTGCACTGCCCTAAACCCTCAAACACCAGCCCCAGCACGACCCCCTACACTGCCCGAACACCACTGCACTGCCCTAAACCCTGAAACACCAGCCCCAGCAAGACCCCCTACACTGCCCGAACACCACTGCACTGCCCTAAACCCTGAAACACCACCCGCAGCAAGACCCCCTACACTGCCCGAGCACCACTGCACTAAACCCTGAAACACCACCCTCAGCAAGACCACCTACACTGGCCGAACACCACTGCACTGCCCTAAACCCTGAAACACCACCCCCTGCACGACCCCGTACACTACACTGCCCTAAACCCTGAAACACCACCCCCTGCACGACCCCCTACACTGCCCGAACACCACTGCACTGCCCTAAACCCTGAAACACCACCCCCTACACTGCCGGAACACCACTGCACTGCCCTAAACCCTGAAACACCACCCCCAGCACGACCCCCTACACTGCCCGAACACCACTGCACTGCCCTAAACCCTGAAACACCACCCCTACACTGCCCGAACACTACTGCACTGCCCTAAACCCTGAAACACCATCCCCAGCACGACCCCCTACACTGCACGAACACCACTGCACTGCCCTAAACCATGAAACACTACCCCCAGCAAGACCCCCTACACTGCCCGAACACCACTGCACTGCCCTAAACCCTGAAACACCAGCCCCTGCACGACCCCCTACACTGCCCGAATACCACTGCACTGCCCTAAACCCTGAAACACCACCCACTGCACGACCCCCTACACTGCCCGAACACCAATGCACTGCCCTAAACCCTGAAACACCACCCCAGCACGACCGCCTACACTGCCCGAACACCACTGCACTGCCCTAAACCCTGAAACAACCCCCTGCACGACCCCCTACACTGCCCAAACACTACTGCACTGCCCTAAACCCTGAAACACCAGCCCCAGCACGACCCCCTACACTGGCCGAACACCACTGCACTGCCCTAAACCCTGAAACACCACCCCCAGCAAGACCCCCTACACTGCCCGAGCACCACTGCACTAAACCCTGAAACACCACCCTCAGCAAGACCACCTACACTGGCCGAACACCACTGCACTGCCCTAAACCCTGAAACACCACCCCCTGAACGACCCCCTACACTGCACGAACACTGCACTGCCCTAAACCCTGAAACACTACCCACAGCACGACCCCCTACACTGCCCGAACACCACTGCTCTGCCCAAAACCCTGAAACACCAGCCCCCAGCACGACCCCCTACACTGCCCGAACACCACTGCACTGCCCAAAACCCTGAAACACCAGCCCCAGCACGACCCCCTACACTGCCCGAACACCACTGCACTGCCCTAAACCGTGAAACACCGGCCCCAGCAAGACCCCCTACACTGCCCGAACACCACTGCACTGCCCTAAACCCTGAAACACCACCCCGTGCACGACCCCTACACTGCCCGAAAACCACTGCACTGCCCTAAACCCTGAAACACCACCCCCAGCACGACCCCCTACACCGCCCGAACACCACTGCACTGCCCTAAACCCTGAAACACCACCCCCTGCACGACCCCCTACACTGCCCGAACACTACTGCACTGCCCTAAACCCTGAAACACCATCCCCAGCACGACCCCCTACACTGCACGAACACCACTGCACTGCCCTAAACCATGAAACACTACCCCCAGGAAGACCCCCTACACTGCCCGAACACCACTGCACTGCCCTAAACCCTGAAACATCACCCCCAGCAAGACCCCCTACATTGCCCGAACACCACTGCACTGCCCTAAACCCTGAAACACCAGCCCCTGCACGACCCCCTACACTGCCCGAACACCACTGCACTGCCCTAAACCCTGAAGCACCACCCCCTGCACGACCCCCTACACTGCCCGAACACCAATGCACTGCCCTAAACCCTGAAACACCACCCCCAGCACGACCGCCTACACTGCCCGAACACCAGTGCACTAAACCCTGAAACAACCCCTGCACGACCCCCTACACTGCCCAAACACTACTGCACTGCCCTAAACCCTGAAACACCCCCCCAGCACGACCCCCTACACTGCACTGCCCTAAACCCTGAAACACTACCCCCAGCAAGCCCCCTACACTGCCCGAACACCACTGCCCTAAACCCTGAAACACCACCCACAGCACGACCCCCTACACTGCCCGAACACCACTGCTCTGCCCAAAACCCTGAAACACCAGCCCCCAGCACGACCCCCTACACTGCCCGAACACCACTGCACTGCCCAAAACCCTGAAACACCAGCCCCAGCACGACGCCCTACACTGCCCGAACACCACTGCACTGCTCTAAACCCTGAAACACCACCCCCAGCACGACCCCCTACACTGCCCGAACACCACTGCACTGCCCTAAACCCTGAAACACCAGCCCCAGCACGACCCCCTACACTGCCCGAACACCACTGCACTGCCCTAAACCCTGAAACACCACCCCCAGCAAGAACCCCTACACTGCCCGAGCACCACTGCACTAAACCCTGAAACACCACCCTCAGCAAGACCACCTACACTGGCCGAACACCACTGCACTGCCCTAAACCCTGAAACACCACCCCCTGCACGACCCCGTACACTGCACTGCCCTAAACCCTGAAACATCACCCCCTGCACGACCCCCTACACTGCCCGAACACCACTGCACTGCCCTAAACCCTGAAACACCACCCCTCAGCACGATACCCTACACTGCCCGAATACCACTGCACTGCCCTAAACCCTGAAACACCACCCCCTACACTGCCGGAACACCACTGCACTGCCCTAAACCCTGAAACACCACCCCCAGCACGACCCCCTACACTGCCCGAACACCACTGCACTGCCCTAAACCCTGAAACACCACCCCCTACACTGCCCGAACACTACTGCACTGCCCTAAACCCTGAAACACCATCCCCAGCACGACCCCCTACACTGCACGAACACCACTGCACTGCCCTAAACCATGAAACACTACCCCCCAGCAAGACCCCCTACACTGCCCGAACACCACTGCACTGCCCTAAACCATGAAACACTACACCCTACACTGCCCGAACACTACTGCACTGCCCTAAACCCTGAAACACCATCCCCAGCACGACCCCCTACACTGCCCGAACACCACTGCACTGCCCTAAACCATGAAACACTACCCCCAGCAAGACCCCCTACACTGCCCGAACACCACTGCACTGCCCTAAACCCTCAAACACCAGCCCCAGCACGATCCCCTACACTGCCCGAACACCACTGCACTGCCCTAAACCCTGAAACACCAGCCCCAGCAAGACCCCCTACACTGCCCGAACACCACTGCACTGCCCTAAACCCTGAAACACCACCCGCAGCAAGACCCCCTACACTGCCCGAGCACCACTGCACTAAACCCTGAAACACCACCCTCAGCAAGACCACCTACACTGGCCGAACACCACTGCACTGCCCTAAACCCTGAAACACCACCCCCTGCACGACCCCGTACACTGCACTGCCCTAAACCCTGAAACATCACCCCCTGCACGACCCCCTACACTGCCCGAACACCACTGCACTGCCCTAAACCCTGAAACGCCACCCCTACACTGCCCGAACACTACTGCACTGCCCTAAACCCTGAAACACCATCCCCAGCACGACCCCCTACACTGCACGAACACCACTGCACTGCCCTAAACCATGAAACACTACCCCCAGCAAGACCCCCTACACTGCCCGAACACCACTGCACTGCCCTAAACCATGAAACACTACCCCCAGCACGACCCCTACACTGCCCGAACACCACTGCACTGCCCTAAACCCTGAAACACCAGCCCCTGCACGACCCCCTACACTGCCCGAACACCACTGCACTGCCCTAAACCCTGAAACACCACCCCCTGCACGACCCCCTACACTGCCCGAACACCAATGCACTGCCCTAAACCCTGAAACACCACCCTCAGCACGACCGCCTACACTGCCCGAACACCACTGCACTGTCCTAAACCCTGAAACAACCCCCTGCACGACCCCCTACACTGCCCAAACACTACTGCACTGCCCTAAACCCTGAAACACCAGCCCCAGCACGACCCCCTACACTGCCCAAACACCACTGCACTGCCCTAAACCCTGAAACACCACCCCCAGCAAGACCCTACACTGCCCGAGCACCACTGCACTAAACACTGAAACACCACCCTCAGCAAGACCACCTACACTGGCCGAACACCACTGCACTGCCCTAAACCCTGAAACACCACCCCCTGAACGACCCCCTACACTGCACGAACACTGCACTGCCCTAAACCCTGAAACACTACCCCCAGCAAGACACCCTACACTGCCCGAACACCACTGCCCTAAACCCTGAAACACCACCCACAGCACGACCCCCTACACTGCCCGAACACCACTGCTCTGCCCAAAACCCTGAAACACCAGCCCCAGCACGACCCCCTACACTGCCCGAACACCACTGCACTGCCCAAAACCCTGAAACACCAGCCCCAGCACGACCCCCTACACTGCCCGAACACCACTGCACTGCCCTAAACCATGAAACACCGGCCCCAGCAAGACCCCCTACACTGCCCGAACACCACTGCACTGCCCTAAACCCTGAAACACCACCCCGTGCACGACCCCCTACACTGCCCGAAAACCACTGCACTGCCCTAAACCCTGAAACACCACCCCCAGCACGACCCCCTACACCGCCCGAACACCACTGCACTGCCCTAAACCCTGAAACACCACCCCTGCACGACCCCCTACACTGCCCGAACACTACTGCACTGCCCTAAACCCTGAAACACCATCCCCAGCACGACCCCCTACACTGCACGAACACCACTGCACTGCCCTAAACCCTGAAACACTACCCCCAGCAAGACCCCCTACACTGCCCGAACACCACTGCACTGCCCTAAACCCTGAAACACCAGCCCCTGCACGACCCCCTACACTGCCCGAACACCACTGCACTGCCCTAAACCCTGAAACACCACCCCCTGCACGACCCCCTACACTGCCCGAACACCAATGCACTGCCCTAAACCCTGAAACACCACCCCCAGCACGACCGCCTACACTGCCCGAACACCACTGCACTGCCCTAAACCCTGAAACAACCCCTGCACGACCCTCTACACTGCCCAAACACTACTGCACTGCCCTAAACCCTGAAACACCCCCAGCACGACCCCCTACACTGCACTGCCCTAAACCCTGAAACACTACCCCCAGCAAGACCCCCTACACTGCCCGAACACCACTGCCCTAAACCCTGAAACACCACCCACAGCACGACCCCCTACACTGCCCGAACACCACTGCTCTGCCCAAAACCCTGAAGCACCAGCCCCCAGCACGACCCCCTACACTGCCCGAACACCACTGCACTGCCCAAAACCCTGAAACACCAGCCCCAGCACGACGCCCTACACTGCCCGAACACCACTGCACTGCTCTAAACCCTGAAACACCACCCCCAGCACGACCCCCTACACTGCCCGAACACCACTGCACTAAACCCTGAAACACCAGCCCCAGCACGACCCCCTACACTGCCCGAACACCACTGCACTAAACCCTGAAACACCAGCCCCAGCACGACCCCCTACACTGCCCGAACACCACTGCCCTAAACCCTGAAACACCACCCCCAGCAAGACCCCCTACACTGCCCGAGCACCACTGCACTAAACCCTGAAACACCACCCTCAGCAAGACCACCTACACTGGCCGAACACCACTGCACTGCCCTAAACCCTGAAACACCACCCCTGAACGACCCCCTACACTGCACGAACACTGCACTGCCCTAAACCCTGAAACACTACCCCCAGCAAGACCCCCTACACTGCCCGAACACCACTGCCCTAAACCCTGAAACACCACCCACAGCACGACCCCCTACACTGCCCGAACACCACTGCTCTGCCCAAAACCCTGAAACACCAGCCCCCAGCACGACCCCCTACACTGCCCGAACACCACTGCACTGCCCAAAACCCTGAAACACCAGCCCCAGCACGACCCCCTACACTGCCCGAACACCACTGCACTGCCCTAAACCATGAAACACCGGCCCCAGCAAGACCCCCTACACTGCCCGAACACCACTGCACTGCCCTAAACCCTGAAACACCACCCCGTGCACGACCCCCTACACTGCCCGAAAACCACTGCACTGCCCTAAACCCTGAAACACCACCCCCAGCACGACCCCCTACACCGCCCGAACACCACTGCACTGCCCTAAACCCTGAAACACCACCCCTGCACGACCCCCTACACTGCCCGAACACTACTGCACTGCCCTAAACCCTGAAACACCATCCCCAGCACGACCCCCTACACTGCACGAACACCACTGCACTGCCCTAAACCATGAAACACTACCCCCAGCAAGACCCCCTACACTGCCCGAACACCACTGCACTGCCCTAAACCCTGAAACACCAGCCCCTGCACGACCCCCTACACTGCCCGAACACCACTGCACTGCCCTAAACCCTGAAACACCACCCCCTGCACGACCCCCTACACTGCCCGAACACCACTGCCCTAAACCCTGAAACACCACCCCCAGCACGACCGCCTACACTGCCCGAACACCACTGCACTGCCCTAAACACTGAAACAACCCCTGCACGACCCCCTACACTGCCCAAACACTACTGCACTGCCCTAAACCCTGAAACACCCCCCCAGCACGACCCCCTACACTGCACTGCCCTAAACCCTGAAACACTACCCCCAGCAAGACCCCCTACACTGCCCGAACACCACTGCCCTAAACCCTGAAACACCACCCACAGCACGACCCCCTACACTGCCTGAACACCACTGCTCTGCCCAAAACCCTGAAACACCAGCCCCCAGCACGACCCCCTACACTGCCCGAACACCACTGCACTGCCCAAAACCCTGAAACACCAGCCCCAGCACGACGCCCTACACTGCCCGAACACCACTGCACTGCTCTAAACCCTGAAACACCACCCCCAGCACGACCCCCTACACTGCCCGAACACCACTGCACTAAACCCTGAAACACCAGCCCCAGCACGACCCCCTACACTGCCCGAACACCACTGCACTGCCCTAAACCCTGAAACACCACCCCCAGCAAGAACCCCTACACTGCCCGAGCACCACTGCACTAAACCCTGAAACACCACCCTCAGCAAGACCACCTAAACTGGCCGAACACCACTGCACTGCCCTAAACCCTGAAACACCACACCCTGCACGACCCCGTACACTGCACTGCCCTAAACCCTGAAACACCACCCCCTGCACGACCCCCTACACTGCCCGAACACCACTGCACTGCCCTAAACCCTGAAACACCACCCCTCAGCACGACACCCTACACTGCCCGAATACCACTGCACTGCCCTAAACCCTGAAACACCACCCCCAGCACGACCCCCTACACTGCCCGAACACCACTGCACTGCCCCAAACCCTGAAACACCACCCCCTACACTGCCCGAACACTACTGCACTGCCCTAAACCCTGAAACACCATCCCCAGCACGACCCCCTACACTGCCCGAACACCACTGCACTGCCCTAAACCCTGAAACACCACCCCCTACACTGCACTGCCCTAAACCATGAAACACTACCCCCAGCAAGACCCCCTACACTGCCCGAAAACCACTGCACTGCCCTAAACCCTGAAACACCACCCCCTACACTGCCCGAACACTACTGCACTGCCCTAAACCCTGAAACACCATCCCCAGCACGACCCCCTACACTGCCCGAACACCACTGCACTGCCCTAAACCCTGAAACACCAGCCCCTGCACGACCCCCTACACTGCCCGAACACCACTGCACTGCCCTAAACCCTGAAACACCACCCCCTGCACGACCCCCTACACTGCCCGAACACCAATGCACTGCCCTAAACCCTGAAACACCACCCCCAGCACGACCGCCTACACTGCCCGAACACCACTGCACTGCCCTAAACCCTGAAACAACCCCTGCACGACCCTCTACACTGCCCAAACACTACTGCACTGCCCTAAACCCTGAAACACCCCCCAGCACGACCCCCTACACTGCACTGCCCTAAACCCTGAAACACTACCCCCAGCAAGACCCCCTACACTGCCCGAACACCACTGCCCTAAACCCTGAAACACCACCCACAGCACGACCCCCTACACTGCCCGAACACCACTGCTCTGCCCAAAACCCTGAAGCACCAGCCCCCAGCACGACCCCCTACACTGCCCGAACACCACTGCACTGCCCAAAACCCTGAAACACCAGCCCCAGCACGACGCCCTACACTGCCCGAACACCACTGCACTGCTCTAAACCCTGAAACACCACCCCCAGCACGACCCCCTACACTGCCCGAACACCACTGCACTAAACCCTGAAACACCAGCCCCAGCACGACCCCCTACACTGCCCGAACACCACTGCCCTAAACCCTGAAACACCACCCCCAGCAAGACCCCCTACACTGCCCGAGCACCACTGCACTAAACCCTGAAACACCACCCTCAGCAAGACCACCTACACTGGCCGAACACCACTGCACTGCCCTAAACCCTGAAACACCACCCCCTGAACGACCCCCTACACTGCACGAACACTGCACTGCCCTAAACCCTGAAACACTACCCCCAGCAAGACCCCCTACACTGCCCGAACACCACTGCCCTAAACCCTGAAACACCACCCACAGCACGACCCCTACACTGCCCGAACACCACTGCTCTGCCCAAAACCCTGAAACACCAGCCCACAGCACGACCCCCTACACTGCCCGAACACCACTGCACTGCCCAAAACCCTGAAACACCAGCCCCAGCACGACCCCCTACACTGCCCGAACACCACTGCACTGCCCTAAACCAGGAAACACCGGCCCCAGCAAGACCCCCTACACTGCCCGAACACCACTGCACTGCCCTAAACCCTGAAACACCACCCCCTGCACGACCCCCTACACTGCCCGAACACTACTGCACTGCCCTAAACCCTGAAACACCATCCCCAGCACGACCCCCTACACTGCACGAACACCACTGCACTGCCCTAAACCATGAAACACTACCCCCAGCAAGACCCCCTACACTGCCCGAACACCACTGCACTGCCCTAAACCCTGAAACACCAGCCCCTGCACGACCCCCTACACTGCCCGAACACCAATGCACTGCCCTAAACCCTGAAACACCACCCCCAGCACGACCGCCTACACTGCCCGAACACCACTGCACTGCCCTAAACCCTGAAACAACCCCTGCACGACCCTCTACACTGCCCAAACACTACTGCACTGCCCTAAACCCTGAAACACCCCCCAGCACGACCCCCTACACTGCACTGCCCTAAACCCTGAAACACTACCCCCAGCAAGACCCCCTACACTGCCCGAACACCACTGCCCTAAACCCTGAAACACCACCCACAGCACGACCCCCTACACTGCCCGAACACCACTGCTCTGCCCAAAACCCTGAAGCACCAGCCCCCAGCACGACCCCCTACACTGCCCGAACACCACTGCACTGCCCAAAACCCTGAAACACCAGCCCCAGCACGACGCCCTACACTGCCCGAACACCACTGCACTGCTCTAAACCCTGAAACACCACCCCCAGCACGACCCCCTACACTGCCCGAACACCACTGCACTAAACCCTGAAACACCAGCCCCAGCACGACCCCCTACACTGCCCGAACACCACTGCACTAAACCCTGAAACACCAGCCCCAGCACGACCCCTACACTGCCCGAACACCACTGCCCTAAACCCTGAAACACCACCCCCAGCAAGACCCCCTACACTGCCCGAGCACCACTGCACTAAACCCTGAAACACCACCCTCAGCAAGACCACCTACACTGGCCGAACACCACTGCACTGCCCTAAACCCTGAAACACCACCCCCTGAACGACCCCCTACACTGCCACGAACACTGCACTGCCCTAAACCCTGAAACACTACCCCCAGCAAGACCCCCTACACTGCCCGAACACCACTGCCCTAAACCCTGAAACACCACCCACAGCACGACCCCCTACACTGCCCAAACACCACTGCACTGCCCTAAACCCTGAAACACCAGCCCCTGCACGACCCCCTACACTGCCCGAACACCACTGCACTGCCCTAAACCCTGAAACACCAGCCCCTGCACGACCCCCTACACTGCCCAAACACCACTGCACTGCCCTAAACCCTGAAACACCACCCCTGCACGACCCCCTACACTGCCCGAACACCAATGCACTGCCCTAAACCCTGAAACACCACCCCCAGCACGACCGCCTACACTGCCCGAACACCACTGCACTGCCCTAAACCCTGAAACAACCCCCTGCACGACCCCCTACACTGCCCAAACACTACTGCACTGCCCTAAACCCTGAAACACCAGCCCCAGCAAGACCCCCTACACTGCCCGAACACCACTGCACTGCCCTAAACCCTGAAACACCACCCCCAGCAAGACCCCCTACACTGCCCGAGCACCACTGCACTAAACCCTGAAACACCACCCTCAGCAAGACCACCTACACTGGCCGAACACCACTGCTCTGCCCAAAACCCTGAAACACCAGCCCCCAGCACGACCCCCTACACTGCCCGAACACCACTGCACTGCCCAAAACCCTGAAACACCAGCCCCAGCACGACCCCCTACACTGCCCGAACACCACTGCACTGCCATAAACCCTGAAACACCAGCCCCAGCACGACCGCCTACACTGCCCGAAAACCACTGCACTGCCCTAAACCCTGAAACACCAGCCCCAGCATGACCCCCTACACTGCCCGAACACCACTGCACTAAACCCTGAAACACCACCCTCAGCAAGACCACCTACACTGGCCGAACACCACTGCACTGCCCTAAACCCTGAAACACCACCCCCTGCACGACCCCGTACACTGCACTGCCCTAAACCCTGAAACACCACCCCCTGCACGACCCCCTACACTGCCCGAACACCACTGCACTAAACCCTGAAACACCACCCCCAGCACGACCCCCTACACTGCCTGAACACCACTGCCCTAAACCCTGAAACCCCACCCCCAGCAAGACCCCCTACACTGACCGAACACCACTGCACTGCCCTAAACCCTGAAACACCAGCCCCAGCACGATCCCCTACACTGCCTGAACACCACTGCACTAAACCCTGAAACACCAGCCCCAGCAAGACCCCCTACACTGCCTGAACACCACTGCACTGCCCTAAACCCTGAAACACCAGCCCCAGCACGACCCCCTATACTGCCCTAACCACTGTACTGCCCTAAACCCTGAAACACCAGCCCCAGCACGACCCCCTACACTGCCCGAACACCACTGCACTGCCCCAAACCCTGAAACACCACCCCCAGCACGACCCCCTACACTGCCCTAAACCACCAGCCCCTGCACGACCCCCTACACTGCCCGAACACCACTGCACTGCCCTAAACCCTGAAACACCACCCCCTGCACGACCCCCTACACTACCCGAACACCACTGCACTGCCCTAAACCCTACACCAGCACGACTCCCTACACTGCCCCAACACCACTGCACTACCCTAAACCCTAAAATACTCCCCCCCCAGCACGACCCCCTACACTACCCGAACACCACTGCACTGCCCTAAAACACTCCCCCCACCACGACCCCCTACACTACCCGAACACCACTGCACTGCCCTAAACCCTAATACACTCCCCCCTACACTACCCAAACACCACTGCACTGCCCTAAACCCTAAAACACTACCCCCTGCATGACCCCCTACACTACCCAAACACCAATGCACTACCCTAATCCCTAAAACACTACCCCCGCACGACCCCCTACACTACCCAAAGACCACTGCACTACCCTAAACCCTAAAACACTACCCCCGCACGACTCCCTACACTACCCAAAGACCATT
>CAWUFW010000127.1:1522500-1685000 GCA_963921515.1 Calotriton arnoldi
AAGTCCCGATTAATCCCTTCACAAACTTTTAACTGGAGAAGAGAGGAGGGTGAATGTAATTCCGAAGGCATCAAGAACAAAAACGTTTCCATTTTAGTCTGTATGTTTTAGTAGTAGACTCAGCTCTAGCTCTGGATAGGTCTCTACAGTCTTCAGGGATGACTAAATCTTTGAATTCATTGAACTCCGGTTCCAGGCATGCAATTGCAGAGAAGCTGGGTGCAGATGCAGGATCTGCCCTTTGTTCATCATTACAAGAGAGGGTGACACTGGCAGGGGATAAGGCTTGGACTGTGGCAGCAGGAGTAGCTCCGTGAACCAGTGCTGGCAGGGCCAACACGGAGCAATGAGGATGAGTTGGGACGGTTCCAGTTTCATTTTCACCAGTACTCTGGAGATGAGGGGGCAAGGGGGAAAAGCGTACGCAGATTCCTGACCATCTTATCCAAAACGCATTCCCCCATGACCCTATCTGCGGTTCCCTGCTGGCGAAGAACCGGCATTTCTGGTTCCCTTGAGACGCAAATAGGTCCAAGTTGGGCGTTCCCCATTTCTGGAAAATGTGATAGAGAATCAGTTGATTGAGTACCCACTTGTGATTTGTTTGATTTAACCTGCTCAAGGTGTCTGCCGGGTTGTTCTTTACTCCTGGGAGATGCTCCGCCTTGATAGCTATGTGATGCTGCAGTGTCCATTGCCAGATCCTTTGAGCTTCCAATGATAGGATTGGAGATCTTTTTTCTCCCTGCTTGTTTAGATCATGCATGCAGGAGGTATTGTCTGTACGGATGAGGATGCTCTTATCCTTGGAAGACATGACTGGAAGACTAGAAAAATCGCCCTTCGTTCCAGAAAATTGATATGCATTTTGGAGAGAGAGAGAGAGAGAGAGAGAGAGAGAGAGAGAGAGAGAGAGAGAGAGACTCCATTTGCCGCTTATTTGGAGGTCTTGCAGACTAGCCCCCAGCCTTCCAAAGATGCATCCGTGGTCAGAACGAACTCTGGAAGAGGAGAAAGGAATGACAGTCCCCGAGAGAGATTGCTGGCACACTGCCACCAAAGAAGTGAGTCTTTCATGATCGGTGTTATCCGAATGATGTCGTCGAATGATCCAGTTACTTGAAGCCATTGGATGTCCAATTGCTCCTGAAAGGGTCTCATTCCTTAGACGAGCCTGAGGTACCATGAGGATGGCAGAAGACATCATTCCAAGAAAGGATTTGAGGAGACGGACAGATCGAACTATCTTTTGTAGAGATTGTGAGCCAGAGATAGAATGGCGTTCCGTCTTTGTTGATAACAATGCCTTGTTTTGGAGAGTAACCAATGTTGCTCCTAGAAACGTTATCCGATGAGGAGCTAAAATAGATTTGAAGATTGACTGCCAGCCCTAGAGAGCGGAAGAGCTGTAGGAAGAAGGAGATGGCTTCTGAAGCTTGATGAAGAGAAGGAGCTTTCATTAACCAATCGTCGAGATATGGGAAGATCTGTAGGCCTTTTAATCTTAGGAATGCTGCCACGGGAGCTAGGCACTTGGTGAAAACCCGAGGAGCTGAACGAACGCCGAAGGGAAGCACTTTGAATTGATAATGCATGCCTGCCACAGAGAAACGTAAAAATTTGATGCTTAGGATGGAAAGGGATATGGAAATATGCATCTTCCAAATCCAGGCTTGCTAGGAAATCCGAATGGTTCAGAAGCTGTAATATCTCCTGGAGAGTTAACCATGCGAAAGGATTTCTTCAGCAGGTATTTGTTGAGTATTCTGAGCTCTAGAATGGGACGCCATTCTCCCGACTTTTTCTTCTTTATCAGGAAAAAACGGGAGTAGAAGCCTTTTCCTCTGAGAGCGTGGTACACATTCTATTGCTCCCTTTTGAAGCATTAGCACAGCCTCCTTTAGCAATTGAAGATGGGGTGGTATTGATTGAGGCGGATGAGGAGGTGGCGTTGAGGTAAACTTATCCATATTTTATTATATCCAGGACCCATTTGTCTGTTATTTTCTGCCACTGATGTAGGCAATGAAAAAGGGGAATTTTCTTTAGTGAAGTAGACATGGGAAGAGCGGCAGGCGGCGAGGAGTCGTCGCCGCTTTGACAGAATCCCTGGGTTGAACTTGTTGCTTCAGTCTAGGTGGTCTGGAATAAGCAGCTTATGGTGCGTATCCATCGTCGATGTAGATTTTCTCGAAGACGAGGTAGGTGAAGCATGTCCCGAAGGTGATTTTTGTGTAGACAGTGACCCAGATGAGAATGCAGTCGGTGAAACAAGCTTTCTAGAGACTGAAATTTTCATTGAATGTTCTGAAGAGTGTTTTTCCTCTTTATGGCTTTTTTTCTTGGAAACGTCAGGACGAAATTCAAGAGGTCTCTCTCTCCTTTTGGATGTTTCCTTAGAAGCCTGTGAGAATCCTCAGAGGCGTCAGATTTATGTTTTAGTCTCTGAAGCCAAATCAATAACCTACCCTCTGTCCGAGGGTTTTTGTAGAAAAGGTCCTACAGATTTTGCAGTCTTTTACCTTATGTTGAGGGTAAAGGCAGTAGATGTAGTTTTTATGTGGATCTTCAACATGCAGCCTCTTCTTACCGCATGATCCACATGACCTGAAGCAACCTTACTTTGAAGAATCCGACATTCCGAGTTGAAATCTGGAAGAGAAAACTGAGCAGAGTTCAGGGAGACTCCCTTTCACACAAGGTGCGGTAGAAAATGAGGAACCTAGCGTCTCTTGGGATTGTTCTAGAGGGTGCCGTCGCCTGATTGGCTGCTACTTAAGTTTGGTTCTTTTTTACAAAACAAAATGGATAGGCTATTGCAGTGACTGTTCATTGCATTTTAGCCTTTTGTAGTATTATCTACTGCTTTTATATGTATACCGTGGGACTCCAACCAAGACGACAGGGATGAATCAAGCATGTGAATCCATGAAAGATCAAATACTGGAGAACCTACCTTATTCAGCCCTTAACTATATTTCCAGCAGCTCCCTGTGCTTTGACGATCTTTGCATGTTGCTACTTCCCAACAACCTGTGCACCTATAGAGTACTAAATCCATTGCTGCACTCCCAGCAATGCATTAAACAAGCAAATAATTTGAGAAGCCTGCAGGGCAGATTGCAACTGAGATGCAAACTGGGCACTCGCTCTCCTCTTTACTGTGTGCCCTGAAAAAGGCAGGTATTCATGGGCCTGTACCCTTGTGGCACAAGGCACTGCGAGTCCGGACTGTGGATATTACAGTGTCCACTGTGGGTGCACAAACCTTTTAAATTATATGAGCGACTTGTGTGCCTGCCGACCAGGAAAGTTCAAGTTCATCGCAGCACCCTGTGCCGCAGCAACCAGAAACAAGCATAGGCATTCGGTCTCACCGTTGACACACCATTGTCAATGCTCACACCGAGTGAAACTTATCAAAACAAAAAATATTACTTTATGCACAAAAATAACAGCACCTTAGGCACTTCAAATTCAAGGTTCTGCTTGTTTATACCGTAAGCACATGTAGAGGATGCTATTCAGAATAATATTTTAGATTGCTTTGGCACTTGCTCATGGAATTTAATTGCAGTTCTTTTAAAGCTATAAAGAAACATTACTGAGCAATAGAACTTGACCTAAATAAAATTCTTATTTATTTTGATAAAAAAAATAAAAAAACACCGACAGGACAATACATTAACTGCACACTATCATTGCACATTCTACACCCATCAACACATTCAAACCTTAAGTCTGGACTGTTCGACCACACAACTCCATGAAAGTCAAAGCCCAGAAAAGAGGAACGTGGTCATTCAGTGAGCTCATGGCAGTATCTTGCTCCTGTGCTTCCAAGGGCTAGCGACTCAGAGAATCTGTGCCTGTCTCTCAGAACTTGCCCGAATAAGGGGTCAGAAGGCCTTTGACTCTAAATCATCGAGCTCTTTACATTTTGTGACAGTGCTTCGATGCCTCTGCTGGATTAGTTTAGCGGTATGTGAACCAGCTGATAATTAAAGCTTAAAATCCCCCTATGCAATACAATTATCAACTGCAGCATACTAAAAAAAAGACAAAGTGGGCAAGAATGTTTTAGTCATTTTTATTAAATATCTATTATATTAAATGCTTTCTTTTCAAGGTGTTGAACCGTGCACATGAAGTTAGTTAAAAATAGAAACCAGTGAAAAAGTCTTTAATATAACGTTGCGTACATATTTGTCAAAATGGTGTAACATGCCACTAGCATTCTTAATTAATAGAAGGCACAAGTAGAATTGTTTTGTATTTTAGTTACCTGATGTGCAAATCAAACTAGAAGACATCCTTTAACAGGAGAGAATGTTGCATCTCTCCTCAAATGTGGCATTTCTAGTTAGCATTTTCACAATAAGGATAAGGCACAGATTCTTTTTTTACTGTTGCAGGGATCCTTCTGAGACACACAGAATTCCGCTCTTAACACTATCACCCAAAAGAATATACGGAAAATAGCACTATGACAACATTGAAAAGCTAACGTAATAACTGGAGGCTATAGAGAACTTTTTAATTGAAAAAGCCAGAAACAGAGCAGGCGAGTTACAGAAATACACTTAAACTAGTGTAACTAAAGCAACTTTAACAGAGTTTGTTTTTAAGATGAGATGTCAACACACAAAGCAAAAGTTACACGTATAAATAGTTTATGCGGTGCATAACTGTAAATGTTTTACCTCTAAGAGGTTCTTGCATAATAAAACAGGTACACAGCCTTCATATTAAGGCAATAATACAACCTAAAATGTTCATCCTGTTATTTTTACCTTTTGTTTTATATCACCTGGGCGGTTCAAAGATTGTTTGTGCAACTAGCCTCTGAAAACAGTGTATTGGACTTCAGGCAATTGCAGAATTTCCACTTAGTTCAATCACACAAGACCAGACTATGTGCCTCTATCTACTTCTACAGTCCACCCTGGAGAAGGCTCAGCCAGATGTCCAGACAGAATTAATCAATATTTTGTATGGTTTAATCTCTATAAATTATTTTCAAAGGCTAGGTCTTATTTCATTATTTCTTTTTAAATGTATGCTACTGAAGAAGAGGTACAGAGGTGTGTACTGCTGTTGATAAAAAGCATAATTTCAGGTTTACCTACAGTTAGTGCCATTACAATCCAGCAGTTTCTAGCCATAATATTCACATGTATGCACCAATTACAATGTGTCCAACTGACTCAGCCGATCCAAATATGCAAGAGTTGTATATGACTATTCTTTAAAACGTAATTTCAAGTGAGCTGCTTTGAAGCACAAATGAATAGGGTCTGCATCTTGAACACTATCCAAGGACAGAGCTGTATGCCGGTTTCCAATTAAATTGTGCTGTGTGCAGTGCATTATGCACTAACTCTAATTGTGGGAGTGACTGTAGAGGCTCTTGACATCAGATTTTGAAAACATTGAGCAGCAACTACTGCTCTGTCTCTGTGCTGTCTGAATTAAATGTTTTAGCTAATCATGCTACCTAGTTAGTATATGAGCTACAGATCAAGCAAATGCACCGAACCAGATGCAGTTTTCAAGATATAGCCCTAGGTGTCCACAGACTTAGATTAGCATTAAACACATTATACATTCTTTATGTGACTACAACAGTTTGTAGGACACCATTCGTTATTTATTAACTCTACAAGGCGTCCAGCGGAGTCTATCAATCATAGACCAACATTTTTAAATTGAGAGGATACAATTTTTTTTATCCACATCAAGCCGCAATGTATTAATTATCAGCACTTTTAGGTGAAGCAGGTACTGTGGCATTACAATGTATGCATAAGCAACATTTTTTGACTGAAAATATTTGGCAACCAAGTGTAGAATTTTTTAATCAATAAACAAAACAGCCTAAAAAAATAAATTGAAGGTGTGTACAGTTACCAAACTGACAGCAATAGTCTGCAATCAGTTGTTCAAAACTCGAACCTATAGATGCATTGTGTATTTAAGTAATTTGCAAGGTAGCACTCTTAACCAGCAACAACTCATGTGAAATTGTAAATGGGTATTTAAATGTGATCCCACTACCTAGAAAAAAGATGCATGGTTTCTGAGAGATCATTGGACAGCAGAATATTATTCTTTAGGTATGTTATTGACAGCTATACAGGATGATTATGGTGTTTAATTTCAGCTACTTCACTAAATAAAAATAGCAAATCCCATAGAGGGACTTTTATAGGGTAGTGATCAACTCCTTAAAAAAAAATTTAAAAATAAAAATAAAAAATTATGGAATATATAATATGCCTTCACCTAAAAAAAAAAAAAAAAGCAACTTGTTTTCATGGCAAAAGAGCTCCCCACCTGTCAGAGTCCAACACTGCCAGTTGAGGAGTAATTCAGGGGTAATGGCTATATTCAAGAGCCTATATGAGAGGACTTTAACAGAGTTAGGGATAAACATCTAGTTACATAAAAATATCGAAGAACAGCAATAGTATATGCACTTTTTAATAAACTTGCCTAGCCAAACATGCTTCAAGGACTCAATTTCTTTCTAATCCACTAATTGATATATATATATATATATATACATACATATATATACACACACATACACACACTTTACAAGGTCACCAGAGTTCCAGAATAAACTAAGAGAAAAAAATCATGCACCCATCCCAATACTTAACTGACAGTCTTCTCTTGCCCTTACTCTGTTTTTTCTTCACACTTTTAAGGCGATGCTCAGCTTTCTGAAAGTCCTAAAGATATTCCATTTTGTCAATAGTGACAGGGTTTGCCTAACTGTAGCAAACTTGCTTGTAATCATAGGACCAGTAATGATTAAATATTACACTACAGAAATCAGTTCTCCTTATATATGCAAATAAACAAACATTTACCAAGCTTTTTGTGAAAACAATTCAAATTAATGTTTTCAAATTGCACAAAAACTAACATTTAAAATTGCCTTTCAGCACGCTGATAAACGGTCACAATTAATGAAGGGCCGAGTTAAATCAGAATAGAGCCAACAGTGAGAAAGTACCACTCACATTTCACCTACAAGCCCTCTTTTTAGTGTAGGGAATTGAAATAAAGTGGATTTGAGTGATGCAGCCTAGAGTTCGAAGGGGCCAATAAACTGATATTTAGGCCTTAATTTGATGAGACCTTTGCTCAGACCAAACATCCAGCAAATCACTAATTTAAGGTGAATATGAATAGACGTTTTGCTGAAAGGTTTTGTCCTTCGAAAGCTGCAGTGATGAAGCAGCTGAACAAATGAAAAGTATGTGTGGTTGTAAAAAATGTAATTCACAAAAGCCAAATGAACAGCAAAGGGAACAAACCAACCATGAATGCCAAGAAGGGTTCTTTAAGAAAACAGACACACACACACACGCCCCCCCCCCAGCATTAATTCTGGACTTTTGGCAACAACACTGTGTAGGTTTGTTCGGGAAAACTTTAACAAGTTTTGTTCAGGGTTACACAAATACATTAGCAAACCTAGGATCTCTCTCACACACACACAGTCCTCAATAACACCTACCCAAGTTTTAATCTCAATAATTCTGATCTAGTGATATCCTATACTTTCTAATGTAAGGCACGTCGGATATCTATAGGTACAGTACAAATACATAACAAAGATACTGTAGTGTTGCTTTACTTTTTTTGTTACAAATAGTATATTTGTATTAATGCAGTATACAAGGAAAGAGTTGGCACTTAAATGTACTCATTTATCATACATTGCTTGCATAGACACAGAATAAGCCAGGTACTTAGAACTAATCTCTTCTAAGTGATCTCTCAAACTGATTTCACAAGATTTTGAAATGGCGTAATCATTATTTCACACTAGGAGTTTTAAGGCATTGACAATTGTGAGTCATTGTCCATTATCAGCATGTGATGGTTTAAGGCACCTGTATTTACAATCCAGAGTCTTAGCAATAAACTTTTAATAATGTTCATCTAAATATCAGTAGGCAAGTCCTTGAATACAGCAGGTTTGATGTTGGGATGTACTGAAGTTCCAAGTTGTTTTCTGGCTTCAGATGGGGAAGAGATGACTTGATTCTCAGGATACATTCCACACTGAAATAGTAAAAATACATTTAAATTTCTTTAAAAGGTCAATTTGCAACATTAAAAGAAAATCACCAATAACGTAGTACAACAGTGTACCAAAACAAAAACACTCCGAGAAATTTCACATTGAACTAAATAGACCCTGGGATAGCAGTAACATGCAACTCCATAGACTGTAGGGGGCTCTGGGAAGTGCATTTGAAAGCACTTGGATATGGAATGCTTTTAGTGCAATAGGAATGCTTTTAGTGCAATAAAAAGAATCTTGTTAAAACTTGGTCCCTTCTTCCAGACAAATTAGACACCCTCCTGTTCCAGTTCTTCATCCGAATGCTTTTTGCCCAATGCACTAAAGTATTTCAACAAGAGATCCATGGATCACTGGGGACCTGGGGTAATAACTATAACAAAAAACATACTTGTCTCTAGTAACAATACTTTAGATGCAAATATCCAAATGGCAAATAAAACGTATTCAAAGGGGTTTATGAAAACAAAAATGTATAGACACATCGGCGCAGTGAACACTGGTGCAAAATAAACCTGCTCGTTTCTCTCTTTAGAGGTGATGCACTCAAGTGAGAAATTGCGATCAACAAGTGTATCAACAAACACAATAACAGCACGGACCTTTACAGCAAATTCTCAACAATCATATAGGGTCCGCCTTTATAAAGTAAACAGCCTTTCAATCGCAATAAAAATGGCGGGATCATCCTGAGGACTCATGGGAATACAACAAGCCTGAGAGAGAGCCGAAACAATAATAGGGAAAGGGTGGTCAGAGTGAGGCTAAGAAAAAGAAAAGGGAGCCTATACAAGTCATAGGCAATACTCATGAGACCGTACTTATGAAATGAAAACGGGTATTTAGTAAAGCGCACAGCTACTCAAACAAGAGTGTCCTGGCGCTTGCGCGGCGATAAGAGAGGAGTGAAGGATCCAGTAGTTTATTGAAACAACCATGTCTTTAAGCTCTTTCTAAAAGAAAGTAAGTTAGGGTCAAGCCTCAAGGATTCCGGCAGGCTGTTCCATAATTTTGCACCCAGAAAACCAAAAGATCTGCCGCCAGTGCGAGTAAGGCGTGTTTTGGGCACAGTGGCCAAGTTAATGTTTGAGGATCGCAAGGGTCTGGATGTTGAATAACGGTTCACACGTTTATTAAGGTACTCCGCACCAACCTTGTGGAAGGCTTTAAAAAAGATGGTCAAGGCCTTAAAGTTGATCCGCTCTTTGATGCGAAGCCAGTGCAAGGATTTAAGAACCAGGGTCATACAGGTTCTAGGACTAGATCTCGTGATGGCTCTGGCAGCCACATTTTGGACCACTTGCAGACGCTGGGTCAGAGATTTTGGGATACCAAGGTACAGACAGTTGACATAGTCGAGCTTAGATGTCACAAGAGCCTGCACAACGATCCTTCTACTCTCCAGCGGGAGGAGCGGCAATTTTTTTTTTAACATTCCAACATTCGGAGTAAACAGAAGCAAACACCCGAGAGGTGTTGAATCTGAGAGCGCATCGACAATGATTTGTCAATGATTATTCCTAGGTTTTTTACTTTCTCTTTTTCAACGGGCCGAGGTGGCAAATCCTTAGGCCACCAAGAGCTCCAGTCAGGTGTTTCATGATTACCAAAGAAAACAACTTCCGTCTTGTCCGGATTGCATTTCAGCTGGTTTACCTTGAGCCAACTAAAAACCTTCAAGAGGCAGGAGTTAATCATTGCCCCATCAAAGTCAGAGCCTTTATCACACGAGAAGATAAGCTGCGTGTCGTCAGCGTAAGAGAATTTTGGCGCCCGCTTCCCTCCACCAAGGATGCTAAGGGAGAAAGATAGATATTGAAAAGGGTTGGACTAATAATGGAGCCTTGAGGGACGCCGACATTGATAGCAGGGACTGGAGAGGAGAAGGGTGGAAGCCAGATGTCCTGAGATCTATTTTCCAAATAGGAAGACATCTACTTGAGGACGGTCCCACCGAGGCCAATGTACTTAAGTCTATTTAAAAGCCTCTCGTGTGGGACCGTATCAAAGGCCGCCGACAGATCAAGCAGTATCAGAACGGCCTTGCCACCCGCGTCCAGTCTACCCCTGATGAACTCAGTTACTTCCAACATCGCAACCACGAAGTAATAGGGGGACCCCTGAAAGGATAAAGGCAGAGCAAAAGGGGAAAATCAAGGTATCAAAAATTCTAACAAGCTGCTCTACCCATTTGTTTATTTAAACGAGATTAGGTCGTTAAATTAATATATCACTCAGGCTAAGCCATGTATTTGCACAAAAAAATATACATGAATCGATTGACACCACATTTTATTTTTATCTAGTTGTTCAATGACAACAAATCAATACAAAAATCAATTCTTTACATAATAAAATATATAATACAATAACACTGGCCCTTCGTTGTAAAAATGTCCATGGACAACCTTTCATACAACATTCATACAATCTCACATTCATATAAACACATTCAGACCGTGAACCCACACTGAACATACATCAAGAATTATTATACCTGGTTTTGATACAACATCCCTAAATATGATTGCCTTATCAGCTGGCTGCCTCCTGAAATTCCACTATCTTGGTTGCCTGGAGTATTCGGCTGTCTCCTGGAACTCCATTATCTTGGTTGCCCGGAGCATTCGATTCGAAATTAGAAAGTGGTTACATCGGACACTTCTATTGTATGAGTTATCCATCACGGACAATGGAAAACTAGATCCATCTCCTCAAGGCCCATGACCCAATCTAGTGGCTGGGTGCATCACTTTGAACATCATTTGCGGTTATTTTCATACATGGTTATTTCGGGATATTCCATCTATCATTAGTTATCAGACTTATTGGTTCTATCATCCCGTTTTTGATCATCTGCGTTGCATAATACATCTTTTTTGGTCTTAATCGCTGCTAGGCCCCATGGACTACTGATACGAATGTACTTTCACACCCTGAAGGTGATACACCAAACAGGGGGTAGTAACACAGAAACGCACGTCGGCGTGTTCTGATTTTTCTTGTCCCTTACATGTGCAGTTTTATTATCTGATTTTTGTAAAACAAATTTATGATTAATTTAGTTTACGTTTCCTAATTATTCTCATAAAGACATTTTGTAAGTTCCTGATGTTCAACTCTTTAAGCAGTGGATTGTACATCAGTAATTGGATTGCCTTATAAAAGAAGTTTTTGTTGTTTTTTGCACATATTTAGGGATGTTGTATCAAAACCAGGTATAATAATTCTTGATGTATGTTCAGTGTGGGTTCACGGTCTGAATGTGTTTATATGAATGTGAGATTGTATGAATGTTGTATGAAAGGTTGTCCATGGAAATTTTTACAATGAAGGGCCAGTGTTATTGTATTATATATTTTATTATGTGAAGAATTGATTTTTGTATTGATTTGTTGTCCTTGAACAACTAGATAAAAATAAAATGCTGTGTCAATAATCGATTCATGTATATTTTTTTGTGCAAATACATGGCTTAGCCCGAGTGATATATTAATTTAACGACCTAAATCGCGTTTAAATAAACAAATGGGTAGAGCAGCTTGTTAGAATTTGATACTTCCAAGAACGCAGACTCAGTGCTGAAGTTGGACCTGAATCCGGACTGGGATTCATGGAGAAGCTTCCCTTCTTCAATATGTTCTTGCAAAACTTTGTTTACAAACTTCTCCAAAACCTTTGAAAGGGCCGGAAGCAAGGAAATCGGCCTATAATTAGCCGGATCTGTTGGATCAGCATTTGTCTTCTTTAACAAGGGCAGAATCTTAGCGTGCTTCCATGATTTAGGCATTATGCCAGTGGACAGAGAAGTATTGAAAAGCTGATGAGTAATCGGATTGATTGTAGAGGTAATCTGGGACAGAATGTTAGCCGGACAGGGATCAGAAGGGGAGCCCGACTTGCTACTTTGAAGAAGAGACAGATTCTTCAGGCTGGAACTCAGGGAAAGTGAGAAGGAGTGGAGGATCAGAAATATGGGATTTGCAGTTAGCATTGTTGTAGAAGTTCAACTCGTCCTCAGTTATGTTAGACAGTGCAAAAGTTGGATCAGGGAGACTTTCCCATGGAAAAATTGGGCAATCTTCTTTGCCCATTCCTCTGTGCGAGGCCCTGCCGTAGCACAGGCTTTCGGAGAAGTAAAGGATTTAACTATCATTATGAAAGGTAATGTAATTGCTAACGGAGGGGGTCCTTGGTGAAAAGCCTAAGCAACTGGATGGCCAGGAATGGCATACATAAAAAGAAATGGAAAGAAGATCTGCTTAAAACCCTCTAAATGGGTAATACTAGTGAAAGAGTGTGTGCAGTAGTATGAGAGGCACTGACCTGAGCTGGAGATACGCTAGATACCCACAGGGGGCTCCAGTCAGCCCAAAGTGGGAAACTCGCAAGTGTTCTGGGTCTCAAGGTTGAGCTCCAGATTCCTTACCTGGGTTTGAATCAGCCCAACAATGGAGATTCACTGGTAGCGCGGACTGGCAGCATGGAGTCATTTCAGGACAATGAGTTTTCAAAGGGCAATGTAAGATTATAACATGCTTGCTAATGTAGGTGATGGAAAGAAGAAGGGCCAAGAACTGAAAAGGAAGAAACTGAAGACAGACTAGGCCCAGAGACAGAAAAGAGAGCAGGAGTGGGCACCATTTTGGAATGGTTTAAAAACATTGCCAAACCTCAAAATAAAACCGCAGAAGTACACTTAAAACGAAATAATCGGGACTGTACAATCAAAAATGTGAGTGCAATAAAATAACATTGCGAAACGAACCAAAAAGGCAAGAGAAACTAGATTTGAGAGTCCATATAGCTTCTGTATGAGAGTTCATTTTAAATCAAGGGTGTCCAATCTTCCTCACGATTTAGAGCTGTGCGCATAGTGTCCAAACTAATAATCCAAAGCAATACCCGCTTTTTGAATAGGTTTTCAATGTCACCTCTCTCCTGTGGTACTGATAACTTGCCACCGTAACTCATTCTCGCAATGACCAAACTAAAAAAAAATGTGTCACTAGAGGGGCAGTGAGGACTTTGCATCTGATGCGACTCCTATGCTAGCATATGCAAATCCTTATTTATTGTGTGGTTAGGCCAATGACCAGTAGGTCACAGGGACATAAGATTGGCATTTTTTACATTGGCAGTGTTGCAATTTGAGAAAAATCTCAAAGATGTAGTGAAATGCTTAATTCCTTCGTCTCAATGCAAAAATGAGACCTACTACATTGTCTGCATTTGCAGTGCCCTTTAATAGGGGGGGGCCCCCAACACTTAGTATTGGTGCGAGCCAGTCTAGGTGGTCCATTAGGTGGTCCAAATGCAAGGTACACAGCTGTTAAAATATACAAGTTTTTTTAATGCTTTTGGAGATGAAGTTTTAACTTGGAGAGAAAGTAGTGACGCAGACAAGTCTATTGGATTCCCGTTTTTCATGAGGGTTAGTATAGTCTCAAGAGGGCAGTACCATGCTCTTAGCAGAGCATCTAATCAAGCGGTTGGGATAGCCACGTTAAAGTAACTTGATGGTTAAGATCTCTACTGCCCTGAAGAATTCACTTTTGTGTTTGCAATTACACCTTAATCTTAACAATTGACTATATGGTAGTGAGTCTCCTAGAGTGTGTGGATGATGACTGTTGTATGCCAGGAATGTGTTCGTCTCCGTGGGCTTCCTATAAAGGGTAGTGTAGAGATGCTCATTTTCAACACAAACTGAAAAGTCCAGGAAATTATTTTTTCAATGATGGGACTGCATAGTAAATCCAAGAGCATTACAGTTTTGGTTAACCATGTGTGAAATAATAGCAGTGTCTGAAAGTCACCCTGCCAAATCATAAAGATGTCATCTATAGATCTCTTCCAGAGAGCAACATATGCTCTGAAAGGATTAGTGTCAGAGAGAATGACTCCAGGTCATCCATGTACAATATGCTAAATTTGGTGCAGAAACTGCCCCCATGGAAGTCCCCTTTGTCTGTAATGACTTTGGCTCCGTTTGACAAATCTCCGCGAAACGTTCCAAAAAGGTGCTACTTTTTGACTAGTTTGTGCATGGAAAGCTTTGGGGTGATCTGTCAAGCCGGGGCCAAGAAAAAGAGAGGGCTCCCAAAATGCAAAATCCCCATGCATTTTCTACAGGCTTCATTAGGCATGGCTACAGCAAAAACTGCTGAACGTAATTACACCAAATTTAGCAAGAAGCTAGATTTGGTGTAAACCCGTTCAGTAGTTTTTTTTTTGTTTTTTTTTTTAGAAACAAAGGGTAAAAAATATTTGTATCTCTCGATGGTTGGGTCCGCGAGAGGCTTGAGAGACTCTCGCAGGAGCGTCAATGTGAAAATAGAGTTCCGATTGGCCAAAGGAGCTTTATTTTCCTTGGGCCAATTCGCTCTTCGGGAGTCAGACTCCAGCGGAAGCGAGCGCTCTGACTGGCTGCCAGCAACATCAGAAAAATGTTGCTGGCAGCCATTACAGGACTTCGTCACCTGTCCTGAAGTTAAAACAAAAAGTGATATAAGGGGGCAGGTAAGGGATACCCTCGGACGAAAAATAAAAGGGCAATTTTTGCCACGTACCTGCGGGATTGGGGCGGGCGAGGGGGCGCGATGGGTGGGAACCAAACTAAAATGGCTGCTGCATTATTCAGTTATAGGCCTAGGAGCCGCATTGTTTAAGGGGAGGGGGACGCATGGCCCACCTCCCCAGGCCGCTTTTGGCACCGGGGACCCCATTACCCGGGGCCCAATCTAAAAAATTAGGACAGGGGCAGCGAGGGCCCCCCATTCCCCAGAAATTATAGTCCCCGGGACACCATCCCACAGGGTTGGATCACATGCTGTGCCCCGGGGAGACAACACTCTGAACACTGCAGTTTCCCTGTATGCGAAACTGGTTTCCTTCTGCCTGGCGGGAGCATTTTTTAAAACTCCAGCCAAATGGGTGCAAACACAACGTCTCCTCCCAGCAGGTGGGAGGTTTAAAAATGCTCATGTCGGCTGGGAGTAGACCTGAGATCTGTTTGACACTGAGGCAGGCAGTGGTCTCCCTTTAAAAGAAAAAAACAGCCCTGGGGATGGGGTCCTCAGAGCCTTTTTAAGGCTTGGGGAGGGGGTGGGACGCGTCGTGTACTGCCCCTTCCCTAATCAACAGATTGGGCTATGGGGTTCCCGGGGCAGAAAACAGCTCGGGGGGGGGGAGGGGGCCAAACAACCCCTCCCCATAAAAAAACATACCTAGCCCGGGGGTGGGATCCTCAGCGGCTAATGGGGCTTGGGGAGGGTAGCCACGTGGCCTCACCCCTTTGGAAATCAAATATGGCCCTGGCCTTTAAAAAAAAATATATATATGGCCCTGGGGCATGGAGTCCCCAGGGCCTAATGAGGCTCAGGGAAGGGGGCACTCATGTGATGTCATTGAACATGCCATGAGTGATGCAATATGTGAGGTCATAAGCAGTGCATGGCAGGGTGCAAGTTATAGTTTGCCCTGCAAAGTTTAGCTGGTTAATGTCTGGTTTTTTAGCTCAAAACGTTAATGTCACTGACATATTCACCTAACTGGAACGTTACTTTAACCTATGTTAATCAGTCAAAATATATACACACATATATATATATATATATATATACACACACATTCACTGAAAAAACCAGAGGTTTCAGGCACATTATAGTTAGAAATTAGCATTTAAAAACCTTACAAATTCACTGAAAAAACCATAGGTTGTAGGGGCAGTTATAGTTAGTTGGACATTGCACTCGTACAAAACCCGTGAAATTCCCCCGTTATAGTTAGTTCAGCTAACTATAACTCGCGCCCCCGCAATGCACTGCTGATGACGTCACATATTACATCACTCATGACATGGTCAGTGACATCACTGATGACATCACTGATGACATCATCCAGTGACGGTTTCTGTACAGTTTAAATATTTTTAATATATATAGGCAAAGGCGTATTGAAGAATGACTGGGTGTATAAGTGTCTCAATGGATGATTGAGTAGGTGCGTGACTGACTCTACAAGTGAGTGATTAAACTTATCTTACTGAATGCATGGGTTAGTGACTAAACTGGGTGAATGTCTGTATCCGTCTGTCTGTTGCTGTGTAAGTGGCTGTATGGGTTTGTGAATAGCTACATGAGTGTCTATATGAGTTATTGATTGGTTGTCGGAGTATCTGTATGGGTGCCTGAGTGTTTGTGTGGGTGGGGTGTGTGCGACTGTGCATAGATGTGTGAGTGGGTGATTCACTGGGTGGATGGTTTTAAGAGTGCATCTGTGATAGACTGTATGGGTGGGTAAGTGTGTGTAAGAGTGTGTTAGTGAGTGAATGTATGTCCCAGTGGTACATGTGTGAGTAACTACATATCTGAAAGGCAGTATATATGTGTGTTGGAGTATATAAATAGCTATAAGTGAGAGTGTGTGCTTGTATCAGAGATTGTATAAGAGCGTAAGAATGTGCTAGTATTTGTATGAGTAAGTGAGCTGTTGTGTGTATAACTGTATAGGTGAGTAAATGGCAGTGTGTTTAATTATTTGCAAGACTGACTAGGTGTGTGAGTACCTCTATGGATGAGTGGCGGTGTTTGAGTGTCTATATAGGAGTATGATGGCATATGATAGTCCTGTACTTAGTGACCGTAAGTATGAGTGACTGTACGGGTGAGTGAGTGGATGTGTGTGTAGACCTAAGAATCAGTGAGTGGGTATGTAGTTATTGGTGTTGGAGTGTCTATGGTTTTGCGAATGGCAGTCTGTAATTTAGAGTGGGTGTATCAAAGGTTACATTAGGGTGTGAGAAGATGCATCAAATTATCACGTGGATGATGTCACGAGTGATGTCATCAGTGATGTCACTGACCATGTCATGAGTGATGTAATATGTGACGTCATCAGCAGTGCATTGCGGGGGCGCGAGTTATAGTTAGCTGAACTAACTATAATGGGGGAATTTCACGGGTTTTGTACGAGTGCAATGTCCAACTAACTATAACTGTCCCTAAAACCTATGGTTTTTTCAGTGAATTTGTAAGGTTTTTTAATGCTAATTTCTAACTATAACGTGCCTGAAACCTATGGTTTTTTCAGTGAATTTCAAAGGTTTTTTAAATGACAATTTTTAAATGTATTAATTGTTATCTTTATTTTTTTATACTGATTTACTACATTTTTTTAAACTATTTTTAGATATTTTATTTTTAAATTACATTGTAATTACATTATACATTACATTACAAAATATACTTTCTCAGAATGAATTACTTTAGTTTAAATACTTTGCAAATAGGCAATAGACTTTTAAGTACAGTAGTTACAGTTGTTGCAACGGGCAACACAATTTCAAACACAATGCAACATTGAGCTCAATGTGAATTTCTAGTTAAATGCAATTAGTTACTTTATGGATTACTTTTCTAACCACAGGACTGGATCCTAGATTCAGTCCTGGGACATCTCCTGTAAACAGTTGAGTAAAAGCGTTTGTTACAGTAGTGATTTTTAAGGAATATTATTGTATTTTAAAAGTTGACACTTTTTCACATAGAATCACCAATGTTATCCTATGGGAGGAAATTCACTTAGCAGGTAAGTAGTGTTATCGTTACTTTTTCTTACTCAGTGGTGGATCCTGGATCCAGCACTGGTGCATCTCCTGTAAACAGTTGAAAGAATGCGTTTAAGTCATACAGGGGATTTTTTAGGAATATTTGTAGTTTGTGAAAATCGACACTTTGAAACTTTTCTGCTGAAAACCAGACAATGGATTCCTATGGAAGGAAATACAAGTAACTGGTAAGTACGGTTAGAATTACTTTTCAGGATCAGGACTGGGCTCAAAGATGCAGCACTGAGGTCTCTCCTGATAACAGGTGAGTAAATCGGAATTCGTAGTTCTGCTGATTTTAGAGGAATATTTGCACAATGGTGAAGGAAGGGGGTGGGGCCTGAGGTGACATGTCTGCAAACACGCCCTGTGGCGCGTTTTAAGTTGGAGAATTAATTCCTCCTCAATCCCAAGGGTCCCTAGGGGCCAACTAGCCCACCAGGTACCTCCAGTATGCGCTAGAGAGCTGAGTTGCAGAGAGGTGTTCAGGGGCCATGCCCCTTTTTTCAACACTCTGCAACGCAGCTCCGTGGCGCTTACTGGAGGTACCTGGTGGCTAGTTGGCCCCCAGGGACCCTCAGGATTGAAGAGGAATTAATTCCTGAACTTAAAACACGCCACGGGGCCTGTTTGCACACATGTCACTTGAAGCCCCGCCCCCTCCCTTCACCACTGTGCAAACGCGCCCCGTGGCACGTTTTAAGTTGGGGTGATTAACTCCCCTTGAATCCTGAGGGTCCCTGGAGTCCAAGTAGCCCACCATGTACCTCCAAAAAGCGCCACAGAGCTGCGTTGCAGAGAGGTGTAAAAAGGGGCGTGGCCTCTGTACACCTCAGCAACCCAGCTCCCTGGCGCATACTGGAGGTTCCTGGTGGGCTAGTTGGCCCCCAGGCACCCCCAGTATTCAAGGGGAGTACGTTCCCCATCTGCAAACGCGCAAGTGGGCGCGTGTGCAGACTGCTGCAGCGAGGGGGCGGGGCCTCCGGCACGATGCCGGTCTTATTTTTTTTTAAACTTTTTTTTTGTATGGCAGGGGGCCGCGTGGCCCCCCTTCCCTGGGCCTCTATTGGCCCCGGGGACCCCATCCCCCAGGGCATGTCCACTTTTTTTTAAAATAAAATATTCGGAGGGGGGCTGCGTGGCTCCCCTCCTCAGGCCATTTAAGGCCCCGGGGACCCCATCCCCCGGGGCATGAGCATTTTTTTTAAATAAAAAAAAACGGGAAGGGGGCTGCATGGCTTCCCTTCCCTGGGCCTCTATTGGCCCCGGGGACCCCATCCCCCGGGGCATGCCCACTTTTTTTTAAAATAAAATATTCGGAGGGGGGCCACGAAGGCCCCGGGGACCCCATCCCCCAGGGCATGTCCACTGTTTTTTTTAAATAAAATATTCGGAGGGGGGCTGCGTGGCCCCCGGCCCGGGCCACTAATGGCCCCGGGGACCCCATCCCCCGGGGCCTTGCCACTCGTTGGGGACCGTGGGGGGTCCCCAATCCCCGCACGGTACCGCCGGCTCTCCACGTCCTGCGGGAGCCGGCATTGCTTTTCAATAAGGGGAGCTGCTGACATGCAGCTCCCCTTATGGAAAAGCAATTCTGCTTTGCTTCATTGAAGCGAGAGCAGGTTTCCCTGCTCTCGCTTCAATGAAGCAAAGCAAGTTTGCAATGACGCGGCTCCCGCCCTGTCATTGCAAACTACAGTGTCCGGGGGGGTAGGCACCCCGGGACGCTGCAGGAGCCGGCCCTGGGGGGGTGGCAGTCCCTAGGGCCATCAAGGGCTCCAGGAGGGGGGCCGCGCGGCCCCCCTCCCATCCTGTGCACAGCCCCGGGGCTCGGGGGTCCTAAACAGACCCCCACATTTTATTATTTAGTGCCCCGGGGAGGAGGCGGTCGCCGGGGCGTGTGGGGGGCTCAAGCCCCCCCACACAGGTTATTTAAAAATAAAAAAAAGAAGCCCCGGGGGGTGGCGGTCCCCGGGGGGGCCGTGTGCCCCCCCGCCAGCATTATTTTTATAAAGCCCCGGGGGGTGGCGGTCCCCGGGGCTTGGGGGGCCTTAGAGGCCCCCCCCCCCCCCATGTTATTATTTGATAAACCCCGCATGCCCCCGGGACTTGGCCCACCCGGGGGCCAATTAACCACGAAGCGCGGGAGCCCGCGCTTAGTTTTTTTTTTTGGCAGGATCTGCGCACCCAGCGCGTTTTTTGCCGATTTTAAAATGTATGACCCCCTGAGCAGGCCTAGGGGGTCCGGGTGTTTCTACCCTGCCCCCTTTTTGCGTTTTGCGCAGTTGTTTTACTGCTTTCTTGTTCCTCGGTTCTACCGAGGAACAAGATGGCTGCCAACACTTCCTGATTTGGAGTGTTGACAGCCAATTAGCATGCAGCTCGTGGTCGGGAGGGTGCGCGGATCCACCGCGGCCATAAATATCGAAACTTTTATTTTGGATTTTCTCAGCAACTACTGAACGGATTTACACCATTTTTAAAAAGGGTGCTTTCTGAACCAAGCACTACCTTTTTGCCAAATTTGGTGTAATTCCGTTCAGCAGTTCGGGCTGTAGCCGTGTCTAAAATTTCCGATGGGAATTAACATGGAGAAAACACGTTTTGGGACCCCCTTTTTTCTCGGACCCCGCTTGATGAATCACCCCGAAACTTTCAAGACAGGAGCAGACCGGAGCGCCCCACTAGTTTTGAAAATTTCGCGATGATTCGTCAAACGACGTCAAAGTTATTGGGAATAGAATGTTACAGATTTCCTATGGATAATAGGTCCTGACTATAACTATCTACTGGCGACCGCCAGTAGAATGAATGAATATATATATATATATATATATATATATATATATATATATATATATATATATTCACTGAAAAAACCATAGGTTTTAGGGACAGTTATAGTTAGTTGGACATTGCACTCGTACAAAACCCGTGAAATTCCCCTGTTATAGTTAGTTCAGCTAACTATAACTCGCGCCCCGCAATGCACTGCTGATGACGTCACATATTACATCACTCATGACATGGTCAGTGACATCACTGATGACATCACTGATGACATCTCAAATGACATCACTGATGACATCACTGATGACATCATCCAGTGACTGTTTTCTGTAAAGTTTAAATATGTTTAATATATATAGGGAAAGGCGTATTGAAGAATGAGTGGGTGTATAAGTGTCTGAATGGATGATTTAGTACGTGAGTGACTGACTCTACAAGTGAGTGATTAAACGTATCTTACTGAATGCATGGGTTAGTGACTAAACTGTGTGAATGTCTGTATCCGTCTGTTTGTTGGTGTGTAAGTGGATGCATGGATTTGCGAATAGCTACATGAGTGTCTATATGGGTTATTGATTGGTTCTCTGAGTATCTGTATGGCTGCCTGAGTGTTTGTGTGGGTGGGGTGTGTGTGACTCTATACATAGATGTGTGAGTGGGTGATTCACTGGGTGCATGATTTCAAGAGTGCATCTGTGATGGACTGCTTGGGTGGGTGAGTGTGTGTATGGGTGTGTTAGTGAGTGAATGTATATCTCAGTGGTACATGTGCAAGTAACTACATATGTAAAAGGCAGTATATATGTGTGTTAGAGTATTTAAATGGCTATAAGTGAGAGTGTGTTATTGTGAGAGTGGCTGTATGGATGCGTGTGTGCTTGTATCAGTTATTGTATAAGAGCGTAAGAATGTGCTAGTATTTCTATGAGTAAGTGAGCTGGTGTGTGTATAACTGTATAGGTGAGTAAATGGGTGTGTGATTAATTTTTGCATGACTGACTAGGTGTGTGAGTACCTCTATGGATGAGTGGCGGTGTGTGAGTGTTTATATAGGTGTATGAGTGCATATGATAGTCCTGTACTGAGTGACTGTAAGTATTAGTGACTGTACAGGTGAGTGAGTGGATGTGTGTGTAGACCTAAGAATCAGTGAGTGGGTATGTAGTTTTTGGTGTTGGAGTGTCTATGGTTTTGAGAATGGCAGTCTGTAATTTAGAGTGGGTGTATCAAAAGTTATATTAGGGTGTGAGAAGATGCATGAAATTATCACATGGATGATGTCATCAGTGATGTCATTTGAGATGTCATCAGTGATGTCATCAGTGATGTCACTGACCATGTCATGAGTGATGTAATATGTGACGTCATCAGCAGTGCATTGCGGGGCGCGAGTTATAGTTAGCTGAACTAACTATAACAGGGGAATTTCACGGGTTTTGTACGAGTGCAATGTCCAACTAACTATAACTGTCCCTAAAACCTATGGTTTTTTCAGTGAATTTCAAAGGTTTTTTAAATGCTAATTTCTAACTATAACGTGTCTGAAACCTATGGTTTTTTCAGTGAATTTCAAAGGTTTTTTAAATGCTAATTTCTAACTATAACGTGCCTGAAACCTATGGTTTTTTCAGTGAATTTCAAAGGTTTTTTTAAATGCTAATTTCTAACTATAACGTGCCTGAAACCTATGGTTTTTTCAGTGAATTTCAAAGGTTTTTTAAATGCTAATTTCTAACTATAACGTGCCTGAAACCTATGATTTTTTAAGTGAATTTCAAAGGTTTTTTAAATGCTAGTTTCTAACTATGCCAACAGAGGTAGGACATGTGAAGAAAGAAGAAAAACGCACAGAAAGAAGCAAAAGATGTGCAGAAAGAACCAACAGAGGAGCAGAAAGAGGCCTTGTTGCAAAATCATCCTGTGCCCACAACTTTTTCAGACGGGTACTGGTGGTAACTGACTCTGACTAACCAGAGCCAGTGCGCGTTTGCACAGTGGTGAAGGGAGGGGGGGACTGAGGTGACATGTGTGCAAACGCGCCCCATGGCGCATTTTAAGTTGCGGGATTAAGTCCCCTTGAATCCTGAGGGTCCCTGGGGCCCAACTAGCCCCCCAGGTACCTACAGTTAGGACCACAGAGCTGAGTTGCAGAGAGGCGTTCCGAGGCCACGCACCTTTTTCACCTCTCTGCAACGCAACTCTGTTGTGCTTACTGAAGGTACCTGGTGGGCTAGTTGGCCCCCAGGATTCAAAGGGAATTAACTCCCCAACTTAAAACGCACCACAGGGCGTGTTTGCGCACATGTCACCTGAGGCCCGCCCCTCCCTTCACCACTGTGCAAACGCACCCCGTGGCGCGTTTTAAGTTGGGGGATTAGGTCACCTTGAATCCTGAGAGTCCCTGGGGCCCAACCAGCCCACCAGGTACTTCCAGTAAGCACCACAGGCCTGCGTTGCAACGCCTGTAACAAATTGTGCAGTTGTGTTTAGGTAGTGAAGAGGGTCGTGCTGGGGGTAGTGTTTTAGGGTTTAGGGTAGTGCAGTGGTGTTTGTGTAGTGTAGGGGGTCATGCTGGGGTTAGATTTAGGGTTTAGGGTAGTGCAGTGGTGTTTGTGTAGTGTAGGGGGTCATGCTGGGGGTAGATTTAGGGTTTAGGGTAGTGCAGTGGTGTTTGTGTAGTGTAGGGGGTCATGCTGGGGGTAGATTTAGGGTTTAGGGTAGTGCAGTGGTGTTTGGGTAGTGTAGGGAGTCGTCCTGGGGGGAGTGTTTTAGGGTTTAGGGTAGTACAGTGGTGTTTGGGTAGTGTAGGGGGTCGTGCTGGGGTTAGTGTTTTAGGGTTTAGGGTAGTGCAGTGGTGTTTGGGTAGTGTAGGGGGTCATGCTGGGGGAGTGTTTTAGGGTTTAGGGCAGTGCAGTGGTGTTCGGGTAGTGTAGGGGGTCGTGCTGGGGGAGTGTTTTAGGGTTTAGGGCAGTGCAGTCGTGTTCGGGTAGTGTAGGGGGTCGTGCTGCGGGGAGTATTTTAGGGTTTAGGGTAGTGCAGTGGTGTTCGGGTAGTGTAGGGGGTCATGCTGGGGGTAGTGTTCTAGGGTTTAGGGCAGTGCAGTGGTGTTCGGGCAGTGTAGGGGGTCGTGCTGGGGGTGGTGTTTTAGGTTTAGGGTAGTGCAGTGGTGTTCGGGCAGTGTAGGGGGTCTTGCTGGGGATGGTGTTTCAGGGTTTAGGGCAGTGCAGTGGTGTTCAGGCAGTGTAGGGGGTCGTGCAGGGGGTGGTGTTTCAGGGTTGAGGGCAGTGCAGTGGTGTTCGGGCAGTGTAGGGGGTCATGCAGGGGTGGTGTTTTAGGGTTTAGGGCAGTGGTGTTCGGGCAGTGTAGGGGGTCATGCTGGGGGTGGTGTTTCAGGGTTTGGGGCAGTGCAGTGGTGTTCGAGCAGTAAAGGGGGTCATGCTGGGGGTGGTGTTTCAGGGTTTAGGGCAGTGCAGTAGTGTTCGGGCAGTGTAGGGGGTCGTGCAGGGGGTGGTGTTTCAGGGTTTAGGGCAGTGCAGTGGTGTTCGGGCAGTGTAGGGGGTCGTGCAGGGGGTGGTGTTTCAGGGTTTAGGGCAGTGCAGTGGTGTTCGGGCAGTGTAGGGGGCGGTGCAGGGGTGGTGTTTCAGGGTTTAGGGCAGTACAGTGGTGTTCGGGCATTGTAGGGGGTGGTGCTGGGGCTGGTGTTTCAGGGTTTAGGGCAGTGCAGTGGTGTTCGGGCAGTGTAGGGGGTGGTGCTGGGGCTGGTGTTTCAGGGTTTACGGCAGTGCAGTGGTGTTCGGGCAGTGTAGGGGGTCGTGCTGGGGCTGGTGTTTCAGGGTTTAGGGCAGTGCAGTGGTGTTCGGGCAGTGTAGGGGTCTTGCTGGGGCTGGTGTTTCAGAGTCTAGGGCAATGCAGTGGTGTTCGGGCAGTGTAGGGGGTCTTGCTGGGGCTGGTGTTTCAGGATTTAGGGCAGTGCAGTGGTGTTCGGGCAGTGTAGGGGGTCGTGCTGGGGCTGGTGTTTCAAGGTTTAGGGCAGTGCAGTGGTGTTCGGGCAGTGTAGGGGGTCGTGCTGGGGCTGGTGTTTCAGGGTTTAGGGCAGAGCAATGGTGCTCAGGCAGTGTAGGGGGTTGTGCTGGGGTGATGTTTCAGGGTTTAGGGCAGTGCAGTGGTGTTCGGGCAGTGTAGGGGGTCGTGAAGGGGTGGTGTTTCAGGGTTTAGGGCAGTGCAGTGGTGTTCGGGCAGTGTAGGGGGTCGTGCTGGGGGTAGTGTTTTAGGGTTTAGGGTAGTGCAGTGGTGCTTGTGTAGTGTAGGGGGTCGTGCTGGGGGTAGTGTTTTAGGGTTTAGGGTAGTGCAGTGGTGTTTGTGTAGTGTAGGGGGTCATGTTTTAGGGTAGTGCAGTGGTGTTTGGGTAGTGTAGGGGTCATGCTGGGGGTAGTGTTTTAGGATTTAGGTTAGTGCAGTGGTGTTTGGGTAGTGTAGAGGGTCGTGCTGGGGGTAGTGTTTTAGGGTTTAGGGTAGTGCAGTGGTGTTTGTGTAGTGTAGGGGGTCGTGCTGGGGGTAGTGTTTTAGGGTTTAGGGTAGTGCAGTGGTGCTTGTGTAGTGTAGGGGGTCGTGCTGGGGGTAGTGTTTTAGGGTTTAGGGTAGTGCAGTGGTGTTTGTGTAGTGTAGGGGGTCATGTTTTAGGGTAGTGCAGTGGTGTTTGGGTAGTGTAGGGGGTCATGCTGGGGGTAGTGTTTTAGGATTTAGGTTAGTGCAGTGGTGTTTGGGTAGTGTAGGGGGTCGTGCTGGGGGTAGTGTTTTAGGGTTTAGGGTAGTGCAGTGGTGTTTGTGTAGTGTAGGGGGTCGTGCTGGGGGTAGTGTTTTAGGGTTTAGGGTAGTGCAGTGGTGCTTGTGTAGTGTAGGGGGTCGTGCTGGGTGTAGTGTTTTAGGGTTTAGGGTAGTGCAGTGGTGTTTGTGTAGTGTAGGGGGTCATGTTTTAGGGTAGTGCAGTGGTGTTTGGGTAGTGTAGGGGTCGTGCTGGTGGTAGTGTTTTAGGATTTAGGTTAGTGCAGTGGTGTTTGGGTAGTGTAGGGGTCGTGCTGGGGGTAGTGTTTTAGGGTTTAGGATAGTGCAGTGGTGTTTTTGTAGTGTAGGGGGTCATGTTTTAAGATGCAATGCTCCAATACCTGACCAGTCTGCACTACATAAAACTGCAAAAAAACTAAAAATAAAAAGTGTTTTGCACACTTTTGTCATTGGGCTATATGTGGGCTACATCTGGGTAATATTTGTGCTACATTTGGGCTCTTTTTTCACTGGTGGCCATCTTGGAAGACTTCTTTGTTATGAAGTTTCCTAATTTCTTCATTTACTGCAGTCTCCTCAGTAGGAAATGCTTTCAGTTTTTTACTTTGATTCCATCAAGAAGGCATTCAGATGTGTCTCACATCTGCCATAAATTCAGAATGTTAGCACTCTAGTTGCTCATTAGATCACTGGAGTAAAGCTACTGCTCACCAGGGAGTTAACTGGTAGTCTGCTGCTGGTATTGAAAGTGATTGTTTCAGTCTGCATGTCAGAATTTTCTAATGAAATAGAAGAGGATTTGAGATCTCACTTAAAACATGCCCTAATTTTTCTTTCTGCAGCACTAACCATAATTTCTATTTAAAAAAGAACCCCTCATTTTGTTCCTTTTTAAATTAAATGTTTTAAGTGTTACCGGTTTATTCCAATCAAGATGGCTTCAGGTGTGCCATACTTTTGTCATAAGTAAGGCTGTTAGCGCTCTAGTTGTTCTTTAGAACACTCTGGGAAGCTGCAGTAGAACACAAAGGCATCAACTGGCAGGCTGCTCCTGTTGAAATATAACAGGAAGATATTTGAGATCACACTTGAAATATGTCCTAATTTTTCTTTCTACAGCACTAACCATAATTTCTATGACAAAATGAACCCCATCATTTTGTTCCTTTTTAAATTAAATGTTTTAAGTGTTACCAGTTTATTCCAATCAAGATGGCTTCAGGTGTGCCATACTTTTGTCATAAGTAAGGCTGTTAGCACTCTAGTTGTTCTTTAGAACACTCTGGGAAGCTGCAGTAGAACACAAAGGCATCAACTGGCAGGCTGCTCCTGTTGAAATATAACAGGAAGATATTTGAGATCACACTTGAAACATCTCCTAATTTTTCTTTCTACAGCACTAACCATAATTTCTATGACAAAATGAACCCCATCATTTTGTTCCTTTTTAAATTAAATGTTTTAAGTGTTACCAGTTTATTCCAATCAAGATGGCTTCAGGTGTGCCATACTTTTGTCATAAGTAAGGCTGTTAGCACTCTAGTTGTTCTTTAGAACACTCTGGGAAGCTGCAGTAGAACACAAAGGAATCAACTGACAGTCTCTGCCCTTGTTGGATGTACATGTTTTACTGAGAATGTCAGACTTCATTCTCACATGAGTGAGAAAGATAATGTGAATTTACAGAAAATATGCTCTCATTTTAGCTTCTGGAGCACCTTCCAAACCTCCATGGGACAAGCATGAGAAAATAGTGTTCTCTCAAACATGATTCATGATATCCCAGCAGAAGGTTTTTCACATGGTAAAATCACCTTGGAATACACCACAATTCCTAAAATTAGTATGGTACCGTCAACAAATAAATTCTAATGTAACTAAAGCCTGTTATCACCCTTTATAGTTCTCCTTTTGGTGACCCTCAAAATCTTCTATTCACTACAATGCATTTCAATGAGGTACTATCATTTATATTGGTCCCAAGATGGCTGCCAGAAATTCCAGGATGAAGTGCTGACAGCCAATCAGATCTCACGATGACATGTGTGGTTAGGCTCCGCCCAGATATATATGTGACTTTACTTTTGATTTTCTCAGGAACTACTGAACGGATTTACACCATTTAAGCAAAAGGCACGACACTGAACCAAGGGCTACCTCTTTGCCAAATTTGGTGTAATTCCGTTCAGCAGTTCGGGCTGTAGCTGCGACTAAAGGTTCCTATGGAAAAATGAATGGGGAAAACACGTTTTGGGACCCCCTTTTTCTCGGCCCCCGCTTGACGTATCACCCCGAGACATTCAGGATAGGAGCGGACCGGAGCGCCCCAACAAGTTGGAAACTTTCGCGAAGATTCGTTAACCGGCGCCAACGTTATTTCAAATAGAATGTCGCGGATTTCCTATGGATAATAGGTTTTAACTATAACTATCTACTGGCGACCGCCAGTAGATAATATATATATATATATTATCTACTGGCGGTCGCCAGTAGATAGTTATAGTTACAACCTATTATCCATAGGAAATCCGCGACATTCTATTTGAGATAACTCTCTTGCCGGTTGACTTATCTTCGCGAAATTTTCAAACTTTGTGGCCCGCGCTCCGGTCCGCTCCTACCCTGAAAGTCTCGGGGATTCGTCAGCGGGGGCCGAGAAAAGGGGGTCCCAAAACGCGTTTCCCCATGCATTTTTCCATAGGAAACTTTAGACACGGCTACAGCCCGAACTGCTGAACGGAATTACACCAAATTTGGCAAACAGGTAGTTCTTGGTTCAGAAAGAACCCTTTTGTTAAATGGTGTAAATCCGTTCAGTAGTTGCTGAGAAAATGAAAAGTAAAAAGTTAGTGATATCTATGGCCGAGTAGGGTCCGCGTACCCTCCCGATCACGAGCTGCATGTTAATTGGCTGTCAACATTCCGATTCAGGAAATGTTGGCAGCCATTTTGTCCCTCGGTAGAACCGAGGGACAGAAACAAGTGCGCAAAGCGCACAAAGGGGCAGGGTAGAAACACCCTGACCCCTAGGTTTGCTCAGGGGTCCCACAAGGACCCCTGGGCAAAAAAAAATTTTTTTTTTTTAAAAATCGGCAGGATGCGCTCAGGCACCCTGCCGGAAAAAAAAAAAAAATCGAAGCGCGGTCTCCCGCGTTCGATAGTAATGGCCCCGGGTGGCCCAAGTCCCGGGGGCATGGTGGGGGGGGATAATTTAAAGTGTGGGGGCCTCAAGGGCACCCCAAGCCCCGAGGACCGCCACCCCCGGGGCTTTTTTAAAATGGTGCGGGAGGGCTCTGAGCCCTCCCGCAGCCCCGGGGACCACCACCTCCCGGGGCTTTTTATAATTAATTACAAAACCTGTGTGGGGGGCTCCAGCCCCCACACGCCCGGGACCGCCACCTCCCCGGGGCACTAAACATTTAAATATGGGGGTCCGTAACGGACCCCCAGAGCCCCGGGGACCACCACCTCCCCGGGGCTTTGAACTGAATGGGAGGGGGGCCGCGCGGCCCACCTCCTGGAGCCCTTGATGGCCCTGGGGACCACCACCCCCAGGGCCGGCTCCTGCAGTGTCCCGGGTGCCTACCCCCGGGACACTGTAGTTTGCTATGGCAGGACGGGAGCCTCGCGGCTCCCGTCCTGCCATAGCAAACTGCTTTGGATATTGGAAGAGAGAGCAGGAAACCTGCTCTCTCTTCCAATATCCAAAGCGATTGCTTTCCACATGGGGAGCAGCATGTCAGCTGCCCCCATGTGGAACAGCAATATCGGCTCCCAAGGGACGTGGGGAGCCAGCGGGACTGTGGGGGGATTGGGGACCGAATTCCCCTTGAATACTGGGGGTCCCTGGGGGCCAACTAGCCCACCAGGAACCTCCAGTATGCGCCAGGGGCTGCGTTGCAGAGAGGTGTAGAGAGGCCACACCCCTTTTACACCTCTCTGCAACGCAGCTCTGTGGCGCTTTTTGGAGGTATATGGTGGGCTAGTTGGACTCCGGGGACCCTCAGGATTCAAGGGGACTTAATCCCCCAACTTAAAACGCGCCACGGGGCGCGGTTGCACAGTGGTGAAGGGAGGGGCGGGGCTTCAGGTGACATGTGTGCAAACAGGCCCCGTGGCGCGTTTTAAGATGGGGAATTAAATCCCCTGCAATGCAGAGGGTCCCTGAGGGCCAACTAGCCCAACAGGTACATCCAGAAAGCGCCACAGAGCTGCGTTGCAGAGAGGTGTAAAAGGGGTGTGGCCTCTCTACACGTCTCTGCAACGCAGCCTCTGGCGCATATTGGAGGTTCCTGGTGGGCTAGTTGGCCCCTAGAGACCCTCAGGATTCAAGGGGACTTAATCCCCCAACTAAAACGCGCCACGGGCGCGTTTGCACAGATGTCACCTCAGGCCCCGCCCCTCCCTTCACCATTGTGCAAATATTCTTCTAAAATCATCCGAAATACGAATTCCGATTTACTCACCTGTTATCAGGAGAGACCTCAGTGCTGTATCTTTCAGCCCAGTACTGGTACTGAAAAGTAATTTTAACCGTACTTACCAGTAACTTGAATTTCCTTCCATAGGCTAACATTGACTGGTTTCACTTGGAAATTCTTCTAAGTGTGGAGTTTTGGAACTTTAAAATATTCCTCTAAAATCAGCCGAAATACGAATTCCGATTTACTCACCTGTTATCAGGAGAGACCTCAGTGCTGCATCTTTCAGCCCAGTACTGGTCCTGAAAAGTAATTTTAACCGTACTTACCAGTAACTTGAATTTCCTTCCATAGGATATCATTGCCTGCTTTTTGCAGAAAAAGTTTCTAAGTGTTGATTTTTGAAACATACAAATATTCCTCTAAAATGAGCCGAAATCAGAATTCTGATTTACTCACCTGTTATCAGGAGAGAGCACAGTGCTGCATCTTTCAGCCCAGTACTGGTCATGAAAAGTAATTTTAACCGTACTTACCAGTAACTTGAATTTCCTTCATAGGCTAACATTGACTGGTTTCACTTGGAAATTCTTCTAAGTGTGGAGTTTTGGAACTTTATAATATTTCTCTAAAATCAACCAAAGTACGAATTCCAATTTACTCACCTGTTATCAGGAGAGAAGCCAGTGCTGCATCTTTTAGCCCAGCACTGACCCTGAAAAGTAATTTTAACTCTACTTACCAGTAACTTATATTTTCTTCCATAGGAATCCATTGTCTACTTTTCAGCAGAAAAGTTTCAAAGTGTCGATTTTCACAAACTACAAATATTCCTAAAAATCGCCTGTATGACTTAAACGCATTCTTTCAACTGTTTACAGGAGATGCACCAGTGCTGGATCCAGGATCCAACACTGAGTAAGAAAAAGTAACTGATAACAGTTTTTACCTTCTAAGTGAATTTCCTTCCATAGGATAACATTGGTGATTCTATGAGAAAAAGTTTCTAAGTGTCAACTTTTAAAGTACAATAATATTCCTTAAAAATCACGACTGTAACCAAAACACTTTTACTCAACTGTTTACAGGAGATGTGCCAGGACTGAATCTAGGATCCAGTCCTGTGGTTAGACAAGTAATCCATAAAGTAACTAATTGCATTTAACTAGAAATTCACATTGAGCTGAATGTTGCATTGTGTTTGAAAATGTGTTGCCCATTGCAACAACTGTAACTACTGTACTTAAGTCTATTGCCTATGTGCAAAGTATTTAAACTAAAGTAATTCATTCTGAGAAAGTATTTTTTGTAATGTAATGTATAATGTAATTACAATGTAATTTAAAAAATAAAATGTAAAAAAAAATTGTTTCTAAAAATGTAGTAAATCAGTATAAAAAAATTTATATAACAATTAATATTTTTTAAAATTGTCATTTACAAAACCTTTGAAATTCACTAAAAAAACCGTAGGTTTCAGACATGTTATAGTTACAAATTAGCATTTAAAAAACCTTTGAAATTCAATGAAAAAACCATAGGTTTTAGGGACAGTTATAGTTAGTTGGACATTGCACTCGTACAAAACCCATGAAATTACCCCGTTATAGTTAGTCCAGCTAACTATAACTCGCGCCCCGCAATGCACTGCTGATGACGTCACTTATTACATCACTCATGACATGGTCAGTGACATCACTGATGACATCTCAAATGACATCACTGATGACATCATCCGCATGATAATCTGATGCACCTCCTCACACCCTAATATAACCTTTGATACACCCACTCTAAATTACAGACTGCCATTCGCAAAACCATAGACACTCCAACACCAATAACTACATACCCACTCACTGATTCTTAGGTCTACACACACATACACTCACTCACCCGTACAGTCACTCATACTTACGGTCACTCAGTACAGGACTATCATATGCACTCTTACTCCTATATAGACACTCAAACACCGCCACTCATCCATAGAGGTACTCACACACCTAGTCAGTCATGCAAATAATTAAACACACTGCCATTTACTCACCTATACAGTTATACACACACCAGCTCACTTACTCATACAAATACTAGCACATTCTTACGCTCTTATACAATCACTGATACAAGCACACACTCATCCATACAGCCACTATCACAATCACTCACTCTCGCTTATAGCTATTTATATACTCCAACACACATATATACTGCCTTTCACATATGTAGTTACTCACACATGTACCACTGGGACATACATTCACTCACTAACACACTCTTACACACACTTACCCACCCATACAGTCTATCACAGTTGCACTCTTGAAACCATCCACCCAGTGAATCACCCACTCACACATCTATGCACAGTCGCACACACCCCATCCACACAAACACTCAGGCACCCATACAGATACTCAGACAAGCATTCAATAACTCATATAGACACTCATGTAGCTATTCACAAACACATGCAGCCACTTACACAGCAACAGACAGACGGATACAGACATTCACCCAGTTTAGTCACTAACCCATGCATTCAGTAAGATACGTTAAATCACTCACTTATACAGTCAGTCACGCACCTACTAAATCATCCATACAGACACTTACACACCCACTCATTCTTCAATACGTCTTTTCCTATATATATTAAAAATATTTAAACTTTACAGAAACACAGTCACTGGATGATGTCATCAGTGATGTCATTTGAGATGTCATCAGTGATGTCATCAGTGATGTCACTGACCATGTCATGAGTGATGTAATAAGTGACGTCATCAGCAGTGCATTGCGGGGCGCGAGTTATAGTTAGCTGGACTAACTATAACGGGGTAATTTCATGGGTTTTGTACGAGTGCAATGTCCAACTAACTATAACTGTCCCTAAAACCTATGGTTTTTTCATTGAATTTCAAAGGTTTTTTAAATGCTAATTTGTAACTATAACATGTCTGAAACCTACGTTTTTTTAGTGAATATATATATATATATATATATATATATATATATATATATATATATATATATAAATTTTGTATTGTAATTGCATTACTACCATAGGCGTCTAACTGCTTTTTTTTCGGCGAGTAGCACGCTACTCCGGAACCCATAAAGGATTAGTGGTGAATTAGTATAGTGAAATATGAAAGTAATTTGAGTGGTGGATATGTTAGTCAGTTATTTGGATTGAGAAGGAAGAGGGAAGGGTCTAGAGATTTTTTTGGGCGGGAGATTATAGCCGTAGGTTTGGGCTGAGTAAAGGCGAATATATATATATATATATATATATATATATATATATATATATATATATATATATATATATATATATATATATATATTATCTACTGGCGGTCGCCAGTAGATAGTTATAGTTAAAACCTATTATCCATAGGAAATCCGCGACATTCTATTTGAAATAACGTTGGCGCCGGTTGACGAATCTTCGCGAAAGTTTCCAACTTGTTGGGGCGCTCCGGTCCGCTCCTATCCTGAAAGTCTCGGGGTGATACGTCAAGCGGGGCCGAGAAAAAAGGGGGTCCCAAAACGCGTTTTCCCCATTCATTTTTCCATAGGAACCTTTAGTCGCAGCTACAGCCCGAACTGCTGAACGGAATTACACCAAATTTGGCAAAGAGGTAGCCCTTGGTTCAGTGTCGTGCCTTTTGCTTAAATGGTGTAAATTCGTTCAGTAGTTCCTGAGAAAATCAAAAGTAAAGTCACATATATATCTGGGCGGAGCCTAACCACACATGTCATCGTGAGATCTGATTGGCTGTCAGCACTTCATCCTGGAATTGCTGGCAGCCATCTTGGGACCAATATAAATGATAGTACCTCATTGAAATGCATTGTAGTGAATAGAAGATTTTGAGGGTCACCAAAAGGAGAACTATAAAGGGTGATAACAGGCTTTAGTTACATTAGAATTTATTTGTTGATGGTACCATACTAATTTTAGGAATTGTGGTGTATTCTAAGGTGATTTTACCATGTGAAAAACCTTCTGCTGGGATATCATGAATCATGTTTGAGAGAACACTATTTTCTCATGCTTGTCCCATGTAGGTTTGGAAGGTGCTCCAGAAGCTAAAATGAGAGCATATTTTCTGTAAATTCACATTATCTTTCGCACTCATGTGAGAATGAAGTCTGACATTCTCAGTAAAACATGTACATCCAACAAGGGCAGAGACTGTCAGTTGATTCCTTTGTGTTCTACTGCAGCTTCCCAGAGTGTTCTAAAGAACAACTAGAGTGCTAACAGCCTTACTTATGACAAAAGTATGGCACACCTGAAGCCATCTTGATTGGAATAAACTGGTAACACTTAAAACATTTAATTTAAAAAGGAACAAAATGATGGGGTTCATTTTGTCATAGAAATTATGGTTAGTGCTGTAGAAAGAAAAATTAAGACATATTTCAAGTGTGATCTCAAATATCTTCCTGTTATATTTCAACAGGAGCAGCCTGCCAGTTGATGCCTTTGTGTTCTACTGCAGCTTCCCAGAGTGTTCTAAAGAACAACTAGAGCGCTAACAGCCTTACTTATGACAAAAGTATGGCACACCTGAAGCCATCTTGATTGGAATAAACCGGTAACACTTAAAACATTTAATTTAAAAAGGAACAAAATGAGGGGTTCTTTTTGAAAATAGAAATTATGGTTAGTGCTGCAGAAAGAAAAATTAGGGCATGTTTTAAGTGAGATCTCAAATCCTCTTCTATTTCATTAGAAAATTCTGACATGCAGACTGAAACAATCACTTTCAATACCAGCAGCAGACTACCAGTTAACTCCCTGGTGAGCAGTAGCTTTACTCCAGTGATCTAATGAGCAACTAGAGTGCTAACATTCTGAATTTATGGCAGATGTGAGACATCTGAATGCCTTCTTGATGGAATCAAAGTAAAAAACTGAAAGCATTTCCTACTGAGGAGACTGCAGTAAATGAAGAAATTAGGAAACGTCATAACAAAGAAGTCTTCCAAGATGGCCACCAGTGAAAAAAGAGCCCAAATGTAGCACAAATATTACCCAGATGTAGCCCACATATAGCCCAATGACAAAAGTGTGCAAAACACTTTTTATTTTTAGTTTTTTTGCAGTTTTATGTAGTGCAGACTGGTCAGGTATTGGAGCATTGCATCTTAAAACATGACCCCCCTACACTACAAAAACACCACTGCACTACCTTAAACCCTAAAACACTACCCCAGCATGACCCCCTACACTACACAAGCACCACTGCACTACCCTAAACCCTAAAACACTACTCCCAGCACGACCCCCTACACTACACAAACACCACTGCACTACCCTAAACCCTAAAACACTACCCCCAGCACGACACCCTACACTACCCAAACACCACTGCACTAACCTAAATCCTAAAACACTACCCCCCAGCACGATCCCCTACACTACCCAAACACCACTGCACTGCCCTAAACCCTGAAACACCAGCCCCTGCATGACCCCCTACACTGCCCGAACACCACTGCACTGCCCTAAACCCTGAAACACCACCCCAAGCACGACCCCCTACACTGCCCGAACACCACTGCACTGCCCTAAACCCTGAAACACCACCCCCTTCACGACCCCCTACACTGCCCGAACACCACTGCACTGCCCTAAACCCTGAAACACCACCCCCAGCATGACCCCCTACACTGCCCGAACACCACTGCACTGCCCTAAACCCTGAAACACTACCCCCAGCAAGATCCCCTACACTGCCCGAACACCACTGACCTAAACCCTGAAACACCACCCCCAGCACGACCCCCTACACTGCCCGAACACCACTGACCTAAACCCTGAAACACCACCCCCAGCACGACCCCCTACACTGCCCGAACACCACTGCACTGCCCTAAACCCTGAAACACTACCCCCAGCATGACCCCCTACACTGCCCGAACACCACTGCTCTGCCCAAAACCCTGAAACACCAGCCCCAGCACGACCCCCTACACTGCCCGAACACCACTGCACTGCCCTAAACCTTGAAACACCACCCCCAGCACGACCCCCTACACTGCCCGAGCACCAATGCACTGCCCTAAACCCTGAAACACCAGCCTCAGCACGACCCCCTACACTGCCTGAACACCACTGCACCGCCCTGAACCCTGAAACACCAGCCCCAGCACAACACCCTACACTGCCCGAACACCACTGCACTGCCCTAAACCCTGAAACACCACCCCGTGCATGACCCCATACACTGGCCGAACACCACTGCACTGCCCTAAACCCTGAAACACCACCCCCAGCGCGACCCCCTACACTGCCCGAACACCACTGCACTGCCCTAAACCCTGAAACACCACCCCCTGCACAACCCCCTACACTGCTCGAACACTACTGCACTGCCCTAAACCCAGAAACACCATCCCCAGCACGACCCCCTATACTGCACGAACACCACTGCACTGCCCTAAACCCTGAAACACTACCCCCAGCAAGACCCCCTACACTGCTCGAACACCACTGCACTGCCCTAAACGCTGAAACATCACCCCCAGCAAGACCCCCTACACTGCCCGAACACCACTGCACTGCCCTAAACCCTGAAACACCAGCCCCAGCACGACCCCCTACACTGCCCGAACACCACTGCACTGCCCTAAACCCTGAAACACCACCCCCTGCACGACCCCCTCCACTGCCCGAACACCACTGTACTGCCCTAAACCCTGAAACCCCACCCCCAGCATGACCCCCTACACTGCCAGAACACCACTGCACTGCCCTAAACCCTGAAACACCACCTCCTGCACGACCCCCTACACTGCCCGAACACTACTGCACTGCCCTAAACCCTGAAAAACCACCCCCAGCACGACCCCCTACACTTCACGAACACCACTGCACCGCCCTAAACCCTGAAACTCTACCCCCAGCAAGACCCCCTACACTGCCCGAACACCACTGCACTGCCCTAAACCCTGAAACATCACCCCCAGCAAGACCCCCTACACTGCCCGAACACCACTGCCCTAAACCCTGAAACACCACCCCCAGCAAGACCCCCTACACTGCCCAAACACCACTGCACTGCCCTAAACCCTGAAACACCACCCCCAGCAAGACCCCCTACACTGCCCGAACACCACTGCACTGCCCTAAACCCTGAAACACCACTCCCAGCACGACCCCCTACACTGCCCGAACACCACTGCTCTGCCCAAAACCCTGAAACACCAGCCCCAGCACGACCCCCTACACTGCCCGAACACCACTGCACTGCCCTAAACCCTGAAACACCAGCCCCAGCACGACCCCCTACACTGCCCGAACACCACTGCACTGCCCTAAACCCTGAAACACCACCCCCAGCACGACCCCCTACACTGCCCGAACACCACTGCACTGCCCTAAACCCTGAAACACCAGCCCCAGCACGACCGCCTACACTGCCCGAAAACTACTGCACTGCCCTAAACCCTGAAACACCACCCCCAGCAAGACTACCTACACTGGCCGAACACCACTGCACTGCCCTAAACCCTGAAACACCACCCCCTACACGACCCCCTACACTGCCCAAACACTACTGCACTGCCCTAAACCCTGAAACACCACCCCTCAGCACGACACCCTACACTGCCCGAACACCACTGCACTGCCCTAAACCCTGAAACACCACCCCCAGCACAACCCCCTACACTGCCTGAGCACCATTGCTCTGCCCTAAACCCTGAAACACTAGCCCCAGCACGACCCCCTACACTGCCCGAACACCACTACACTGCCCTAAACCCTGAAACACCACCCCCAGCACGACCCCCTACACTGCCCGAACACGACCACCACCCCCAGCACGACCCCCTACACTGCCCGAACACGACTGCACTGCCCTAAACCCTGAAACACCAGCCCCAGCAAGACCCCCTACACTGCCCGAACACCACTGCACTGCCCTAAACCCTGAAACACCAGCCCCAGCATGACCCCCTACACTGCCCGAACACCACTGCACTGCCCTAAACCCTGAAACACCAGCCCCAGCACGACCCCCTACACTGCCCGAACACCACTGCACTACCCTAAACCCTGAAACACCAGCCCCAGCACGACCCCCTACACTGCCTGAACACCACTGCACTGCCCTAAACCCTGAAACACCAGCCCCAGCACCACCCCCTACAATGCCCGAACACCACTGTACTGCCCTAAACCCTGAAACACCACCCCCTGCACCGCCCCCTACACTGCCTGAACACCACTGCACTGCCCTAAACCCTGAAACACCACCCCCTGCACGACCCCCTACACTGCCCGAACACCACTGCACTGCCCTAAACCCTGAAACACCACCCCCTGCACCACCCCCTACACTGCCCGAACACCACTGCACTGCCCTAAACCCTGAAACACCACCCCCAGCATGACCCCTACACTGCCCGAACACCACTGCACTGCCCTAAACCCTAAAACACCACCCCCAGCACGACCCCCTACACTGCCCGAACACCACTGCACTGCCCTAAACCCTAGAACACTACCCCCAGCATGACCCCCTACACTACCCGAACACCACTGCACTACCCTAAACCCTAAAATACTCCCCCAGCACGACCCCCTACACTACCCGAACACGACTGCACTGCCCTAAACCCTAAAACACTCCCCCAGCACGACCCCCTACACTACCCGAACACCACTGCACTGCCCTAAACCCTAAAACACTACCCCTGCATGACCCCCTACACTACCCAAATACCAATGCACTACCCTAATCCCTAAAACACTACCCCCCGCACAACCCCCTACACTACCCAAAGACCACTGCACTACCCTAAACCCTAAAACACGACCTCCTACACTACACAAACACCACTTCACTACCCTAAACCCTAAAAACTACCCCAGCACGAACCCCTACACTACCCAAACACCACTGCACTACCCTAAACCATAAAACACTACCCCCAGCAGTACCCCTACGCTACCCAAACACCACTGCACTACCCTAAACCCTAAACACTACCCCCAGCAGTACCCCCTACACTACCCAAACACCATTTCACTACCCTAAACCCTAAAACACTACCCCCAGCAGTATCCCCTACACTACCCAAACACCACTGCACTACCCTAAACCCTAAAACCCTAAAACACTAACCCCAGCACGACCCCCTACACTACCCAAACACCACTGTACTACCCTAAACCCTAAAACACTCCCCCAGCACGACTCCCTACACTACCCAAACACCACTGCACTACCCTAAACCCTAAATCTACCCCCAGCATGACCCCCTACACTACACAAACACCACTGCACTACCCTAAACCCTAAAACACTACCCCCAGCACGACCCTCTTCACTACCTAAACACAACTGCACAATTTGTTACAGGCGTTGCAACGCAGGCCTGTGGTGCTTACTGGAAGTACCTGGTGGGCTAGTTGGGCCCCAGGGACTCTCAGGATTCAAGGTGACCTAATCCCCCAACTTAAAATGCGCCACGGGGCGCGTTTGCACAGTGGTGAAAGGAGGGGACGGGGCCTCAGGTGACATGTGCGCAAACACGCCCTGTGGTGCGTTTTAAGTTGGGGAGTTAATTCCCTTTGAATCCTGGGGGCCAACTAGCCCACCAGGTACCTTCAGTAAGCACAACAGAGTTGCGTTGCAGAGAGGTGAAAAAGGTGCGTGGCCTCGGAACGCCTCTCTGCAACTCAGCTCTGTGGTCCTAACTGTAGGTACCTGGGGGCTAGTTGGGCCCCAGGGACCCTCAGAATTCAAGGGGACTTAATCCCGCAACTTAAAACGCGCCACGGGGCGCGTTTGCACACGTCACCTCAGGCCCCCCTCCCTTCACCACTGTGCAAACGCGCACTGGCTCTGGTTAGTCAGAGTCAGTTACCACCAGTACCCGTCTGAAAAAGTTGTGGGCACAGGATGATTTTGCAACAAGGCCTCTTTCTGCTCCACTGTTGGTTCTTTCTGCACATCTTTTGCTTCTTTCTGTGCGTTTTTTCTTCTTTCTTCACATGTCCTACCTCTGTTGGCATAGTTAGAAATTAGCATTTAAAAACCTTTGAAATTCACTTAAAAATCATAGGTTTCAGGCACGTTATAGTTAGAAATTAGCATTTAAAAAACCTTTGAAATTCACTGAAAAAATCATAGGTTTCAGGCACGTTATAGTTAGAAATTAGCATTTAAAAAACCTTTGAAATTCACTGAAAAAACCATAGGTTTCAGGCACGTTATAGTTAGAAATTAGCATTTAAAAAACCTTTGAAATTCACTGAAAAACCATAGGTTTCAGACAAGTTATAGTTAGAAATTAGCATTTAAAAAACCTTTGAAATTCACTGAAAAAACCATAGGTTTTAGGGACAGTTATAGTTAGTTGGACATTGCACTCGTACAAAACCCGTGAAATTCCCCTGTTATAGTTAGTTCAGCTAACTATAACTCGCGCCCCGCAATGCACTGCTGTTGACGTCACATATTACATCACTCATGACATGGTCAGTGACATCACTGATGACATCACTGATGACATCTCAAATGACATCACTGATGACATCATCCATGTGATAATTTCATGCATCTTCTCACACCCTAATATAACTTTTGATACACCCACTCTAAATTACAGACTGCCATTCTCAAAACCATAGACACTCCAACACCAAAAACTACATACCCACTCACTGATTCTTAGGTCTACACACACATCCACTCACTCACCTGTACAGTCACTCATACTTACAGTCACTCAGTACAGGACTATCATATGCACTCATACACCTATATAAATACTCACACACCGCCACTCATCCATAGAGGTACTCACACACCTAGTCAGTCATGCAAAAAATTAATCACACACCCATTTACTCACCTATACAGTTATACACACACCAGCTCACTTACTCATACAAATACTAGCACATTCTTACGCTCTTATACAATAACTGATACAAGCACACACGCATCCATACAGCCACTCTCACAATAACACTCTCACTTATATCCATTTAAATACTCTAACACACATATATACTGCTTTTTACATATGTAGTTACTCGCACATGTACCACTGAGATATACATTCACTCACTAACACACCCATACACACACTCACCCACCCAAGCAGTCCATCACAGATGCACTCTTGAAATCATGCACCCAGTGAATCACCCACTCACACATCTATGTATAGAGTCACACACACCCCACCCACACAAACACTCAGGCAGCCATACAGATACTCAGAGAACCAATCAATAACCCATATAGACACTCATGTAGCTATTCGCAAATCCATGCATCCACTTACACACCAACAAACAGACGGATACAGACATTCACACAGTTTAGTCACTAACCCATGCATTCAGTAAGATACGTTTAATCACTCACTTGTAGAGTCAGTCACTCACGTACTAAATCATCCATTCAGACACTTATACACCCACTCATTCTTCAATACGCCTTTCCCTATATATATTAAACATATTTAAACTTTACAGAAACACACAGACACTGGATGAAGTCATCAGTGATGTCATCAGTGATGTCATTTGAGATGTCATCAGTGATGTCATCAGTGATGTCATCAGTGATGTCACTGACCATGTCATGAGTGATGTAATATGTGACGTCATCAGCAGTGCATTGCGGAGCGCGAGTTATAGTTAGCTGAACTAACTATAACAGGGGAATTTCACGGGTTTTGTACGAGTGCAATGTCCAACTAACTATAACTGTCCCTAAAACCTATGGTTTTTTCAGTGAATATATATATATATATATATATATATATATATATATATATATATGATCAAGGCCACCGTCTGTGGCCGAAACGCGTCAGACAGCACCAGCTATGAAATAAATCTTTGAATTTTGGCACCAGCTATACACGTTGTCCGTGTCCACGTTTGTGCAGGACTGCACAGGGGACTGTTTTGTATATATACTGTGTGTACTCCTTACCTCCCCCTCCAAGACAAAAATTGCCTTAATTAACGTATACTCGTGGCCGGTCAATAATAGCCAAGAGTCGGCTACTATTGACCATCTAGGACAGTTCATTCCGACGTTGGATCCAGGAATTTGGTTGATTGTAAGGGGCGATTTTAATTGCCATTTTGAACCTCTCACTGATCCCAATTACTGACCCTTCAGAAGAAGATCTCTATTGGTCTATCCCGGACCCTCAGATCACCCCCATTAAAGTCTGGTCACCCTTGGCATTGCAGCTCAATGCATTTTCCCTGGCGTTATAAAGGGCATGTAATGGGCGGACCAAATCCGATAGTCCAGGCCAGTACACATTTAATAGACCAGGTCAATCCTCCTTACTTGACTACATTATGGTAGAAACAAGACTTTGGGACAAGGTTCTTGATTTCTACATTACGCAGAGGCAGGATAGTGATCACAACGCCCTGAGCCGGATTCTAAAACCTTGGGATCTGGGCACCGGTAATCTATCTCATGGCCCCACTAATGTGACTAGTGCATTAGTCATTTCAAATAACAGAAGAAAAGTTAGATGGGCCCGTATTCAGGACTGCCCCCAGAAGCTGGCCAAAGTATACCAGCTAGCAATTCCATCACAAATTAAGATGTGGGAGCTCGCGCAGGCGGAAGGACCTATCCTGGAACCGGAGAAGGCAGGAAAAATCCATGCAGACATAACCCTTAAATTGGCGGACTTTTTTTCCCGGTAGAGAGCCATAGAGAAAGTACCTGCAACAAATGCTCCTGGTTTAATGGTGATTGCCGCAAGGCAAAGCATGATCTTCTGTTGGCAGTGAAAGAGAAGGATGTACCGCAAGTAAAATTAGCGAGGGCCAATTACAAAAGGACCATTCAGCAGGCCAAAAAAAACTGGGAAGCGGAGAGGTGGGAAAGTCTCAGATCAGCCCTAAAAGAGAAAGATATTAAATCTTTCTGGGCTATAGTGACTTCGGGCGACAGGGAGGGGAGAGCAGCCATTGAACCTAACATAGCACCGGAAGTGTGGGAATCACACTTCGGGTCACTGTATGCATTAAGGGATGAAGTGAACGACACCAGTGACAACATTAGAACTGTTCCAGAGAGTTCACGGGCGGGGGATTTGGAGATCATTCTGATAGAAGTGGGTAATGCCATCAATAAACTCCATTATAAGAAAGCGCCTGGGTTAGACAAATTACCGGGGGACCTCTTCCGGGAAGAGCCCAAGATTTGGGTACCATACTTTTGTGCTTTATTTAATGCTGTTGCCAAGGGTATGGATCCCCCGGACACATGGCGTGGGGCTGAGATAGTGCCAATATTCAAAAAAGGCTGCCCCCTTATGCCTTCCAATTACAGGCCAATCAGTCTTATTGACATCTCCCAAAAACTCTTCGGCCGTGTGCTTTTGGACGGTCTCTCGGACTGGATGGAGCAAGAACAAATATTAAGTCCATATCAGGCTGGCTTCAGATCAAAGATGTCAACCGTAGACCAGATATTCAGACTACAGCTACTTTTCTGGAAAACGGTTACTGTAGAGGTTGGCAGCCTCTACTCAATTTTTGTTGACCTTAAGTCGGCTTTCGATATGGTTCCTAGGGCGAAGCTTTGGAGGGTCTTGACAGTGGGATTCCCGTACAGCTCCTTGAAATCAGAGAAGCTCCATACAGACAATTTTGCGCAGGTTCGATGTGGAAAATTTGGAGAGCTCTCCTCCCGTTTCCCTGTCCTTAACGGAGTCCGGCAGGGATGTGTCCTCGCCCCTACTTTATTCTGTCTTTTTATTAATGGGCTTATTGATTTTTTTAAAAATATTAAGGCTACTGATGCCCCTAAGCTAGCTTCGGGGAAGATCCCCGCACTGATGTTCGCTGACGATACCCTGTTACTTTCAAAAACACCAATGGGTATCCAGCGGACATTAGATGGTTTCGCTGATTTCTGCAAGCTAAGAGGGTGGGAGATAAACTTAACAAAGACCAAGTTTATGGTCTTTAATCCACCCAAACTGAAACGACGAAACCCTACACTATATGGCACTCCCCTGGAAAGAGTGCAGACATTTGATTATCTGGGTGTCACCTTAACTGAGCATTTTAATTGGGAGCCACAGTTGTCCAAAGCAAGGCTTAGGCTAACGCAGACAGTGGGAGGCATATTGAAGCTACATAGAACCTCCGCCCTTAAACCCACTGCTCCGGCGGTAGAAATTTACACTGCTCAAGCAAGGGGGGCTGCACTATACGGGGTGGAGCTGTGGGGTCATTGCTCTGCCACCAACTTACTGAAGCTGGAGAACAATTTTATTAGGCAGCTGACAGGTTTACCACGCAGTACTCCCCTCATCCCCCTTCGCATGGATATGGGCATTAGGCCACTTGACGAAGAGATAGAACTGAGACCACTTGCGTTCTGGCGGCGGATATGGGTGACCCCCGATTTGTCTGATTATAGGGATGAGTTAAGTGAGATATTGTCCCACTGCCCCACTCAGAAAATTCCATGGTTCTGCCACATAAAGGATCTAGCAATGAAATTAAGTAAACCAGATCTGTGGAGATCTCCTGCAACGTCATGCGTTATGACCTCAAGGTCGGAACTTGTTAGACACTACAGATCAGTAAAATTAACGTCACTACAAGAAAGTTCCATACATGGCCGTTTAACAGTAGAGTTCCTGCTAGTAAAAGATGTCTACAGCAAGGAACATTTCCTGGACTTTATTCAGGCCCCATTGGCCAGGAAATTGTATATCCAATTTAGACTAGGGACTCTCCCTCTACTAGCATATACAAGTAAATGGGTAAAGGACCAAAAGAGGGAATGCCCTGTATGCAATCATAAGGAGGAATCTGAAATGCACGTCCTATTTTTCTGTCCTGTCTATCGGACGCAGCGCAAGCGCTGGTTAATCCAACGGTGTAAAAATGTGGGTTTTGTGCGCTGCATTGAGGCATACAGAGTTTTAAAGTATGGCACTCGTCCACCAACTATTTGCTGTATCCCGTTTTTTAAATAGTATGTGGCACACCAGGCGAGTTGCTCAAAAATAATCGCAATGAGGGACCCAAATGTTTAGTATTAAATATGGCAGTCTGATACTTTTTAATGCAAATTATAGCCCCCAGTTTTTATAATAACGGATTGTTCATATGTAGTTTTTAACGTATTTTATGCTGGAATGTGTTTTATGTTTCTGCACTATGAAATTATATGTGACCTTTGGCGTTAACTGGATACTCTTAGAACGAGGATTTTTTTTTTATATTTTGAAACCATAAATTGTATATATGTTTTAAACTATGTGCACTTTTATGGCCTAGTGCCGAAATAAAGTTATTACTGACTGACATATATATATATATATATACACACACACACACACACACACACACACACACACACACACACACACACGTTTGTAATTGGGCCTACGAAAGGACCACCCGATATGTGCAAGTTGTAATTGATTTGGCAACCTCAGTGTGGCGTTTCATTTTCTCAAGCGCTGCGTCCATCTGAGGACCAAAAAGGCGCCCTTTGTCAAAGGGGAGATTGAGAATTGTTTGCTGCACTTCAGGTTTAAAACCTGAGAGACACAGCCAAGCATGTCTATGTAAAAGGACACTGGTGTTTATTTATATCTCTGGCTGCAGTATCCGCAGATTCTAGTGTGCATTTAATTGAATTGTTAGTGACGAGTTTTACCTCATTCATTTCAAAACCCTTCTGGGGGATGTTGGATGAGCTCCTCCATCTCGTCCCAATGGGCCCTATCATATCTAGCTAAAAGAGCCTGGCTGTTGGCATGACGCCATTGATTAGGAGTTTGCTCTTTTGCATGCACTGGCCACTACTAGCGAGTCTGGTGTTAGATGTACCCTGATGTATAAAGGATCAGATGGTGCAGCCTTGTACTTTTCGTCCACTCTTGGTATAATAATTTGTGCTTTGGCAGGGTCTTTAAAAAGGTCATCTACATGACGTAACTTTCCTTTAAGGCGGTGGTTCCCAAATTGTGCGCCGCGGCACCCTGGTGCGCCGTTAGAAGGAGCCAAGGGCGCCACGCACAGCTTGGGAAAGTGGAAAAGGTAGCAAGTTCGGAATAATACTTTTGCAATGTGGAAAGTTTATATAGTTTGTCTTTGTGGCGCCGAATAACCCATTTGGGACTGTCGTGGGGGAGTTAAGAAAGCCCCCCTGTCAGCGTCTACTCTGGAACATGGTTTGGCCCGGCCCCAGCACGTTACGCAACATGCTTCAAAAAGCCTCCACTTTGGCGGGGACAGGCACAATCAGGAGCGATGTCGAGCGTTATTGCTGCCCATGTTCTGCAGCGACTCGAGGCCATCGTCATTACAAGAAGGTTCAGAAGAAAGGAAATGTGAAACTTACGATCAGGTAATCATGGAAATGTGAAACTTACGATCAGGTAATCATGTGAGATTCCCCTGAGCTCTACACCACACAGTCTTTATAACAATTACACAAACTAATTGTTGGCATTTTAAATTTAAACTAAAGAGAATCTGGGAGGTAAATCACCTGTTCCTATTTTTATACAGTTCTGAAAGTCTCAGAACCGCACGCCAAATAGCAGTACTTGTGTACGCCCATTGTACTTGAGATCCATGAGGAGAGATCTCGTCAAACTGGACTTTGCCGGTTTGCCCGAGTCGTCTCCGAGCCTCTGCCTTCTTACTGCGAAGTCACCAAAACTCAGTTTTGGAAACCATCTCACTCACACACAGCTCTAGTGCGTCCTCCTCCCAGCAGGCACTAATGAGCAGTGAATGAGTGTGAAAAGCACAGCACCGAGTCCCATTCACACACAAACACTGCAGCTCTACGGCGGCTGCCTCCCAGCAGGCTTACACTGCGCCACCCACCCTCCCCAGCCCTCTGATAATATATTACAGCTGCCCACGGACAAGAGCTCGAGCACCAGAGAGGCTGAACAGAAGAAGCACACAGGGAGGCGTTCTCACCGTTGGCAGCGTCACACTGAAGTGTGTATGTATCACAAGTGGTGGCAGCACAGATGGGGAGGACCTCACAGATGGCAGGAGCACACAGGGGGAAGATAGTCTCACTGGCGGCAGGAGCACCATTGGAGAGAGGGTCTCGCATATGAAAGGAGCATACAGGAAGGGGATATCTCAAATGTAGAAGTAGTGCACAGGGGGAGGTGGTTGTCACAGCTGGTAGTGACACAGAGAGGAAGGGTACCTCTGACTTCAGGGATAAGGGAGCATTTGAGCACCTTCAGGGACTCAGACTAGGATGTGCATCAAAGCACCTTCAGGGACAGAGTAGTCGTGCATTCAAGCCATTTCAAATCAAAGACAGTGAGTACCTTTGACCATTTCCTTATGGAGCATGGGGGTGCATCTAAGCATCTTCTTTAGGGATAAGACGGAGCATCTAGGCGCCTTTACAAGAGTGATGGGCCCCTAAGCATGTTCAGGGATATTGAGCTGAATCAAAACATATTAGGCAAGAGGGTAAGTCCACACTTCAGAGCTCCGTTGTGCTCCAGCTAGGTTTCTGCTCCAAAAATACCAACACATACGTACAAACAGAGATGCACCAAAACAGATGGAGGGAAAAGGAGGTGAATAGAAGCACTAACAGAGTCAAGAAGATCACGGTACAGGCACAATGAGATTAACACAGGCACCTGAAGACGCAGGAATGTTTCTATGCACTTACAGTCACTTAACCACTTAAAGTTTATTATTAAATGACTGCTTTAATTTTTATTTTGTTACAAATATAATTATAATATGTTCATCGGCTTCATCCCAATTATTTTCATGGAGAAAAATGAAAGTTCTTCTGAGTCCGGACTTACATCCCCCCCACCCGAAAAAAAGTAACATAATGGGGTGCCGCGGCCAATGGCCAATAGGTCAAGGGAGCCGCAGGTCAAAAAAGTTTGGGAACCACTGCTTTAAGGACTGGTAAATATTGTGACCCCCCCTCTTTGAGCAGTGGATGATGTTTCAAAAAGGAAGTCATCTTCCACCGGGTCTTTATATAAAGGCACATTATGAAAAGCTGCAGCTCTAGCTATTAGATCCTGATGAGCAGAGCCATCATCTGGTGGTGATGGACTTGTGGGGCAAAGGTCTGTATTCCCTTGTGGCTTTGTCATATGTAATATACATCCTAAGCGTTCCCAGGATGTGTGTCTTCTGGTAGGTTATCATCCTCAACAATTATAGGTGAATGAGGAGGCATACGGCCAACCTCAGAATGTTGTGGTGAATCAGGCGGTGGAGTGGCTGGTGGTGGGTCTGGTGAGGTAGGGAATATGGAAAGGGCTAGTAGCAATGTCCTTTTTCCTCTTCCTAGGAGCTCGTCAAAAACGAATTGTTTTTTAGATGATTGAGGCTTTTGTGGTTGAATAATTATCTTGTTGGTTTTGGGTTGAATTTGCAGTGTTTTCGGTTTCGGATCGAGCCATGCCTGCATAACAGTGAGGATTGGTTCGGGTGGAATTTTCAGCCCGAATGTGTAGCATTTTGGAGCCAATGAAGGTTTTTGTTTCGGTGCCAGCGTGGTCAGAACTGAACCACTGTGAGCCTTGTCTTTCGGAACAGAGGTGGATTTTTGGTGAACTGTCGAATCAGAATTGGAGCAAGTGGAGGCCCCTGCTGTCGGCTGAAGTTTCAGTGCCGAGCCAGAGGGAGAGTCATCCGAATCTTTAGGTCAGTGCATGCCATGGTTTTTCTGAGGTGTCGGACCGGAAGCATTTTTTTCGGATGGAACAGATTTTTTAGTTTTGGGATCGGGGACAGTTGTAGAAACAGTCTGATGTTTTTGAGCCAAATCGAGATTGGCTGAATCCTGTTCTATGTCGGAACCGAAATCATGGATGGACAATGATTCCTCTTGAGCGGTTGAGGTTTCATCTTCTTCCCAGTATCAACTGAGGATGTTCGGTGAGTCGTCTATCTACGCAGCATTTCTTGGAGTAGGTCTTGGAGTGTTTTTTGGACCGAAAAGACCTGCAGTCCTCAGTTTTCCTCGCGATGATCGGGTGAGGCATAAATTGCAAACGGAATGCTGGTCGGTGTGAGGACAGAGTGGCAATTCAGACAAACGGAATGGAGTATGTTCCATCAGCAGTTAATTCTCGAATATTTTTGGGGAAGTCGAAGAGGCCTAACCAGGCGTGGCCCGTAGGCCGTGGAAGGGAGTCGAAGACCTAGACGCCAAATATGTATTTGCTCACAACCCAAGTGTAGTAACGCAATCGTAACATTAACGTTGATTTGAACTCCTTGTTAGCGAACCAAAGGAAGCTGGAGAGAATCTCAAACCGGAGCGCAAAAGATTACATACATCCAAATCAGTCGGTGGAAAAATATCTAAAGATGGAGTCGATGCCCATACACACTCATCAAAGGGAGGATTCACACAATTTCAGGAATCGAACAAGTTCTTCCAAGAAAAACAACTTGTAATCATCCAAGCCCAACACTAGATGGCGGACTTATGCACAGCATGTGTATCTATAGCACACATGCTTCGAACGTGTAATTTCACAATAAACGGGAAGCAGGTTCACCTTTTATGAAGCAGGTTGCCTATGACTCCTTGGCCCACTGAAGAATTAGCTGCTGCATTCAAGTTCAAGCAGTAGTGCTTAGTGAATGGGTGGCTGCTCTTCCACATAGCTGCTCAGATATATCTGGAAGAGGTACTCCTGGACAGAGTGCAGCTGTCACAGACACATTTCTGGTAGATTACCCCTTCTCCCCATCCGCAAGGGAGCACTTTCCTTTCTTGTGGCAAAACAATTATGTAGACAAGAGTTTGTGGCAAAGCCATGATTGGACGTAGGGCACATCCTGCCTAGTTAGTCAAATGAGCAGAAAAGCTCATAGCTTTGTCCATATAATAATATGCATACGTTCATTGAATGTAGTGTCATCTCAGATGATAGTGAAGGGGTCGAGAAGGGGGGGCGGGGGGGGAGACAAATGACTAATTTCAACTAATGGAAACCCAAGGACACGAACACTGGGTTGCTGCACAAGGAAAACTTTTCTTTCATCTAGTGCTTATATGGGTCTTTTAATGTGAGGCCTGCGGCTTCCTCGCTATCCTTGCTGATGTCAGAGTGAAGAGAAGTGTTGTCTTCCATTAGAGTACTTGAGATCTGCTTTGAAGATAGGTTTCAAGGGCTGCAGCATCAATTGAGCGAGCATTTTGTTGAGCTCCTATGGCACTGGAAGCAAACAGGGAGGAATGCTATGGAAAAAAGCCCCGATTTAACTGTATGATGATCCGGTCAGTAAACAAAGATGGGGTGTTACAAGATCTTCTAACCATGATACAGCTGTTAGATAGGATTAGCTGTATAAAAGTGGCTTTAATCCTTAATCTTACACCAGACAGAAACTTGGCAGTGTAGTTTTTTTGGTTGAAGCATGTGTGCATGCCTAGTATTGCTTTGCCATCTACTGAAATGTTCATGTGGCCGAATTCTAGGTGGTCAGATACTAAGCTGTCGAATTCAGTAACTTCAAGTCGTGAAAAGGAGTGTTGGATTTTTTTTATTTTATTTTTTTACGCCACACAGAGTAGGTCTGTGTAACAAAAAGAGCGTGGCCATGCTGGGGTATATGACTAAGCGAATAGGTCTGCTTTGACATTCTGTAGCAACATGGGAATGAGAGGAAATAGCAGAAAGGCATAGGCAAAATGTTCAATCCCATCATTGAGAAGGCATCGCCTATGCGGTCCGATTGCTAGTACCGGCTTGCTTAGGAAGAGTGCATCTTGTTCTGCAGTGTGGAAAACAGGCCTAGGGTGGGGGTACCCTCATTTCTTGAAGACATTTTGAAGTTAGAATTGCGGACCTTCTGCTTGTGGCAATCCAACAGAGAAATGTTCTGGCATCCGTTTTAAATCCCTGGAAGATGTTTCAGAGAGACATCTACTCCGTTCACTATGGCCAAGTCCCTTAGTACTTGTTCCTCTTCAGGCAGAGCACAGGATTTCAGAACTCCTTTTTTAGTGGTGTGATACACTGAGGTTGTATTATTCGTTCTGATTAGAACAGCTTGGTTCATAGGCCCTCGCAGAAAATACTATTGACCCAAGCTCCAAGATGTTGTATAAAGCGATTTCTCTTCTGTGCAAATACACTTCAGTATCTGCGGGGAAGATCTCGGCCTGAAAAGGGGTACCCTGAACTGATAGTGCTGCCTTGCCACAGAATACTTCAAGTGTTATCTGCGATTTGGGTACATGGGGACGTGGAATTAGGCATCCTTTAGATCCAGGGAGGTGACAAGCTCCTTCCTGCTGGAAGGGAAGGACATCTTGAAAACAAGGACTCTTTTTGAGAAATGAGCTGAGTTACAGAAGATCCAGACTCCGTTGCCACAACCCTGTCTTTTTCACTAGAAATAATCTGTAGTAACATCCCTGGTTTAATTGGCCTTAGGAACTTTTTCGATCGCTCCCTTGCTGCAGGTCTTAAAGATGCAAGTGATGTTCCTCTGCAGGAGGGTGACAGGGTGCTTTTTGAAGAAATTAGTGTCCAGACTCCACAATTTGTACCACCCAGCGGTGTGTCGTGACTCTCCTCTATTCAGATGCAAAGTGTGAGATCCTCCTACCATGGGCTGAAAGAGGAGTGTTGGCATTAAGTCACGATTGTTGTCTTGCAAATGTGACTAAGTCGTCTCTCTTTTTGCCAGAAGGTCATTGTTGGGCATTGGCATTGTTGCCCTCCACCTTAAGTGTTACACTGCTTAGGTGGTTGTGGGGAACTGTTCGGGCAACAGCGATGGCTGAGGAGGCACTGCCACCATGGAAGGTTGGATGGTCACTGATGAGGATGTTGCTGAGGCATAGATGCAGGCACCTTCGGGGCAAACCACAAAATAAGGTTGCAGTTGTGTAACAACTCCTGAAAAGGCCTCCTGAAAAGGCTCAATCAACCGTTGTAGAGAATTCTTAAATGCTACCTGCAACTGCATCATAGGTGGATACCAGAGATGTAACCTGGATTTGTAGGGTCACTGACAGTCTCCAAGAAATTAGATATATTCAAACTGAGCTTCATAAGTCCCTCTCGAGTCTCGGTCTGGTGTTTAGCCATACCTTTCTTCAGCAGAATCATTGTCCAGAATAGAATGATATACTATACATCCGGTAGCAGTGGACTGTAGGCTGCATTAGAGTGCTCCTAGTCACTAATATCCCCTCCAGCTCTGAATCCAGAATATGCATCTGGATTCGAGCCAACAATTTCAAAAGCAAAGGGTAAGTTTATGCACAAGACATCAGAATCTCCAGTGTAGATGGTATGTTTAAGCTTTGTTAATGCGTGGCAGAACACGCACAGCTTGGGTATACTTGAAGGTGGGAAGTTGTGGCGTGCTTCAGGAGTATCACTCTGATCTGTGAGTGTGACATAACGAATCCTGGTAGCGTCACCTAAATTAGGGGATGTCCCCCTGAGCACCGCTGGGGACCCCCAGCCACTCGTTTCACCACAGACGCAACATCTACACGCCGGTAGAAATACTCTTCCACGGACGAAGGGCACTCTGGTGCCCGAAATGCATCGGGAGACACGTTTGAAACTAAGAATGATTCACTGCATTTTTTGCTTGATCTACGCTCGATATGAAATATTAAATATCGATACAAGAATAAATATTTATTATGATGCACCTTTGCAGATGTGACATTTGGGATACCCACCACATCAACATTTTAGACCCCTTACCCTGCTGGCTGGGGGTCCCCAGCGGTGCTCAGGGGGACGTCCCCCAATTTAGGTGACGATACCAGGATAGGTTTAAGCTTTGCGCCATATTTGTTGATGACAGCAGGGCGGCTGCTTCTGAAGTTAAGGGGAGCACTGTTAAGACTGTTGGTGCTCCTTTCTAAGGGGTTCCAGTCATCGACAAGTCAGGTGAGAGTTCTGATGAAGTCTGGATTTTTGCACCATCCTAGAGGTGCTCTGAAGTCTTCTTTGATGCACTGTTATAGGAACCCACAGTTTTCGCTTTGAGAGGATGATACTGGTGCTTTTAAAAAAAATAAAATTCCAGCTCTGGGAATCTCAGACGACTTTTTTGCACTTCCTTCGTTTAAATACTTGGTGGAGCGCTGGTCATGGAAGTATCACTTGACAAGGGGGTATCCCCTTTATTGGGGGAATCCTTTGTTCCCAATAAGGAGGCTAAGCTAATTAACAGACTGTTGTTGGCACTATGAACATTTTTCACATAGTTTATAGGTTTTCCACAAATATGAAGGAGACGAAGCCCGACAACAGGGATTTGACTCAAGCATTTGAATCTACAAAAGATCCAATGCTGTAGGGTCCATGAAAGTTCCAATGCTGTATAATAAAGACATACTTCAATAAAAAAATCTGTTAGGAAATGAATAAGCTAAGCAAAACAAACAAGATACTTGGTGACACAAGCAGGCCCTTACACGGCAGATGAGTTAGATGTACTCACGTTTTTGCAAATCATAACCCCTAAAATTCCATGGGAAGATGTACAGAGTTCACAAACGTTTATATAGCTGAAAGGGACCAGCAGGGTTAATGAAAGTTGGTGAGCGAGCATTTAACTAGTAAAGTTCAGCAAGAGGCAAGAAGGTTCTCCATACAGTGTTCCACATCTCTCCTGGGATAAGGTCTTAACCTGGCAGGGGTCAGGGTTTCCTTTAGCCCAACTGATTTGTGTTTCCTCCTCCCCATCCTCCTCTTTTACAAGCCAAAGGCCACAACAAAATTTACTCTGTTGCTATCTCAGTCATGGTACAGACCCAATACGCCACCCACAATTCTGGATATGCAATTAGAAAATGTATGCTGACCACATTACGTAAATGTGTACACCTCTTCCTATAGCGGCAGCAATGTTGGCATGAGAGAATAGGTGTAGTTGCATACCGGTAATCTTCATAACCTGAATTAAGGTCCTCCTCGTCCAAGTCATTATCATATTGAGGCGATCCCGCCTCCCGACAGGCTCCTAACATGCTCGTCTGTTTTTTATGGTTGTATATAAACCTGTCCCACCCACCTCCATGCCTGCTAGTAACAAGACCAGACACAACAGAGGGAGGTGACATAACTGGGATGAGGAGGACCTTAATGAAGATTATCAGTAAGTAACAACACATTACCCCCTCATAGGACCTCCTCATCCCAGTCATTACCATATTGAGGACTTCACAAGCCCTACCACAAGAAGGAAGCTGGACACCAAAAACTTATGAACTCAAGTTTTATTAAATCAAGCTTAAGACATAGCTGACTTCATAACACGGACAGCAAAATTGCCTATAGAAGCATGCAACATATCCAGCAGATAGTGCTTGATAACAGTGTGATGGGACTGCCAGGTAGCAGCCCTATGAACTTCTGGGAAATAAACTCCCTCAGCTCAGGAAGCTGACAGATCTAGTGGAACGGCCCTGAACTTTAGCAAGAGTAACTAGCCCCAAAGACTTATAAGATTGACAAACTGACAGACGCGCCCACCTACTGATAGTTGAAGTAGACACCTTTTTTCCTTTAGCCACCACACCAAAAGACACAAACAGAGCAGGGGAAAAGGTGAAAACCCAGAGTGCTTTGCAGATAAATGTGAAGAGCCCTTTGAATATCAAAAACGGAGGGAATCGGACCATCAATCTCCCCATGAAAATCTAACAACCTTCTGCTACAAATAGAACTTAGAAGAAACCTTAGGGACAAAAGCCCGATCGAACCGCAGAATCACCTTATCTGGCAGAAATTGTAAATAGTGTTAAGAAATCAGCAAAAAACCCAATTCCCCCAACTGGTGGGCCGAAGTAATGGCTAACAAAAAAGCCAACTTAGCAGATAATCATACCAAATCGGCCTCCATCAAAGGCTCGAAATGGGACAACTGGAGACACTGAAGGACAGTCTGCAAGTCGCAGGCAAGATCACTAGAGACAAACTGCCAACGGTGCCGTAAACTCTGCAACAAACTAACTATCAAAGGAGCAATACCCTCAAGAACAACTCCAGACCCCCATGCAGGTACGGATAGCTGCCCATGGAGCAGCCAGAGTAGAGGGGGCAAGATTTTTCAAAAACTCGTTCCTCGGGAACTCGAGAATCTTTACCGTCTGCCCAGCAACCAGATCCATCCCATGAGCGGTACACCATTTTAAAAAGGAGCCGCAGTTCTTATTGTAAGAGTTAAGTGTAGAATCCGGGTGGGATTTATAAATATCCGGAGCAACCAGAGAAAAACACCCCAAGGACTCGAACGGTAAGAGTTCAAGAGCCAAGCCGTCCGTTTCAGTTGAGGGAGATGGTGCAGGATAGGACTGGGAACTGAAGCGGGGACGGGATCACTGGTAAACGAAGAACATACTTGCCCCGGGATAATCGAAGCATCAGAGGGAACCAAAGGCAGTGAGGCAAATAAGGGGCAATCAAGATCACAGATGCCCTCTCCACCCGAATGCACAAGTTACTAACTTGTGTAACGATATATCTGTAAGAGACAGTAGTTAGTGACAGATTCCTTACCTTAGAATATCCCCAGGCGTCAGGCTGGATCCGGAAAGTTTTTTGCGTAGCAGTACCCTTGCGCGTCGGTAGGCGGCGGTCGTGCGGCTCCGCGTCCGTCGTCGGCGTCGTGATCGCCGGGATGACGTCGCGGGCAGTACTTAGGCGCCGCCCCTGCGCGCCGACGTCAGTTCTGTACACGACTTTCCGCGCCAGGAACGCAGAGCCATGCAAGAAGCTGACATAGGTGTCTGAAAAATACTAGGGCCCTGAAAGGGATGTCCTTAACCCTAGAAATCAGTTCGCAGAACGGGGAGGATGGGTGGGCGGTAAGAATCTGTCACTAACTACTGTCTCTTACAGATATATCGTTACACAAGTTAGTAACTTGTGCATCTGAAAGAGACACGTTAGTGACAGATTCCTTACCTTAGAATAGATACCCCAGCAATACCAACCCCGGTGGTGGGTCTGCGAACAAAGATCAGACAAGGAAGTCCTGGAGGACAGAACGGCCAAAGAAGCCGTCCCTCCGGACCTGACTGTCAAGGCAGTAATGCTTTGTAAACGTGTGCAGCGAGGCCCACGTAGCTGCCTGACAGATAACCGGCAGCGGAACACCGCGGCCCAAGGCCGTGGTAGCAGCCGTTGCCCTGGTGGAATGGGCACGCAGCCCAACAGGAGGCTCCTTCTTAGCCAAAGAATAGCAGGTCTTGATGCACAAGGTAACCCAGCGGGAGATGGTCCTCTTGTGCACCACCCGACCTTTTTGGCGCCCACGTAGCCAACAAAGAGCTGGTCATCCACCCGGAAGTGTTTTGTGCGGTCAATCTAGAAAGAGCGCACGTTTTGGGTCCAGACGGTGGAGCCTCTCTTCCTCTCTGGAAGGATGCGGAGGCGGAAAGAAGGTGGGCAAAGTGATGGTCTGCCCAATGTGGAAAGCAGTAACCACCTTTGGCAAGAAGGACGGACGCGTCCGAAGAACAACCTTGTCTGGATGAACAGACAGAAAGGGAGGTTTGCAAGATAGAGCCTGGAGCTCACTCACCCGCCGAGCGGAGGTGATGGCCACCAGAAAGGCTGTCTTCAGAGTCAGAAGACGAAGAGGACAGTTATGTAGAGGCTCAAAGGGAGCGCACATTAAAAAGGTAAGAACCAAGTTCAAGTCCCACTGAGGCATCACAAACGGAACAGGAGGGAAGAGGTGAGTAATGCCTTTTAAGAACCTGTTAACAACAGGGGACTTGAAAAGGGAGGGCTGATCAGGGAGCCTGAGGAAGGCCGAGATAGCACAAAGATAACCCTTGATGGTACCCAGGGCAGAACCCTGTTGGGCCAGAGAGAGAAGGAACAGAAGGACCTCAGAAAGAGGGGCAGAAAGGGGATTCACAGCCTTTGCTGTGCACCATGCCACAAATTTGTTCCACCTGCAGGCGTATACCACCTTAGTGGAGGGACGCCTGGCTGCCAGAATCACATCACAAACTTCGGGAGGCAAGTCGAAAGGAATCAACTGCCGCCGCTCAATCTCCACGCAAGCAGGTGTAGACTGGACAGGTTCGGGTGGAGGACCGTCCCCTGCTGCTGCGACAGAAGATCCTCCCGAAGAGGCAGACGGATCGGGGGATCTACGCTCATATTGAGTAGCTCGGGATACCAAACTCTTCGAGCCCAGTCCGGAGCCACAAGAATGACTTGGGCCCGGTCGTGCCGAATCTTCTTCAACACTCTGGGTAGAAGTGGTATAGGCGGAAAGGCGTACAATAGACCGCAACTCCACTCGTGACGAAAAGCGTCGCCGAGCGAGTGCCGCCTTGGAAATTCCAACGCGCAGAACTGATGACATTGCGCGTTCTCTTCGGTGGCGAATAGATCTAACCAAGGCTCTCCCCACTGTAGAAAGAGTCCTTGCGCCACTTCCGAGTGAAGACGCCATTCGTGATCCATCATGCACCTGCGGCTGAGTTCGTCCGCCCTGGCGTTCAGGGAACCTGCCAGGTGTTGAACCACCAGGAACATGCCCTGATGTTCCAGCCATGTCCAGAGGCGCAGAGCCTCCTGACAAAGGGTCCACGACCCCACCCCGCCTTGTTTGTTGCAGTACCACATGGCGGTGGTGTTGTCTGTGAACACCTGCACTACCTTCCCTTTGACAGAGGGAAGGAATGCCTTGAGTGCAAGTCGGATCGCCCGGAGCTCCAGAAGGTTGATATGGAGCCGGGACTCCGCCGGAGACCAGAGGCCTCTGATCTCCGCCTCTCCCATGTGACCGCCCCATCCCAGAAGGGACGCGTCCGTCACAACTGTGTGCTCTGGCTGGGGAAGGGAGAGGGATCTGCCCATGACCCATTGCCGGTTCGAGAGCCACCACTGCAACTGTCTTGCAGTCCCCTCCGAGATCTGGACGTGATCGGACAGGTCGCCCTGGTGCTGCGCCCACTGGAACTTCAGGTCCCACTGCAGAGCCCGCATATGCCATCTGGCATGAGTGACCAGCAGGATGCAGGAGGCCATGAGGCCCAGCAGCCTCAGGGTCATCCGTACCGAAACCCAGGATAAAGGCTGAAAGATCGGAATCATAGCCTGAATATCCCGGACTCGCCGTTCGGGAGGATAGGCCCGAAACTGCGTCGTGTCCAGAACTGCTCCGATGAAAAGGAGCTGTGGAGAAGGAATCAGATGCGACTTTGGCACATTGATGGAGAACCCCAGCGAGTGCAGGAGTTCGGCCGTAGTCTGGAGGTGGGAGACGACTGCCTGGAACGAGCCCGCCTTCAGCAGCCAGTCGTCGAGGTAGGGGAAGACTGAAACCCCTGCCCGGCGCAGATGAGCTGCGACCACCGCCATCACTTTCGTGAACACCCGAGGGGCACTGGTAAGGCCAAAGGGGAGCACGGTGAACTGAAAATGCTCGAGGCCTACCGTGAACCGAAGGTAACGCCGGTGGGCCGGCAGGACGGGGATGTGGAAATAGGCGTCCTGCAAGTCCAACGCTACCAACCAGTCTCCGGGGTCGAGGGCAGTCAAGACCTGAGCTAGGGTGAACATCTTGAACTTCTCCTTCCGGAGGAAGCGATTGACGTTCCGGAGGTCCAAGATAGGACGCATGTCCTCCTTGTCCTTTTTGGGCACCAGAAAGTAGTGGGAGTAGCAACCACGCCCTACTTCTGGGGTCGGAACATGCTCGATGGCCCTCTTGGCCAAGAGGGCCGTGACTTCCTTCTGTAGAAGCGCCAAGTGATCCCCTGACATGCGGTGGAATTGAGGTGGCATGGCTGGGGGGTGGTCTCGAAGGGGAGGGAGTAGCCCCTTCGGACAATGTCCAAGACCCACCTGTCCGAGGTGATGGGACGCCAGAGGTGAAGGTGATGGCGGACCCTGCCCTCGACTGGCGTACTGTGTACCTGAAAGGAGGGACTAGGAGGGCTTGGAGGCCGCGGACGGGTTGGAGGTGGTGGCCTGACCCGCACGCTGGTTGCCCGAACCGCCACGGCGGTATCCACGTCCTCGGCCACGCGAAGGCGCTTGCTGCGCGGGCCGTTGGCCGGGCTGCGGACGTGACTGGGCGCCCTTCCGTGGCCACGAAAGGGGCGAAAAGCAGACGTGAGCGGAGGGCGCACAACAGCAAGGCCCAGGGACTTAGCAGTAGCCCGAGAGTCCTTGAAACGCTCCAGCGCATGGTCTGCCTTCGAACCAAAAAGACCGACACCATCAAAGGGCATGTCCATGAGTGTATTCTGGACATCTCCCGAAAAACCAGTGGTTCTCAGCCAGGCGTGGCGACGCAGCGCCACCGTCGTTGCAAGCGATCTGCCCAGCGAGTCGGCGGTATCAAGGCCACAGCGGATGGTATATTTAGCCGCATCACGCCCTTCCGCAATGGCGCGGGTAAGCAGTGTCTGGACCTCCTCAGAACACTGCGGCAAAACAGTTGCCACCGAATCCCACAGGGAGTGGGTGTATCGGCCCAAGAGGCAAGCGGTATTAACAGACCGCAAGCCAGCACTGGAGGAAGAGAAAGCCTTCTTCCCAAAGTGATCCAGGCGCTTGGATTCCCTATCCGGAGGGGCGGTAGGGAAGGCGGTTTGGGAGGCAGAGGCTTGGACAACCAAGCTCTCAGGGGTGGGGTGTTGGGAGAGAAACAGGGGTCGCCCGGAGCAGGGCGATGGCGTCGGGCCACGTTCCTATCCACAGGAGCCCCTGTGGTGGGTTTGGACCAGGCACCCAAAGAACGTCAGTCAGTGCCTCGTTGAACGGCAGCACAGTCTCCGAAGAGGAGGCCGCCGGCTGAAGCACTTCAGTCAGGATGTTAGACCTGACGACCACTGTAGGCAGCTGGAGATTCAAGGCTCCAGCAGCTCTACGCAACACCGTTGCAAAATTAGCCCCTCCTCCGTTGCCACGGGAGGAGACAGCATGCCAGAGTCAGGGGAGGTATCCAGACCACTGGCATCCCCAAGTTCCTCAACCCAGTCCGGGTCAAACTCGTACTGTTGTGTGAGAGGGTCGTCAGACCCCTCCCAGCTCTCCTGGTCCTCCTCAGGTTGAAAATATGGAGGAGGAGGGACATCAGGGACCCAAGGTCTCATCGGCGCCGGATACGGCGTCGGGCGACGCCGGTCCGGCACCATGTCCGGACCCGGAGAGAACCGGGGAACGACGCCGCCCGGAGCCCCGGACGGCGTCGGAAACGGCACCGGGGACATCGGCGTCGGCGGAGGCGTGGTTAGGTCAACCGGCGTCGATGGGGGTTGCGGCCCCACCGGAGCCGGGGTCGAGGCCGGGACCGGAGCCGAGGCCGGGACGAAGGCTGGTGGGACAGGCGACGCCGGGACCGGAGTCGACGGCAACGCCGGAGCAACCCAATCAGGGCCCGCGGGGCCCGGAGGCGCACCGGAGGGACCTTGAGGCCCGAAGAGGCGGGCCATGGCCGACAGGAATTCCTGTATATCGGCCTGAGTCGCCCCCGAGCCCGGGTAGGGCGGGTACTGCGGGGGTAACTCGACAGGCACGTCCGGGGCCGCGGGGACGGTGCCGACAGGGACCTCAGCCGAGTCGCGAGACCGGCGAGGCGAAGTCTTAGAGCGATGACGCCGCTTAGACTTCTTGTGCTTCGACTTACCGGAGGAGCGCGAAGACTTTGAATCCGACGAACGGCGGGGACTCCGCGTCCGGCCCCTCGACCTCTCCCGGGACCGGGGCTTGGTGCGGCGCGGAGCCGAATGCCGGACTTCAAGGAGCTTTCGAGACCGCTCTCGCAAAGCCTTAGGATGAAGTTTCCGGCAGTCAGGACACGACTTCGTGTCGTGGTCTCGGCCGAGACAAGAGAGACACTCGAGGTGCGGGTCCGTGATCGACATCATGCGACCACATTCCTCGCAGGGCTTAAAGCCGGGCATCCCTACGACACCTTAGGAGTCGTGAAGACTCGTTGAAGAAACAGTGAAAAAATTCACCAAAAAAGATAGTCAAAAAGTGACTAGGGCACTGCTCTTCCCGGATCTGCGCTTACTGGCGCGGAAAAGAAGAACTGACGTCAGCGCGCAGGGGCGCCGCCAAGTACTGCCCGCGACGTCATCCCGGCGATCACGACGCCGACGACGGACGCGGAGCCGCACGACGCCGCCTACCGACGCGCAAGGGTACTGCTACGCAAAAAACTTTCCGGATCCAGCCTGACGCCTGGGGATATTCTAAGGTAAGGAATCTGTCACTAACGTGTCTCTTTCAGATCTTCAGAATCAGCCTCAGGAGGAGGGCAATCAAAGGGAATGCATACAGAGAACCCGAGGGCCAAGGAACCGAAAGGGGATCCACCGCCCAAGCGAGGACACAAACCACCTTTGAACAAAACCTAGGAAGGAGAGCGTTGTGGGGAGAAGCAAAGAGGTCGATCCATAAATCCCTCAACTGGAGACAAATGTCCCTGAAAAGGGGCTCAGAGATGATATAAAGACAGAGGAAGGCAGGTTGCGGCTTAAGCTGTCCGCATGGTAATTGAGCTGATCCTGAATGCACGCTGCCCTCATCGCTACAAGATAAACCTGCCACCAAGAGCAAATCAGCGAGGCCAGATGATTCAGAAGGGCGCTCCAGATACGTCCCTGGCGATTCAAATAACAAACCACCAGATTGTTGGTATGGAGCAATAGATTCGTCCCCAGCAACAGGTTCCAAAACACCTGAAACTCCTCCGAATTGGCAGCCAACTCTCACCAATTGGAGGAACGAGCCCGGTCCCTCAAAGACCACTGACCCTTTGCTTCCAAGGGCCACAGACTGGCATCTGTCGTCAACAACAGGGGAGGAGGAAGCCTGAAACTGATCCCCTTTCCGAGTTGGCAGTGTGTAGCCACCACCCCCAACTCCTGAACCCAAACTGGGGTGAGAGGAACCAGAGAGTCGTAATCTACAAGGGAGGGATCCCAGTGGGCCAACAGATGACTGTTGAGACTTTAGGTGAAGACAAGCCCAGGGAACCACTGCCGTGGTAGATGCCATCAAAACCAGAACCCTCAACCAAGTCCAAGCTGGAGCTGACTGCGGAGACAAGAGGGCGAACAGCAGCCGTTGCAGAGTCTCTCTTCGAGTAGCTGGAAGAAAAACCGGCCCCATCGGAGTGCTGAACACAGCGCCGATAACCTGAAACCGCTGAACAGGGACTAGCTATGATCTTGCCAGGTTCAGTTTGAAGCCTAATTGTTGAAACAAAGCCATTGCTGCCTCCACTGCCAGCAGTGCCTTAGGGAGAGAGGAAGCACAGACCAAACAATCATTAAGGTAGGGAAACCAAGAGAGCCCCCGAAGCTGCAAAACACCCACTGCCAGAGCCAATGCCTTAGTAAAACTGAGGAGCAGTCAACAGCCTGAAGGGCAACACCTGGAACGGGAAATGGGCCTTGTTCACTGAGAATCTCAGAAACTGCTGGCTCTCCTGATGGACAGGAACATGCACCCTGATAATTGGGCCCTTTGCGAGCAGCTTCTCCACTTTTGACAACATACCAGTCTGTTTTAGAATGTCTCTTGACATTGGGGACCCTGAAATTGCCGCACTGGAGGAGGATCAACATATGGAATCCGATACCTGTGGCGGCTGATCGACAAAACCCACTGGTCGGAAATCAACCAGAACCAATGATCCTGGAACACCTGGAGGCTGGCCCCCGATTCTGGCATAGTCATTTCTGACTGATTCCCTGGGATGGTTGACTCAGGGGGGCGGGACATGTTGCTGAATGCGGCACCCCAACCTCGAGCCCACCCACGTAAGTGCTAAGAAAAAGAGAACAGCGCCTGAAACTTTTGTTTGGAAAAGAAAGACTACTTCTGTAAAGACTGAAAAGGCTTCAACATCTTCTCCCCAGCAGAACGTTGCACCATGGTGTTCAACTCATCCCCAAACACCTTAGGACCTTCAAATGGCAATTTATGAATCAATGCCTTCTGCGCAGCGTCCAGCTGCCATGGTTTTGTTCACAGAGACCTGCGAACAGCCACTGCCGAGAACGAAAAAGCCCACAAGGTATCAAACGTGACGTCAGAGAGGAACTGGGCTAACACCTACATATGAGCCAAGATAGGCGTTCGATCCCCTTGAAGTCGCTCAAAATCCTTAATTAAGACCTGTGAGGCATACGCAGAGTAAGTACTGGCCCGATTCCAAAATCAGAAGATGCATAGGTGTGCTTCAAAGCAGCTGCCACCTTCTTCTACACTGGTCGAGGGGGTTGCCTCCTCAGAGGTAAATGAAGATGAAGAGGCCATACAGGACAAGATGGAATTAACCTTTGGGAATCTGCAGGAACTGGTCATCAAACTGTGCCAGAAGATGCTGCTTGCTCAAGATACGTGCAATACCCTGCTTATCCACATCCTTCCACTCCTTAGCAAGGATCTCCTTTATAATGTCATGCAAGAGCAAATCATCTACAACAGAGGCACTGTACTGTGAATAAAATCCATCATCCACCAGATTCTTAGGTTTAAATCCAAGCACAGCCTGAATATGTGCCAACACATCAGAGAAAACCTTTCCCTGCACATTTTGCCCTTCGGGGAATTGTCCATCTCATCACCAACCCCCTTTTGTTTTCTTGCTTGAGGGTCAGTCAAGGCAGCCTGCACAGCAGTATTAAGTCCTGCAAATCAGCCATGGAAATTTGCAGTAAATCGTTCTAATTCCTGAAGATGCTTTTGCTTGGAAGCAGATTTCGCAGGTGTAGCCTCAGACTCTGCAGGCTCCATAACACCAAAATAAAGAACCAAACAGCCAAGCAGGAAGTAAGTTGTGCCCAGCAACAACTTCCTATTTATACCCTTCTCCCAGCAACAAAGTCTCACTTGCCACCAGACTTTGGGAGCATAAGAGGCTTGCCACCACCCCACAGCACTGTACAAAATAGACATGGCCAAAGGGTCCAAGTGCTGCCAGGACCGTCCCAGCACTTGACTGGCCCGGCGGTGACCGCAGACAACGCTCCCTGCCCCAGCCAAGCAGGTGCAGGGAGCGCGAGCAGCACAACATATGCCCACACGACCTACCGCCAAGAGAAACACTGTAAGGCAGCGCGCGCCTCATAACGTTACAGGAATGCAAAAGAAACAAAACTGCACGTAACGTATAGTTTACCGGTCAGTGTAGTTTTGCAGCTTGAAGACTTTCTGGATTCACTATGCTGTGCATTATTCCGCCATCTAGTGGTTGGGTCCGGAATTGTAGTCTCTTTTTTTTCGTGGCCCAGGTGGGCGTCGACATACCACCATTTGGTGTCCTTCATGACGTCGACACGCTTCCTCCGGAAGCTCCCACCTTTGGTCGCCATCTTCGGATTCTTTTTTCTTGTCTTGTGTTACTTTGTTTCTCCTGTAATCTTTTAAGTCTTTCTCCAGTTTTAATCCCTTTCCTCCTGTCATCTTTCTGTTGGAGGAGGGTGGGTTCGCTAGTGAATCCAGAATGTCTTCAAGCTGCAAAACTACACCGACAGGTAAGAAACTATACGTTTTGCAGCGTGAATCTTTCTGGATTCACTATGCTGTGCATAGACTTTGTAGCGGTTTGTCCTTATTGTGGTGGCTGGGTGGAAGATGAGCTCTGGTTACTGAATATGTGCTGTAAGACCTTTTGTCCCACTTGCAAAGGTGTGGTGCAGCGGCCAGGGCAGCTGACTTCGGAGCACAGGGTTCACGGTTCGATCCCCGGCTCCGGCGGCAGCTCAGCACCATGTGACTCTGGGCAATAGCTCACTTAATTTCCACTACGGCCCCCAGCGCCTTGAGACCCGTAAGGGTGAGTAGCTGCGCTATATAAAAACGGACTTACTTACTTGCGCTTCCTTGTTCATTTGGATATCTACACAGTAGTTTTTAGTGAACGTGTGTACTGAAGACCATGTTGCAGCTTGGCAAATGTCTTGAATTGGTGTGCTAGCTAGAAACGCAATTGTAGCTCCTTTCTTCCTTGAGTGAGCATGAGCTGCTCCTTGTAACAGTTGTCCTGCTGGTTTGTGGCAGAGTTGTATTGTTTGTGCAATTCACCGTGCAATGGTGTTTTTGGTAACTGGTCGTCCCAAAAAACTGCTGGCAAAGGAAACAAAGAACTGCTTTGTCTTTCTGCACTCCTTTGTTCTTTCTATATAGTGCATTACTGCCCTCCTGGCGTCCAGTGTGTGTAGCGCCCTTTCTGTGCTTGTGGCTGGTTTTTGGAAAAAACTAGGTATTTGGATTGTCTGATTGATGTGGAACCGTGACACCACCTTGGGCATGAAGTGTGGGTCTGTTCTCATTACAATCCTATCATTGTGTATTTGCAGGTAGGGCTCTTTAAGTGATGGCGCTTGCAATTCACTTACTCTTCGTAGTGATGTGATAGCCACTAAGAAGGCTGTCTTTAATGTGAGCATGTGCAGCTTTGTGAATAGGCTCAAAAGGTGCCTTCATCAATTGCGTTAGCACCACGTTGAGGTTCCATGCTGGTGCCGGCATTCTGTTTGGAGGTGCGATTCTCTTTGCTCCTTCTAGAAATCTCTTTACTACTTGGGAGGTGAAGAAACTTTTCCCAGTTTCTCCTCTTGTGTAAGCCACTATCGCCGCTAAGTGCACCCTTAGGGATGTGTAGCTTAGTTTACTTTGTAGTAGATGCGTTAAGTATTTTAGTACTGTTGATTCCCTTGTGATTCTCCTTTGCAGTTTCTCCCTAATGCACCATTCGGAGAATCTTTTCCACTTTGCTACGTAGCACTTTCTTGTGGAAGGTCTTCTTGCCTCCCTGAGCACTGCCATTGTGCTTGCTGGTAGTTTAAGGTGTGCAAACTCTAGGTCTTCAGGAGCCATGCAGCTAGGCTGAGGCTCTCTGGCTCTGGGTGCAGCACCCTTTCCTTCTGCATTGTTAACAGGTCCCTTCTTGGGAATCTGTGCTGGTGCTTGCGCCATCTCCACTATTTGTGAGAACCAGGACTGTCTGGCCCACTGATGCGCTATTAGTATTAGCGACATGTTGCTGATTCTGCATTTGCCGAGTACCCTGTGTATCAGTGGTATCGGGGGGGGGGGGGCGGAAGCGTATGCAAATGTCCTTGACCAACTTATCCATAGCGCATTCCCTTGTGACCGATGTTCTGGTTGTCTGGATGCGAAGTGTTGGCATTTTGGTGTGTTGCAAATAGGTCTATTTGCGGTGTCCCCCACTTCCGGAATACTTTTTGTATTTCTTGTTGGTTGATCTCCCATTCGTGGGATGCTGACGTCTGCCTGCTAAGTCGGTCCGCTTCCACGTGGTCCTTCCCTGGGAGATGTATTGCTAGTAGGTCTATTCTTAGAGGAATGGCCCACGTCCATATTTCTTGTGCTAGCCCTGATAGTGCTACTGATTGTGTTCCACCTTGCTTGTTGATGTAGAACATGGTAGTTGTGTTGTCCGTTTGGATCAACACCCTGTTTCCGTACAGCTACTTCTGAAAGGCTTTTAAGGCTAGGAACACAGTTTTTAGTTCTAGGTAGTTGATGTGTCTGACCGCATCTTGCTGAGACCATAGTCCCCTCACCTTGAGTTTGTTCATGTGCGCGCCCCACCCCAGCTGGGAGGCGTCTGTTGTGATGGTTACTGTTGGAGTTGGTTGTGTGAATGATTTCCCCTGGGATATGTTTTCCTCGTTCCACCACGCTATTTCCTGATGCACTGCGTGTGTGACAACCACTAGATCTTCCCAACTCCCTGTTGCCTGTGACCATTGCTGCTGTATCCATTCCTGGAATGGTCTCATGTGGAGTCTAATGTTTGGGACTAGGTGGATGCATGACGCCATCATTCCCATTAGTTTGCTCGCCGTCCTCACGGTCAGAACTTGCCCCTTGCGGTAAAGACGTGTTTCCTTTAGAGATGCCAATGTTCTCTTTCTGCTGGGGAACACTTTGGCCTGTATGGTGTCAATCTCCGCCCCTAAGAACATCTTGATCTGTTCTGGCTCGGTTGACGATTTTTCCCAATGGATTGAGAAACGCAGTTGGTTCAGTGTTTGCACGACCTGCTGTATGTGTTGTTTGCAGTGGCTGTACGAACTTGCCTTCGTCGAGGTAGGGATATACGTGTATTCCTTGCCTTCGTAGGTGCGCTGCTACTGCTGCTAGGCATTTTGTAAACACTCTTGGTGCAGATTTGAGCCAGAATGCCAGTACTGTGAACTGGTAGTGAGTTTGGTTGATCACAAATCTTAGTAGACGTTTGTGCTTGTGGTTGATGGGAATGTGCAAGTACGCGTCCTTTAAATCTATCGCTGCCATGTAATCCCCTTGTTGCATCTGTGGTATTCCCTCTTGTAGGGAAGTCATTTTGAATCTTTGTGTCCTTATGAATTTGTTCAAGAACCTTAGATCTAGGATAGGTCTTAGTGTTTCGTCCACCTTTGGCACGAGGAAATAAGTGGGGTAAACCCCCATGTTCCTTTGGTTGTGTGGTACTACCTCTATCGCCTGTTTGATGAGCAGTTCCTGCGCTTCTAGTCTCAAGAGCGAAAGTTCCTTTGTTGAGTGTGCCTTGTTTCTTGGTTTCCTGTTTGGAGGCTGTTTTTCTAGCTCTATACAGTATCCGTGTTGTATGATGTTTAGTATCCATCTGTCTGTTGTGATCTTCCTAAACTCCTGGAGGAATTCTCTTATTCTGCCTCCTACTGGTGTTGTGTGTTCGAGGTATTGTTTGTGGTGTAACGTCAGGTTTTTGTTTTTCTCTGTCTTTCTGCCCATCCCGAGGTGTTGCTAGGGTGGGTTTTCGTTTTATGGCGAAGTCACTTGGGGGTAGGCTGCTGCCCTCCTCTCCGTGTCTGCCCTCGGCCGTTTGAGCGCCCTCGAAAGGACTGTCCCCGGGGCTGGTACTGCCAATTCTGCTGCTGCTGTCCCTGCTGCTGCTGGCCTTGGTTGTTCCCTTGATAGCTTTGTTGGAACGTTTGGTGCGATGTAGTAGGCACGTTGTCCCCTCTACCACCTGGCCTTCTTGCGGGTGTACCCCTTCTCATCCCCCTGAACTGCAGGGCTCCCATGGACCTTACTGTCTCGTTGTCCTTTTTGAGCTGGGTTAACTTGTTGTCAACTGGTGTGCCAAACAGTTGCTCTCCGTTAAAAGGTGTGCTAAGGATGTTGTTCTGCACCTCTGGCTTGAAGCCTGAAATTCTAAGCCATGCGTGTCTTCTCTCGGTCACTCCGATCATCATTTGTCTGCTGGACGTGTCCGCAGCATCCAAGGCTGATTTTAAACATGTATTCGCCATGTTTTTGCCCTCTTCTACCAGGTGAGCTGCCCTTTGTTGGTACTGGTAGATGCTTTAGGAGTTGCGCCACTTCCTCCCAGTGCTGGTATGCGTGCCTGTTGATCAGGGCGTTGGAGTTTGCGATGCGCCATTGAATTGCCGCACTCCGCTCCACTTTTCTCCCTACGAGGTCCATCCTTCTACTCTCCTTGTCTGGAGGTAGCCCAGCATTTGTGGGTACATTGGCCCTTTTCCTAGCCGTTGCTGTAATTATGGAATCGGCTGGCACTGACCCTTGGATGTATGCAGGGTCCTTTGAGGAATGTTTATACTTCCTCGGTTCTAGGGGGTCACTGCTTTGCATGCTGCTGGTTCTTTAAAAGCATCCCTTCCCTGGTCCAGCACACTAGGGAGCATGGGCAGGAACTGGCTTCTAGACTGTTGAGGCAGCAGAGTCTCCAGGAGGAAACATGCCTTGGGCTTCTCTTACCCCAGTTTCACCCCATATATCTGTGCAGCCTTTTGGACGACCATATTGTAGATCCCTATGTCGTCTGGCGGTGAAGGCCTCGAAGGGTATGTGTCCACTCCTTCCGGCAATTCTGCGTCGAGGTCATGCCACTAACTCTTGTGCCTCCGAGGACGTAGAGTCCCGGTAGGTCTGCTGATCCTCGTCGTTTTCGCCCTCAAAATAATACAGGGCTTCTTCCTCCTGCTCCTCGACCGGTTCAGCAGTTTTCGGTGGTTCGGCGTCCTCGTCGTCTCTATCGACTTTGAGCGCGGGCTTCGGCGGGACGGCGTATTGGCTCATCCTTTCGTCGAAGTCCTTTCTTCGCTGAAGGATGCTGGCCATTTCGGCCTCGAGCCTCCTCTTCTTCCTTTCCATCTCGGCGGCCTCTTTGGCGTCGAGAGTTTGCGCGCTCCGCTTCGAGGTCGACATCGAAGTAGTTGTTGGCCCTTCTTTTGCTCGGCGCCGAGGTGTCCTTTTCGAGGGCATCCTTCGACGACCTAGATTTTTGGTGGGCTTTTGCCGTCTGGGAGTCCTTTTCGAAGGATCCGCTGGGCTGTTTGTCCTTGGCTGCCGTTGCCTTTGCCGGGTGCTTCGGCGGCAATGTTCCCTTCGAGGACTTTGCTTCACTCCTACGAGAGTGTCGCTCGAGGACTTAGCTTCACCCTTTCGAGTGTCGCTCGGGTGTTTCGGGGTCGACGACTCCCTTACCTCCTTCGACGTCTTCTTTTGGACCTCGACTGTGCAGTCCTCCGGTCCTTCGGCAATGTTGTCCTCCTCTCCACTGGAGAGGCCCAAGTCTCGGAGCGATGGAGGTGGCCCCTGCCCCTGCCCCTGCATGGTGTGGTTCGCCCTTCTCTGCCTCTCCCTTACTCTGAGGGTCTTGGGTGTGAACACCAAGCACGCGTTGCAGTCCTCGCTGTTGTGGTCGAGAGGCAGGCAGAGGTTGCAGACTGGATGCTGGTCCTTCTGGGCGTATTTGTGGTGACAATTGGTGCAAAACTTGAAAGGTGTTTTGTCCATTCCGGCGCTCAGGGGTCCCCCTGCGACCGCATTCTCCGTTGAACGTCGAGGTCTTGATCGAAAACCTTCTCCCTCATTGTCCCGGTTACCTGACCTGTAGTCGGGTGTGCTGAAAAAGCGACGAAAATCGTAGTTTCTTCTCTTCCGTCGATTTTTTCTCCAAAAAAACTCTGGAACTCTTCGGAACGATCCAGACCCAACGGCGGAAAAAAGAATCTGAAGATGGCGACCAAAGATGGGAGCTTCCGGAGGAAGCGCGTCGACGTCACGAAGGACACCAAATGGTGGTATGTCGACGCCCACCTGGGCCACGAAAAAATAAAAAATAAAAGAGAAGAGACTACAATTCCGGACCCAACCACTAGATGGCGGAATAATGCACAGCATAGTGAATCCAGAAAGATTCACGCTGCAAAACTTACTTCACTTCCAAAGCGCGTTTCCACTCACCTGTGGTAGGACAGGAAAGCAAGTAGGAATGGAGGCGGGTGGGAGGGGCTTATCTACAAACAAAAAACAGACTAGCATGTTAGGAGTCGGTTAGGAGGCGGGATCGCTTCAATATGGTAATGACCGGGAGGTTCTATGAGGGGGTAATGTTTTCCAATGTACCGTCACAAAGATCACCTCTAAGGTGAGTCCTTTGTTTCTCATACAGAAGCACCAGTCAGTTTTCTAGGCCTGTTCTTGCTGTTAGTGAATACACTGTAAAGCTTAGCAGCATTTGTTCAGCTTTTGTTATGATTTACAGGCTGCACAAAAGAATACAACTCACCTTAAAGAGACCTTTGACCGTGACAATGCCCGTACGAGAATAACCAGTGATGACAGGTTTGGAGAACCTGGAGATTTTATCCCGGCCATCATGCAAGGTCAATACCTCAGAGAAAAACTTACATGCTGTGTATGCCACTGTGAAATTTTCTTTCTTTCCACGCGCATTCGTCATCTGCGTTTATCTAACTTCAATCAACTATGACAATCTTACCCCATGATGAGGCAGCAGAGCGGATGCCCATTAAGAGTTAGCAGAACTTTTAATGTGCCTGCAGGCCCTCAAGTGTTTATAGGATTTAGCCCCCCTCGGGGAGTCAGTGTTGCCCCCAGACACTTGAATCCCACTTGTCTTACTAGATGCCTGCATATCTACACCTCTATTGAGTTTTTCCTGCTCGTCTGCATGCAGCAAGCTAACAATTATTATGTTGATCTTTATAAGTCGAATATGTTAAACTACCAAACTGTTTTTGCTAGCATGCTTGCAGGGGTGTTTAAGAAAAAAACTCAGCTTCTACTCAAAACAAAACGCAAAACAAAAAATACAAAACAAATTAAAACAAAATTTAAAACAGCCATCAACTGGAACCCAGCTTGGAATCAACTAAGTAAAATTATGTACACAACTCCTTGCTACAACAGGGCCATTCATGAAGGTCCAAAAGAAAGATTCCAACAGTTGATGCTTTAGTCTCTTTTTGAAATTAAAGTATTTGCCAATTATAGCTAATTATCTAACAATGTAAATTTTCTGAAAATGATTTTTCTATGCTGAGCTATTCCTCATAATTCAGTTATCACATACTAGCCTCACATCTCTACAGAACATCTAGTCCTTCCTATGTTTTGTTAATCATTCACTAGCGAAGTGTTTGCAGTGGTTGGTATGCTGTTTTGTAATAAGTAGCTTATCTATCTCCATAACTGAATTTTCTAGGATGTATACATTTACTGTAATAGGATAAGATATTGCTGGAAATAATGGTTATTGTTAGGCTTCTAAAAACTCCTGCTGTCATTTTTACAGGGCATTTGCACTGTATTCTGTGCCTATACACGGGGAGAGAACAGAGGGTAGAAGAGATAATGGAGAAGATGGCTCCAAGAACAATTTAAAGAATAAAATAATGCATCGAAGCCAAAGATAAGCAAACTATTGTATTGGAACTGACAGCGCTAGTACAATTCATATTGGAAAGACTTATCATGAGGTAGCAGAAACATCACTTGCATAGCATTTTAAGCTGCTATGCAACTATGCGGAGGCTTTATTTTTCATACATAAAACATGGCCAACGTTGTAGTGCATCTTTTACAAGTATTGCAGCCTTTTGTTCTAGGCGCTGATAATGTTAACAATTACTAAACGTTAATTCTAATGGTGCTGCAGTAATTCATTTTCAGAGTTGGGGTAAAAACAAATCTTGCTGCTTATTGCAAGCAAGGCTGTTGACCTCAAGTTATCTACTGACCAAAGACATTGGTAGACAAGAGGACCCAGAGAAAGCTAAAAGCGCTCGGTGTATAGATCATGTAAAAGGTACCAATGTGGGGTCCTTTGGCCACTTGCAATGATCAGATTACACGTTAGTCACAACATATTATCTGCCAATTTAACATTTCCTGCAGGATCCATGAAATGAGGCCAAATAAAGAACCATAATTTTCACTGGATCCAACAGCACACTACTCTAGAGAAACACTGTGCAACTGATAATCCTTTCAGCTAGAGGCTGGGTGTAAAAAGTCCAATACGAAAAAGTGTAGACCGAATGCCTTAAAAGAGCAATTACTTGATGGTATTGCTACTAGGAAAAACACAATTCAAGAGTAAATTAGCAAAAGCATTTTCCTGTAAATAGCAATTTAAAAGCATTTACTATACAGCAGGAAAACAAATTACGTAAGAGTTCTCACAATGCCAAAGCAGTAAAGAACTGAGGTGCCAGCCAGAGTAACGAGGAAAGGAACACCAGGACTTAGGCGGAATTGAGAGCTGAGCAATAACGTTCAATGGATATCAAAATGTTTATCTCAATATTTACTGTGGAACTCAATCAGGACATGTGGGCTGTTGAGACTATTCCTAAATGCACCTTATAGTCCTTATGACCTTCAGAGCAACTGGTGCAACCGCCAGGATAAATTAGCAGTTATTTCATGACATATACATAAACTGTTGATGGCCAATGGAGACAAAACATACATTTTTATAGCTTTCCACCACAAACACTTTCATGGTAGTTAGTAAGCCAATGTTGTGAACCCAAAATGAGTAAACAAATTAGATCACAACAGTATCCAATAATACACTTGAGCCTTTATCAGGAACCAAGCCCAGCTTGGGAAAAGGTTTCAGTACTAAAATTTGGTTCTACATTGACATTCTTTTCAAACAAAACGTAACTGAATACATAATCATTGCTCAGAAGCTTAATGAATTATCCTGCAGCATTTATATTGACAATTTAAAGCAAAGAACGAAATGGTTACTTACCAGTAGGAGTAGTTTTGCAGCTTGAAGAATGTTCTGGATTCACATGCTGTGCATTATTCCGCCATCTAGTGGTTGGGTCCGGAATGGTCTTTTTTTCCCCCTGTTTTGGTCGCTGTCGACCACCATTTGGTGCCAGGTACGTCCCCCTGTGTGACGTCAGACGGTATCCTGGAGGTCGACGTGCGTGGTGGCCATCTTCAGATTCTTTTTTCTGTTCTTATTCTTGCTTGTAGTCCTTGAGATGGTTATTAAATAACTGATGTAGTCCTTTGCTTCCCCACCTGTTTGTTTTCCTTATAGTGGAGGCCGGGTGGGTCACATGTGAATCCAGAAAACTCTTCAAGCTACAAAACTATTCCTACTGGTAAGTAAAGAAAATATTACTTACCTGTAAGAATAGTTTCGCAGCCTAGACTCTTCTAGATTCACAAACTGTGCATATTCCGCCATCTAGTGGTTAGAGTCAGAAAGTGCTTTGTATTTTTTTTTTTTTTTTGTGTTGGGAGGTTGCGAAACCTGGATGCCTCTGGTGAGGGTACAACCCCCTTGTGTGTGTGCAAGCTCTGATTATTTTTTCCCCTTCTGCGTTGCGATTATGTCTGCTTGTTGAATAAGTATAATTTTGATTGCTTACAGGGCTGAGTGCAGGGACACTTGTTGATTTGTAAAAGGTGACTTATTAATATCCATCCATATGTATATACCTATACATACATACATATATACCTATACACATTTATTCTTGCTTATTTTATTTTTTTTACTAGTTTTTGCTTGTGTGTTTATGAGCTATGTAGGTAGCTAGGTGTGCCCTTTTCCAAAAGGGGTCATCAGTTGATATAATAGGAGATACGCAGCATAGTTGCTGCGGTTCTAGTTATTTTATTTTTATGTATTACGTACGTAATATTGAAAGAGGAGATGTATAGCTTTTGCTATTTGTTAGCCCTTAGAAGTACTTATGTACTATGTTTATGTAGGGACTATGTCTTGAGTTTTCCTTGTGTTTATTTATTTTAATTCTTTCTCCTTCACAGGGGAGGAGGGAGGGTTGTATGTGAATCTAGGCTGCAAAACTATTCTTACAGGTAAGTAATATTTTCATTTTGCAGCATAGACTTCTTCTAGATTCACAAACTGTGCATCGATTGCGTAGCGGTATTTAGCAATTGTGGAGGAGGGAGTGAAGTGTAGTTGATCCCCCTAGGATAATAAAAACACAAATGGTGTAGAGTACCACTTGTTTTTTGAGAGAATTTGAGTTCTCCTGTTGTGTGTACATAGTAGGTATCCATATAGCTTTCCTTTGTGGAAAGTACCCATATATGTACTCCATTGTGTATATATTTGCATTTGCGAGTTTTACATATTTTAGATGTGACCAGGAACACGACCCCTGGATGTATATTGAAATAGTTATATTTTATAGGCCCATTCATCCTTGTGTAGGCCAGCGCCTGATTTGCTTGTTTTATTCCGCGAGTGCTAATTTTAATATGGTCTTTACCAACCACTAGCTCATTTGTATGTTGCCAGAATTATTTATTTTGATGCAATGGGCTGGTTTTAATGCCTTATGTAGATATGGCTTAAGGGTTTCTTGGGGTGCCTGGTTGCTTTATGCGAGTACGTACTGTGTTTGATGTTCGCCTTGGTAGCAACAGACAACTGTATGAGTATGCTGTTGACCTGCTGAAATCTGTTATTACTCTTCCCCGTTTACGGTATTGTAGAACATGGACATTATATGATTATGCGTCCTGTTTATGTCCTTAGGAGGAAATTGAGGGTAGAGGAAAGAAGGCCTTTACCTTGTTATATGCCTTTGGTGTTTGTATGCTAAGGTCCGGTTGACTGTTTTTGGGGCACTTTAGTTTGTACCTATAAACATACCTCAAACCATACCAGATAGATAGATATATATATATATACTGATGTAGAGGCATACATATGAGTTTATTTTCCCCTTAAGGGGAGTATTCCACCCATGTGGTATACCCAAGATGTTGACATGTACAGCAAAGATGTTGACCTGGACGTTTAGTCACCCCTGGTTCCAGTTCCGGAGTAGCGTGCTACTCGCCGAAAAAGCGCTTCGACGCCTCGTCAGGGGTAGTAAGCGCTATATAAATGCTATTACAATACAATACCCTACAATGAGGGTTACGGCCCTTAATGTGTACTGTGCATAGTGGGCCTTTTGGCTATGTATTTGCTAATGGGCTCCTAATTTTTAGTAGGCTAATGCCTGCTTCTTGTGGTATTGATTTCCCTTGTGATTAAGAGCAAGGGAGAGATACAGTAACATTTGAGTGTGCTGTGTGCAGACCTTGTGTAGTTTTAATCATGTAGTCAGGAAGCCTGCTGAACTGCGCCTTGTTTTGTGCTTATTCTGCCTTTATGGATGTTACTTGTTGTTGTAATGGAAACACCACCTGGTAAGGTGTGTGTTGTGTTTGCCCTGTTAGGGATACATTGTGCTGAGTTGGAGGCCCTATCTTGTGGGCCAGATGTGAGGTATACGTCCTTACCTTGTCCCCATTAACCTGCTTTGCTCTATAGTAGGCATATGCAAGGTTTAAGGTGCTGATTTAGTTATGTTTTATATTACTGTGTGTAGGTGCTGTATGTGGTGATAGGGTGTTAACCCCTACTGTATTTGGCGAATTTTATGGTCGCGGTCAACCGCAGTTTCCGGCCTTATGCAGTAGTTTCGGAAGTCGCGGTTAACTCCCCTTGAAGAGTTGCCAGCTCCCTTATGGTGTCAAGATCAGTCTCCGTGGTAGGAGAGGACTTCCACCTTTTGGGCTCGCCACACCCATAGTGTGTGTGAGATGAGTGTGGTTGTGGTATGCCCACCCATATCGTGGCGATCAGCCCCTTTAGTGAAGCTGACTCGCATTTGTAATTGTAGCAAACATAATGTTGTGCTGCAAGTACATATTGTATTGTAGACAAGAAATGCTGTGTAGCGTGCGTAGATATGTACTTGTATTTTGGGGTTTGTAGTCTCGCTGTATGAGACTTCATTCCTTATTAGACGTAACCCGTGTGTGTAAAGCTACGTATAGTGTTTTATGTGCAGCACCGTTTGTAGCAGCAATTATGTCTGTTGTAAAAAACAGGGTTGCGCAGTCCAGCAGTGATGAATGGTGGAGGGAGTTGGTATGTTCTTAACGTTGTGTGACTGGGTTTAAAAAGACAGTCTATGTGCTCCCTATAGAAATACCCCAGTTGCCTATTTGACACCTGCGCAATGCGTTGTGTTACTGGTAAAAGGAGCGTGTATGCATGTATGTCAACATACCCATCCACATATATATATACACACACATTTATATATACACATACATACATATGAACAGTCTACATACATACCCTTGTATCTACATATGCATTTCCTTTTTTTTACTTTTACGGTGTTTCCTCCCGGTATATATATATATATATATATATATATATATATATATATATATATATATATATATATATATACATATATATATATATACACACACATTTCAATATCTAGATATATATATATATATATATATATATATATATACATACACACATTTCAATATCTAGATATATATATATATATATATATATATATATATACATACATACATACACACCCATCCTTTGATGTGCGTTATTATCAGGGGATGTATTGAAATGTTTGAGCTGTAATAAGGACTGTTTATATCTTGGGTGCATACAAATGTAAACCCATAATCCTTTTTTTTTTTTTTCTTTTTTTCTTTTTTTTATTACTCTGCCCTTTTATGGGGGTAATTTTAAAAAGTGAAAAGTGCATGGCTCTATGTATTTGTTTACATGTAGGCCCAGCCCATGTATTTATGCATAAGAGATTAAATCACATTTGTTCTTGATCCATTGTACCTGGGATTAAGATAACCTCGCAAAGTGAGAGTTTGTAGAGGCCCAGTAGGTAATGCTGCAATATTGCGCGCATTTGTACCTTGTGGTACGAGGCACCTCTGTGATTTTGCATGTTGCAATGCTATGCAGCAAGATTGTAAAATCTTTGGAAGTGGCTGTAGCTACTGGTAAATGTTTGCATATTACCTGTGTTATTGTGCTGTTTATGGCCCTATGTTTTGTAACTGTGTGTGCTATATGTTATATAGCACAAGTTGTTTTATGGGTGTGCGATAAACCGCATTTGTGCTTCACATAGTGTATCCTGGTGATATGTGTTATTTTGGTATAAGAGGATTAATGTGCAGGGTACCCTACTATTGCAACTTTATAGTATGTAGTGGCTTAGCAGGTAACGCTCCCCTTGTGCGCGTATTAGTACTTAGTGCTATCTTGCAAGCGCCTGCCTGTTTGCGCATTAATGAGGCTTTTCTTTATTGTATGCCCTATGCTTTACCGTGAAGTATTTTTTCCCCGTCGCTGTGTTATGCTATCAGCGGCTTTCTGGTCGTGCAATCCTTGAGGCATATGTACAGCATAGCTGTGAACCCTTGCTTTGTCTCGCTTTGCTTGCGCGAAAAAGCTTTGCAGTGAATTATTATAGCGAGGTGCTTTGGTGACTGCTAAATGTTGCCATATTTTCCTTGGTTGTGCGTTCTCGTGAGATGTGTTTATTGTGGTTGCTATATGTGATATAGCCTGGTCTTGGGACTTGCAGAGAAACCCCCATATATTATATTTGGCCTTTGGGAAGGTGAGGAGAAAAAGTAATGAAGTGCTTTACTTTATTTACGCTCTTATTGAGAAACTAAACAAGCATATGTTCGCAGACACAAAGTTATAGCGTCTGAAAAATGTAGTACTTTTAAATTACTACTGCTAATTCCGCGTGGGCGAGTCCGAATAGGTGTGTATGTCTACACAAATGTAAGTAACATAAAGCATGTAGTTTTAAAGTGCACCTTCATACAAAATCGCAGGTTTTTTTTTATATAATTAAACAGTTGTGTTCATTTTATCGACCTCAGAAGGATGAACATCTTAGTGGACCCTCTAGGGTCTGAACCTTTGGCCATGAGGTCAAACACGTTTATAAAGTGGATGCATAATTCCCCCGAGCCAACAGTCCCAGCCTGTGTGTAACGACACCTGTGCAAACTTAACCCCCAATCCCGTACAGTCCACACGAGTACCCCTAGCTCTGGCAATGTTGGCGATCAATAACAAGGCATTTAAGTAATTACGAGGCACTTACTGTTCCGGCTGAGCTTGGTGTGAAAGCAAGGTGGGAGAGAGGCCGGGGTGGAACAAAGAGAGCGGGAGGTGAAATGGAGCAGTGCAAGCCGCGCTGTGCAAAACAAGAGAAAGGTACAGCTGCCATAGTTAAAGATACAGCTGGGCATGCCGGCACTGCAATAAAAAAACATAAAGCACGGTGCCCGTATAAGAAATGTGTACACACGCTGTTGCAGCACTTGCAAAGTGCAAGCAGGTACATTAGTGTCATAATGGAGTGGAGGGAGGAGGTCGGGCAGAGCAGCGAATGCAGTGAGAGGGAGGAGAAGTGAGGATTGAAGACGCATTGCCGCCTCCTTAAGGGAAAGGCTGCGGCTATTGTGAAATTGAAAGCGCGGTATGGCGCTCTGCAAATAAAAAAAAGAAGCGTCCGCCATTACTGTAGTGCAGCAAGTGCTGTGTGGGGCTGGAAATAAAATAAAGCGGCCGCCATTGATGAACCGGGGGTGCCACGCCTCTTTAAACAAGCATTGGCCGCGCGCTGTGGTGGGGGAGGGGAGCAGCCGGAGAGCAAGTGACGCGCTGCCGTGAAAGTGACATGGCCGCGCGGCCGCTAGATGCGCTCTGTGGTGGGGGAGGGGAGGAGCAATAAAGAGGAAAGCCAGACGGCCTGGAGCATGCGAGGAAGCGCGTGCATTGTGCGCGTTCTCGCATGCTCTAGGCCAGGCCAAAAAGTGGTCGCATTTCCGAAAGCCCACTCACTAAATGTCTCGCCAGACCAGCGCATGCGCTGGCTCAGGCGAGACCTAAAAACCCCCTTCCAGGCCCTGTTCAGCAAGGCCGTTAAGGAATGCGCTTCCCGGAGATAAGGCCCCGATGTATGAGGACTCAGTGCTCGACATGAAGGCCCCTTGAAGTTAACATTCTTGTGTTCGGCCAGAACGAGGGAGTTTTATGGCCTTCACAGTGGAATGCTAGAAGCCTCGTCGATGCTATGTGTATGAGGGGGGGGAGGCAGGGGCTGTGTTGAAAATTGTGCTACGTGCAAAACAAAAGGTTTGGCTTTGCCGCTAGCTAAACTCGGTTTTTGGTGCTTCTATAAACGTCTGTTATGGCCACTAGTTAAATAGTAGGGAATTAAATACCCTGCTTTGTTGACAACAGTTTAAAAGAGTCTTAAATTGTCTCTTTAAGCAAAGCTGAGTTCTAGCTATGTCTGAAAACGAAGTAAAGACTGGGAAATAAGCCCTTTCCATGAAGTTTTTTCCTTATTTGTGCGTTTGAAATGCACTACCAAAACCCTGCATGTGTACCAGCACGGTGCTGCAAATAGAGGCACGTTAGACAGACTAGTATATACTCCGAATTTGTTTAAATAAATGCGGCTTACATTCTTTAAAGTCCTGCGCTTGTGCGTGGAGCAGTTAATCAGTCATGATGCTTTATAATATATAAAAGAGGAAATTCTTACCTCGTTTGTGGATGAAGCATTGCTCCGTGCAGAGCATCCCCTTAACAGTCTGGGGACAGTTTTCTAAAAAAGGCAACGAAAGTGTACTTGCCCTGCTGCATGAGGAATAATGTGAGCAGCGCCAAACAAGCTGCTTTGCTCAAGATTTTTCCCTCATGCAACTCTGTTATTACCACCCATCTCCTTGGAGTTTCTGGTGGGCCTCCTCTGTCGCATGCGTCTGCTGCTGTCTTTTCACCGAAGTCTTCGGGGCACCTCCGATCTCCATGGCAGAAAAAATAATCTGAGAGCTTGCACACACATAAGGGGGGTTGTACCCTCACCAGAGGGATCAGGTTTCGCAACCTCCCAACACACAAAAAAAAAAATACAAAGCACTTTCCGACTCCAACCACTAGATGGCGGAATATGCACAGTTTGTGAATCTAGAAGAAGTCTATGCTGCAAAACCATTTTGTTTTGCAGCGTGAATACTTTTCTGGATGCACATGCTGTGCATCAGATTATGTAGCGGTTTGTCCCGTGCCTGGGAGGCTGTGGTGAAAGGAAGACCTTGCAAACAGGTGTTGAAGCACCCTTTGTCCAATTTGAGCTTCCTTGTTCATTTGTATATCCACAGTAATGTTTTGTAAAAGTGTGTGGAGATGCCCATGTTGCTGCTGCACAAATTGCGCCAATCGGTACACGGGCCAAAAAAGCTAGTGTCGCTCCTTTCTTTCTAGTGGAGTGAGCTGTTGGTTGAATTGTTAGTTCTTTCTTGGCATTGGCATAACATGATTGGATGGCTTATACTATCCATCTTGCAAAAGTTGCCTTTGTAACGGGTGATCCTGTGTTGGTATGTGCGTAGGCGACAAACAATTGTTTCGCCTTTCTAATCTGTTTTCTGCAAATAATACAATAATGCCCTCCTTACATCCAGGGTATGGAGGTTTCTCTCTCCTTTAGTCTTTGGGTTTTTAAAGAAAACCGGCAGGAGAATGTTTTGATTTATGTGATATTTAGATACCAATTTTGGTAAGAAATTTGGGTTTGTTTTTAAAATTACTTTATCCTTGTGGATTTGTAAGTATGGTTCTTGTATTGTTAACGCTTGCAGCTCACTTACTCTTCATAGTGATGTTATAGCAATGAGAAAGGCTGTCTTTAGAGTAATGTGTTTGAGGTCCGCTGTATGCATGGGCTCGAAGGGCTTTGCCATTAGTTGAGAAAGTACTGTATTTAAGCTCCATGTGGTTACTGTGCTGCTCTTGGTGGGGCATTTCTTTTTGCTCCTTCTAAAAACCTTTTGATTACAGGTGTTGTAAAAAAGCTTCTGCATGATTTTCTTCTTGTGTATGCTACTATGGCAGCAAGGTGCACTTTTATGCTTGAGTAGTTGATGTTGCTGTCTAAGAGGTAAGTAAGGTATGTAATAACTGTTTGTGTGTTGATTGAACTGCTTTTATTATTAGCGGTGCACCATGTGGTATATCGCTTCCATTTTGCTGTATAGCATCTTCTTGTTGACTGTTTCCTTGCCTCTTTTAGAATTTCCATTGTTCGCAGAGGCAGATTGAGGTGGCCAAATTCTATGTATTCAGGCGCCAAGCTGCCAGATGTAGCGTTGCTGGTTCTGGGTGAAAGATTTGGCCCTGTTGCATTGTTAGCAGGTCCTTGTCTGCTTTGATTCTGATTATTTCCCCCCCTGGATAGTTCTAGGATGGTTGAGTACCATGTTTGCCTTGGCCATTGAGGGGCAATGAGAATCATATTTGTTCCTTGAGTTTTTGCTTTTTGTAACACTCTTTGCATCAGGGGTATTGGTGGAAAGGCGTTAGCAAATGTCTGACCAGTTGAGTGAAAGTGCATTCCCCTTTGACAGGTGGTGTGGAAACCTTGAGGCAAAGGACTGGCATTTTCTGTTCTGCATTGTTGCAAACAGGTCTATCACTGGTGTTCCCCAGATGTTGAACAGGTAAAGTACGGTTTGCTGCTTCAACTCCCATTGGTGGGAGCAGTTCTGTCTGCTCAGCTGGTCCACTGTAATGTTGTCTACTCCTGGTAGATGTAATGTCTGTAGGTTGATTCTGTGAGCCATTGCCAGAATTCCTGTGCAAGTTTGCTCAGGGGAAAGGACTTGGTCCCTCCCAGTTTGTTTAGATAGAACATTGTTGTTGTATTGTCTGTTTGGATTAGGATAGTTTTCCCCTGAATGTGTTTCTGGAATGCCTTTAGTGCCAGAAAGACAGTTTATTTCCAAGAAGTTGATGTGTCTTGTGGAATCCTGTTCGTTCCATTGACCATGTACTTTCAGCTGGTTGAAGTGTGCTCCCCAACCGTTGAGGGATGCGTCTGTGGTGACTGTCACAGATGGAGTTGGGTTCCTGAAAGGTCTCCCCTGTGCTATGTTGTTGGATGCCCACCATTGTATCTCTGCTTGCACCCTTTGTGTCACAACCACTAGATCCTCCCAACTTCCTGTGGCTTGAGACCAGCTGTTGGTAAGCCATTCTTGAAATGGGCGCATGTGTAGTCGAGCGTGAGGGACAAGTGGGATGCATGATGCCATCATGCCCATTAGTTTCATGACCTTCCTCCCTGTCCGAGATTGACCCCTCTGGTAAACGGTAGTTTCTTGATGGATCGCTTGTATCCTGTTTTGCTTGGGGTATGCTTTTGCTTTCGTTGTATTTAACCTTGCTCCCAGGAAGGTTTTTTCTCTTTCTGGTGTTGAAGATTTTTTGTGGTTTGAGAAACCCAGTGTTTGTAGCGTTTGGATAGCTGTTTGAACATGATTGTGCATGTTTGTTTTGAATGTCCCTTTATGAGCCAGTCGTCCAGATAGGGGTAGACGTGGATTCCCTCTCTTCTCAGGTGTGCCGCCACTGCGGCTAGACACTTTGTGAACACACGTGGAGCTGATTTTATTCCGAAAGGAAGTACTTTTAATTGGTAATGTGTTCAGTTGTGCAGGAATCTCAGGTACTTTGTGTCTCTAGTTCATAGGGATATGTAAGTAGGCGTCTTTGAGGTCTATTGTTGCCATGTAATTTCCCATTTGAATTTGTGGGATTATTTCTTGGAGGGTACACATTTTGAAGCGCTGTTTTAGTATGAACTTGTTTATGAGCCTTAAGTCCATGATTGGTCTTAGAGTCTGATCCCGTTTGGGTATTAGGAAATATGTTGAGCAGTTTCCTGTGATTCATTCTTGTTTTGGTACTTTTCTATTGCCTGTTTTAGACTTAGTTCCTTGATCTCTGAGTTTAGCAGGGTTTGTTCTGATTTCATGAATTTTCTTGTTTTTGGTGGGTTTTCAGGTGGTATTTTTGTTAGCTCTATGCAATACCCATACTTTACCAAATTTAATATCGAATGGTCTGTTGTGATCTTTTTCCACTTTGTGGAAAAGGGATATTCTTCCCCCCCACTGGTGTTGTGTAGGTCCTTCTTTGTGATTGAGTCAGTTAGATCCATTTCCTCTTCCTCTAGAGGATTGGCCTCTTCCTCTGCCATTGCCTCTCCCTCGAAAGGGCTGCTTCTGTTGTTGTTGCTAACCTTGATAGCTTGACTGCTGACCCATTTGTTGACTTGGGTTGTGCCCTCGAGTTTGCTGTGACATTTGTTGTCCTTGTCCAAAGGTGCCTCTACCTGTGGGCTTTCTGTTATTGAATCCCCCTCTTTTAAAGGAACCTCTCTGCTGCAGGGCCCCCATTGCCCTTGCTGTTTCATTGTCCTTTTTTTATCTGTTGAAGGGATTCATCTACCTCTTTACTAAACCATGTTTCTCCATTGAATGGTCTATTAATGATGGAGGTTTGAACTTCCTGCTTAAACCCAGAGATTCTGAGCCAGGCATGTCTTCTCAGGATGGTTCCTGTGCACATCTGCCAACTAGCAGTATCTGCTGCATCCAAAGCAGACTGACAGGTGTTTGCCACATTTTTTCCCTCTTGGAAAATAGCTTTTGCCCTCTTTTTATCCTCCTCAGGGAGTTTGTTCAAAATCTCCTCCATCTCATCCCACTGTTGGTGGCCATATCTATTTAGTAGGGAATTTGAGTTCGCAATACGCCACTGTGTTGCTGCCTCCTTTTCCATTCTTCTCCCCACCATATCCATCCTCTTACTTTCTTTCTCTGGTGGAGGTCCAGTGATGGAGACTGCATTCGCTCTCCTTCTGGCCGTGGTGGCAATATTTGAGTCCGGAACTGTATTTCCCTGAATATATTTAGGGTCTTTTGAGGAGGCTTTATACTTCTTCTCCACTCTGGGGGTTATCCCCTTGTTTGAGGCTGGTTCCTTGAAGGCTTCTTTGCCTTGGTCCAGAATACTGGGCAGCATAGGAAGATAGTGTTCCTTTTGTAGCTGGTGCGAGGGTTTCTAGTAAGAAACGTTTCCCCTTTTTCTTCCTCTAAGGGTACTCCAAATTGATTTGCTGCCCTTTTAACGATGTAATTGTAGAAAGCTATGTCATCTGGAGGCGAAGCTTTCGAAGGGTAACTGCAAATCTCTTCTTCCGGGCTCTCGGTGTCGAGATAGTCTTCGAACGTTTCGGAGTTTCTCTTTTTCAGGTACGTCTCCGTATTCCTCGGGTTCTTCGCCTGGAGGTTCAGGGGTTGGAGGGGAGTCAAAGATAACTTCTTCTCCCTCGGCATCTTCTGCCTCTTCGGCATAGACGTTCTACTGTTCGGCAACCGGTGTCTTTGGGATACGAAAATCCATCAGCGAGGCATCGAAGTCCTTTTTCTTCTGTAGGAGCGTTGCCATCTCTTCCTCGAGTCTTCTCCCTTTCCTTTCGACTTAGAGGACCCTCTCGGTGTCGGAGACCAGAGATTTTCGCTTCTTCCAGACATCGACGTTAGTCTTCAACAGTGTTGTGCCCTTTTTCGCGGGTTCGATGTCGACCCTTGTTTTTGGCGACTTTCCCTCCTCTGTAACCTTTGGTTGGGTTCCGTGGGGTTCTTTTAATCGCGGCTGACCCTTGATCGCCTTCTTGCTCGGCGTCGGGACTGCCTTGGGCACCTTATGTTCGTGGCCCTTCGGTTCCGACGGATCTTTATGGTGTCTTATCTTCTCAGTCTTCTTTTTCGGATCACTCACCTTCTCGGCATGGATTTTCTCTGAGTCCTGTTGTAGGATCTCAACGTCCGATCACTCGGGCGTCGACTCTGCTGGTGCTCCATGTTCTTCCTCGTTGCTAGAGAAACCCAGGTCTCTCTGGGAAGTTTTCTTTGTTGTCTGCGACATTGTGGCATAGTGGGACTGTCATTGCTTTCAGCGTGTTTTCAGTGTCTTCGACAGGAACGCCGCGCAGGCCTCACAGTTCTTGTCCTGATGATCTTCGGGCATGCAGAGGTTGCAGACGTCGTGTGGGTCGCGTTGAGCACACTTGTGGTGGCACTTGGGACGCCCTCCTCGCCGCAACAGACGACATCCGCTCCCTCCTGGACAGAGGAGAAACAGTAGCCCTCATCCTCCTCGACCTCTCAGCGGCCTTCGACACAGTCTGCCACCGCACCCTAACACGCAGACTCCACGACGCAGGGATCCGGGACAAGGCCCTCGACTGGATCCACTCTTTCCTCTCCGGCAGAACTCAGTGGGTCAGACTCCCTCCTTTCCTCTTGGACCCTACACCAACCACCTGCGGAGTCCCCCAGGGGTCCCCCCTCAGCCCCACGCTCTTCAACGTCTACATGGCTCCGCTCGCCCCATCGTCAGAACCCACAGACTCAACATGGTTTCATACGCAGACGACACCCAACTCATCCTCTCCCTATCCAATGAACCCAACGCAGCAAAACAACTTTCAAGAAGGCATGGAAGCCTTGGCAAAATGGATGAAAAGCAGCTGCCTACAACTCAACACTGACAAAACATAAGTACTCATCATGGGCCCACACCCCGACGCCTGGAACTACACCTGGTGGCCTCCCGCCCTCGGAAGCCCACCCACCCCCACAGACCACGCAAGCAACCTTGGAATCATCCTGGACTCCGAGCTCAAGATGGACCGACAGATCAACTCAGTCGCATCCTCCTGCTTCCACACCCTCCGCCTCCTACGTAAGACCTTCAAATGGATCCCCCTCGAGCACAGAAAGACCCTCACTCACGCCCTCGTCACCAGCAGACTACTACGGCAACACTCTACGCCGGAATAAACCAAAACCTCACCCGCAAGCTACAAAACATCCAGAACGCTGCCGCAAGACTGGTCCTCAACCTGCCAAGACACTGCCATATCTCCCAGCAACTGCGCACACTCCACTGGCTCCCCATCGATGCTAGAATCACCTTCAAGATTCTCACCCACGCACACAAAGCCCTCCACAACACCGGACCAGCATACCTGAACAGCCGACTCAAATTCCACACACCCCAAAGGACCCTACGATCAGCCCAGCTCTCCTACGCCGTGGTCCCCCGCGCCAGAAAGACCAGATCGGGAGGACGCTCCTCCTTCCTCGCGGCAAGAGCCTGGAACGCCCTACCGCTCCACCTCAGACAGACATCACTCCCCATCTTCATGAGAAACCTCAAAACTTGGCTCTTCGACAGGACCCCCCCCCCCCTTGATGGACTGGAACCTGCACCTCCCCTCCTCCCCAGCACCTTGAGACCCTCACGGGTGAGTAGTCGCGCTTAACAAACACATGATTGATTGAATGGAAATTGAAGGGGGTATTCTCCATGACCCCTACCTCGCCATTTGTGGACCGAAGTGGTCCTCTTGTGGTGTTAACACTGAAGCTCTGCTCCTGTCTCCGGTTACGACGTCGAAGATCTCTCAGCAATCTTCTTTTTCGAAGTTTTTTGGGAAAAAACAAAAATTTCTTCGGAGCTTCCCGTCTTGCTTCCAGACCCAACGGCAGAAAAAAGAATCTGAAGATGGCCACCACGCACGTCAACCTCCGGTATACCGTCTGACGTCACATAGGGGACGTACCTGGCACCAAATGGTGGTCGACAGCGACCAAAACAAAAAAAACAGACAATTCCGGACTCGACCACTAGATGGTGGAATAATGCACAGCATGTGAATCCAGAAAAGGATTAACGCTGCAAAACTTATGTTTACCAGCAATGGTTCTACAACACCCATTCATCACTGGTATGAATTAAGTTATGTTAGAGGAGATTTTTACCAAGAGAATGACGATACAGCTTATTCAGATTTGCTTACAGTTGCATGTTCTTAACACAAATTAAAATCATAAGACAAACAAAATGAACGAGCAGGCACTTACCTATAATAATAATTATTATGATGAGGATCACTGCTACCAATATTGCCCACATCTAGAGAATTATAAGAGAATATTTCTTGTTTAAAGGTGTACATTTTGTATTTGGAGAAAGACAACACCAAGCCATTCAATATACAATAAAATTAGCATTGCTTTTAAACAAGCAAATTGTTGCTCCCTAAACATTTAATCCAATCAAAGAAGCAATAAGGTCACACTTTAATACGAAATGACCAGTGAAATTCTTAAAAAATATACGTCCTTTTGAATAGAGATTATACTAAAATTCAAATGCTGGAAAGATCCATGTAAATTTAATGTCAAGTTACTGATATTTTCCATTTAGGTATTAGTCTACAATCTGTGAATTCAAACAATCGGGAGAAAGACAAAAATGGGTAAAAAAATACCAAAATAATTTCAGTGTAAGAACATGAAACGGTTTGTGAGAATGGTCTTTGTGAAAACATGCAGTTCAGTCATTTGAACTAAACATACAGAACAGAAAAAAAAAATCAAAGGGCAGTGGAAAACACCAGTGATTATATACAATATATACATACATATAATCTATACAGATATAATATATATAAAAATAATATTAACCGGGCAATGAAGGAGGTATACTGAGGTTGACCCTTACTCCCATTTAAAAAGGGTGCAGTCTCACTATTCCTAGAAAAATATTAATGGTATAATAAATACTGTAGCATTGATCTGCATTATAGACATCTTACTCACAGACAAAACCGTATAATATTCTACCTGTGTACAAAGATCCCAAAACATTTAATTTTCAAATGGCATAAAAGAACATATTTGAAGTTAGTCTACATTTCTCAAATGCAGGTACATCCTCCATTGCCTATGTAGGCTAACATTCTCTGAATTCATAAGAAACCACTGCATCAACAAACCCCGTGTCTGCTGCAAAGGGAGGACCTAAACCAGTAGGAAGAAGATTTGTATGATCCAGAGTAGACTATTACGATCACGGTTATGTCACTGACACCATAAAAAAAATCTTTTCCACTTAAAGGTTTGAAAAGGTATAGTAAAAAGCTTTCCACCTTCTTCAATATGTCAATACAAGCCGTAGGTAGATTTGGATACCCATTTCGTCCAACCTCATAAGCCACAACATTACACTGGGATGGTACATCTTGAATAGCAAATGATTTCATCTCAGGACCGATTTTTGTGTGGCCTTAGTAACAAGCAAAGAAGATCTGGAAACCAACACTGTTTTGGCGAATCTGGGATGAAGAGAATGGTCCTGGCTATGGAGTGTCTCAGCTTCACCAGAACTGTTGTTAAAAGGGACAGACTGAAAAGACAGCAACATTTCCCCATATAGTCAATCAAAAGGGCATGGCCCATCGATTCAGATTCTCACACTCAGCATAAAGTCTGACTATTTGGATGTTGCAAAGCAGTATACTCGGGAAAGCCCAAATCTGAGAAAACGCATCATAGCACACTCATGGTTTTGTACGAAGAATCTGCTGAGAACATCTGCTTGGGAGAGACCAGGAAGGTGAGTTTGTATGGAGAAAGTGCTCTTAATGTGACTTTTCCAAATAGTTTGAGCTTCTAGAGAGTCATGGATCTGACACTACTATTTTTGTTTAAGTGGCCCATTGTGATTTTACTGTTTGTCCGATTTCAATTGTGTTAATTGACAAAGACGGCGGGAAAACCTTGATTGCTCAATAAACTTCTCTCAGTTCCAGGACACTGATGTGTTACACGTGTTCCCTCTGTTAGACGGATTTTACACTGTTAAGCTCTGCAGCTTGACTCCGAAACACATCAAGGAGGCATCTGTCATAGTGAATTGTGAGGGAAGATTCTGATGATTTGGGCCTCCTTTTAAAAGGCTAGATCTCGTGCACCACCACAGTAGAGAACACCTTGTGGGCAAACATAGAAACAGTCTCTTACCAGTCATCTTTCCACTAAGACCACCGATCTTCCAATCACTACTGTTGATGTCTCATCTCGAGCCTTGCATTTGTCTTAAGATGTAGGAGGCCATCGTTCCTGGGAGGTTAAGACATCTGGCAAGCGGTTGGAGCAGGTGTTGCCTGAAAATTCTTAAAACTGTAACACTCTACTCCAGCAACACCAGACTGTTTTGTGTTCAAGGTGGCTCCTAGGTTAAGTGGGAAACATTATGCACCATCCAATCACTTATGTTTCTCTTCAGAGATAAGTTAATCCCTTTCCACCCCTTCTTATTGACATCAATGTAGAGGCTGGAGCGTTTACAATTAAGCATCCCCACCCTCTACATGTAAAGTACACGAGTGAGTATCTTGGCCCAGATGGGTAAACTGCATGAAAACTGGCCACCATTGGGAATCCCTCGTCAAACATCCATCAATGAAGATATCCATTATTCGCTTAGTGTCAGGGTCACCGGCATGTCACTCCTCTACAGTATCATATGGCACATGCTCTGCATTTACTGGTGTGTTTACCTCTGCATCTTCAAGTTTGTGTTGCCAAGTATGTCTGCAGGGGGTCCCAGATATCCCAGGGTCGGGAGCTGCAGGGTAGCAGCTCAGTTGATCCGGACAATAGGTGAGGTCTTGTAGCTAATCCTTAAACTTCAGTGTGCGACCTCTACTACACATGCATGCAAGACTGCGCTTGTCCAGGAGGAGACCAAGTGCTACATATTTCCTGAAGCTCCTCTCCAGGTCCTCAGTGTGTCCCAGTACCGACATTAGTGGTGTGAGGTTTACGGTGCGGCCTATCATAAGGGCTAACATTCCTAGTACCTCCCCCCCTGTATGCCTGTATAGGCCCACAGGTCCAAGCAGGATGAACGAAGTCGGGTCCCGTGGTGCCACACTTGTTACATCTATCAAGGTGGTAGCAGTATAGCCTGGCTGGCGTGTAGTAGATACGATGTAGAAACTTGGTGGATGATTCGCAGCCTGGTGCTCGAGGTTATATTTCCCGTCTGCCGACAGCAATACAAAGGTGAGTTACTTACCTGTAATCCTAGTTCTCTTCCAGGGGGAATACACAGTTCTAAGCATAGACTATTCCCGCCCATGCGCGGGGACCCCGGAGTACATCTAAAATATATATGTACACACACACACACACACACACACATATATATGTGTATTCTAATAAGAGTGAACGCAGTACCAAGAAAGACATACATGTGTGTGTATATATATATATATATATATATATATATATATATATATATATATATACACACACACACACACACACACACACACACACACATTTCAATAAATGTATGTAGCCTGTGCTGAAGGCTAACACATGCCTCTTGTACATTGCATTTTCTTTAATAAAACATTTATATGTAAACTGTAGCATTTCTGATTTCAGAAAAATAGAGAGAGCATTGGGTTTAGAAATACAGCCTTTATTGAAGAGAACAAACTGCAAGAAAAAGCACAGGTATTGTTAGCCAACACGCTGCATTCAAAATATGTAAGATCAAAACTGGCACTGTGCCTTTAAGGCATCCATGACCTCCTGTATTCCATCATGCCTCAGGGGTGACAGTTAAGTCAGATCTTTTTTACAGTGACATGCGTAACAGAACATGTAGAAATGAACTGCTGCAGGATGATTCGTCCAGGGAAGAAGGGGGGCCTGGAGGTTCCTTATGACTTTGAAGAGGGTTCCATTGGAAGAGAACTAGGATTACAGGTAAGTAACTTATCCTCCTCTTCCAGGGATCCTCACCAATAGTCATTAGCATAGAATAGAGTATCAAGCCCAGCCCATACTTCTGCGGACAAATGAAGAGGAATCATGAGCAGCTGTAATCGGCACTTAAACAAATTCCTCAATGAGGCCTGCCCTACTTGGGTGTCTGCGCTAGTGTCTGAATCAAGACAGTAGTGTCTCGTAAATGTATGTACTGATCTCCAAGTGGCTGCTCTACAGATTTCAGAGATGGGAACGTTTCAGAGTAGAGCTACAGTGGCCACTATGCCCCTTGTGGAATGGGCTTTGGGCATGACAGGCAGAGGGTTGTTGGCCAACTGGTAAGAGAACTTAATGCAGGAAACTATGCACCTTGATACAGATTGTTTAAGGGAGGCAATGCTTGTCCTCATGGGGCCATATTTAAATAGATGGTCGAATTGTCTAATGGTTTTAGATTTGTCTAAAAAATGTAAAAACCCTTAAGTCTAGGGAGTGCAAAGCCCTTTCTGCTGTTGTGGAAGGGTTGGGAAAGAATGTAGGGAGAAAAATGGTCTGATTGATATGGAAATCAGACACCACTTTAGGCAGAAAACTACGATGAGTCCCCATCACTACTCTGTTGCTATGGAAAACTATGTAAGGCTCTTTCGCACAGAGGGCCTGCATTTCACTTACTCTGCGAGACAAAGTAATTGCTACTAGAAAAGCAGCTTTCCATGTAAGATGTTGCAAGGTCGCCTTATGGATGGGTTTAAACGGGGGACCCATGAGTTTGGAGAGAACTAGATTGAGCTCTTAAGGAGGGGATGTGGAACATATAGGAGGAAGCCCCTTTTTCAAACCCTGCAAGAAATTCTTCACCACCGGGAGTTAAAAAACCGAGGGTTTGGAAGGGGACTTTCTATCAGCAGTAATGGCTGCAAGATGCACCTTAATAGAAAAAAATTGCAGGCCTGATTTGGCCAATTGTAGAAGGTACGGTAATATGACCACCTCTTGTCCCAGAATAGGATGACATTTATTCTGAATACAACACATGTAGAATCTCTTCCACTTGAACGTGTAGGAGCGTCTAGTAGATGATCTTTTCGATTCTCTCAGTATGTCCATGCATCCCTGCGAGAGTCCTAAATATCCATATTGCAGGAATTCAGGAGCCAGGAGGTCAGCAAGGGAAGGTTGGGGTGGAAACTTTTCCTGCCTAGCTTGGAGAGAAGAAGACCTGGTCTGCATGGAAGTCTCATGTGTGGACGCTCGGACAGGTGAAGAAGATCCGGGTACCACCACTGGCGATGCCACTCTGGAGCAATAAGGATCATTCTGGTCCTGGAGCGGTATAGTTTGGTGATGACTTTCGGGAATGAAAGCAAGGGGAGGAAATGCGTACGGAAAACTGCTGAACCAATCAAAAGGGCATTCCCCTTTGTTCCCGGTCAGGTAGTACCTGAATACGAAGTCTGGGCATTTTTTGTTTCCCCATTCTCTGAACACATCTTACGACATCGTCATGAAGAACCCAGTCTTGCTGTTCAGTGAAGTGACAGTGTAGGGAGTCTGCTTGCGGGTTCTTGACTCCTGGCAGGTGGATCGCGGACATTTTCAGGCCCCTCGCTAGGAGCCAATGCCATATTGCTTGTGCTTCCAAGGATAGAGGGCAGGAACGGGTTACCCTTTGTTTCTTTAAATAGTACATTGTGGTCGTGTTGTCTGTTTGGACAAGGCGGGAGCGGTCTTGAATGGAAGGGTAAAAAGCCTGGAGGGCTAGACGGACCGCCCGCAGCTCCAGCATGTTGATTTGGTATGCTTGCTCCTTGGTCCACCATAGTCTCTGTAAGGTACCCATGTGGGCACCCCATCCCTGGAGATAAGCATCCGTTATGAGCGTTTGAGTTTGAATGTTCTGAAGAAATGGGACTCCCATCAAAAGATTCAGTCGATGTGACCACCACGGGATGGATGCTCTTGCTGCCTGAAAGTGTGAGCTTGTGGCAGAGTGATCTGTGAACTGGTTCCATTGATCTTGGAGATTCCTCTTGCAATGGTCTCATCTGCAGTCAGGCGTTGGGAACCAGAAAAATGCAGGATGCCATCGACCCCAGAAGGCATGCCAATTGTCTGGCTGAGGGGTGCGCAGTGTGGGGGAAGACTAGTGCACTTCTGTGCTATGGATGATGGTCTCTCCTCCGAAGGATACTTTGCTGCCCAGTGTCGCACATAGGTAGGAGGAGTCTGTGTGGGGATTTGGACAGACTTGTCGATGTTGATGTGTAGACCAAGGGCGTGAAGGGTCCCGACGCAGGTTTGATTATGCTGCTTCATTTGTTGTGGGGAGGAGCCTTTCACCAGCCAGTCGACCAAGTATGGGTAGAAGAATATTCATTTGCGCCGCAAGGCTGCCGCTACTACGGCCATGCACTTGGTGAATGTGCGTCCGAATGGCAAGACCTTGTACTAGTAATGGTGGGGCCCCACTGTGAAGCGCAAGAACTTCCAATGCTTTGTGGCTTTTGACACATGGAAGTCAATGGAACACATCCAGTCCCCTTGATGGAGATGGGGGTATACCCGATGGAAGGCCAACATTCAGACTTTTTCCCTGCGGATAGCTTTGTTGAGTAGGCGCAAGTCCAAAATGGTTCTGAACTCTGCTGCTGGATCTTTTTTCTTAACGAGGAAATACCGGGAAGTAGGCTCTTTTTCCCCGTTGTGAGATGGGAACCTTCTCTATTGCATTTTTTCAAAGGAGAGTGGAAACTTTGTGTTGCAACAGGTGGCAACTGGTTTTGGACCGTGGAACAGCCGGGTAAGGGTACAGAAAACTACGTGAACCCATTTTGCACAGTATTTAAGACCCACTGATCTCTGGTGATGGTACGACACTTGGAGGCAATTGGAAATAGACCCCCCCCCCCCCATCGGAGCGGGGCACAGCGACAGGGGAAGCGGCCACTCATTGCTATGCCAGAGTCTTGGAAGAAGCTGGTGGTTGCCGGATAGCTCCTCGGTCGAGTGCTGGGCGACGAGGTTAGTAGTGTGGCTTTGGCTGTTGATGCCGCTGAGACCATTGGTGGGCTTGAACACTCTGATATTAGGACCTACGGTCGTTAGTTCGGTATCGTTGGTGAAACTCCTTCCTTTTCTCTAGACCTACTGCTTTTAGCGTGTCGAGTTCGGTCTTTATTAATCAACATCTCGTCGTCTGTTTCTGCACCAAACAACGAGTTATCCGTAAAAGGCAGGTTCTGTACACGCCGTTGCGCTTCTGGCTTAAGCGCCATTAGTCGTAGCCATGATGAGAACCGGGCACACACTCCATGTGCCCAACCGTGTGCTGCTAAATCAGTACCACCCGCAGCCACACTAATGAGTTGATTGGCTACCAGACCTCCCTTTTGTTAAACTTCCAGAAAATCCTGTTGAACCTCTTCCGGAAGCTTATCCGTGAAAATTGACAGTGAATCCCATAAGGATCTGTCGCAGCGACCCATTAAGGCATCTGCACTGGACATTTTGAGAAAATAAGCTGTTGTACCACATATCTTCCTTCCCAAGGAATCTAGGGCTTGACTGTCCTTGTCTGGCGGAACAGGTGACAAGGTTCCTAGAGCATGTATTTTCTTAGCTGCAGCAATAAACGCCGAGTCCGAAGGAGGGTCTGACCTCAGGAACAAAGTGTCCTGATCCGGAGCTTTGTATTTTTTCAAAATCTTTGCCTGAGCTGATCAAATGAAGGCTGGGGTGAGTAAGATGTCCATTACCAGTTGAGAGACCAGGGATTAAAGGTATCAAAGGCCTTGAAGAGGACCTATGCTCCAATGTCTCAAAGATGACCGATGTTGTGGGAGGCGTAGGAATGTCAATGTTTTTTTTACATTTTTAAATAAATTTTCCAACTTGCATACATCAAGGAATATAGTAATTTCACATACTGCTGCATAGCATTACCAATTAAACCTTTGTACATCTGGGTGTCATACAGGCAATTGATGTCATTATCAAGTTGTAACAACTTATTTGCATTTTTCCCCATTAAGGTAAGTACATATTCCCATGTAAAGACAAACACCTCGTGGGAGAGCAAGCCACATTTCTATCTCACAAATGTAGTGATTTCTATTGACAGTTTGGGAGTTTGCGAGCGTGTTTTGGGCCCCCTCCGCCACAGAGGTTCACACCTCAGTTTTCCCGCCTGAACGTCCCCACCTTGGCAGAAGGCCTCAATTCGAGCGCTCCCTCAAGTAATCCACCAGGGGTTCCCAGATTTCTCTGGGGCGGGATGAGGCAGGCAGCAGTTCCGCATAGCTTGTTAACTGGTCCTTGCAATAGATGAAGTCGGAAATCCAGTCCTTAAATTTAGGGGCTCGCTCCCTGCCCCACCTGCACGCCACTCTGCATTTGGCCAATAAAAGACCCAATGCAATGAGTTTTCTATGTGGCGTCTGTATATCAGCTGTATAGCCCAGGAGCGCAAGCATAGGGGACATGGGGAGAGGGACTCCAATCATTGCCGACAACACAGCCCCCACTTCCTGCCAGTATTCATGGGCCTCGCTGCATTGCCTTGCAAGGTGAAGAAAGTTTGATTCCTCCGCGTGGCATCTCTCGCATCTGTCGTCCCTCAGCTTGTATTTGCGGAGGCGTGCGGGTGTGTATTATTCTTAATCGGCTGCTTGCCATAATGGCTTCTGTTTGCGCGCAACAGTATGTCCATTGTATGTCAGTAAGTGGAGCAGCTAGGTCTTGGTTCCATGCCTCCCATGCCTCCCGAGTCTGTTGTGGTACATCTAGTAACGCTGTGCGGTAAATGCTGGACACCACGTGTGCAGGTCCTGTCATTTTCAATAAAGTGTGCAACGTCTCCATCGTGTCTGGTTCATGTGGGAACCCAGGGACATTGGTCCTGACTTCATGTCTTAAGCGCAAATATAGGAATACCTCCAGCGGAGTGACAGTTTCTCCTGTCAAGAGTTCTTGCCGGTCCTTGAATGTGCCCTCATGGTATAAGTCACCCCAGGCCTGGAGGCCTCTTTTGCGGAGCATTTCCCGGCACACTGCCTCCTGCGTGACTGGTATAATTGGGAGATGTGGCATAGGTCTCAGCGGGGAATATAGCACAGGTTTGCGCACTAGTCTAGCTATGCACTCCCAGGCCCGATTGGTGCAAGTAACCGTGTGGTGAGCGACTCCCTCTCCAGGGACGTGCGTTCCTTGGAATGAGGTTGGGGGCGTGGGCGCCATGTATCCCTGCTCTATAGCCAGGTGTGGCATGAATGGTGGTGGGTTGAGCCAATATACAGCATAGTGAGCTTGGGCACTGAGGTAGTACAGCTCCATATCTGGAGCCTCAAATCCACCATTTGTGAATGACTGCATCATGGTTCGCCAACCCACTCGGGTTGGTTTCTCCCCCCCCCCCCCAAGCTAGCCTGATAAGCAGTGAGCGAAGTGTGTGAAAAAAGGGCACCCTGGATGGTAGGGTATATGTTTATAAAAAGGAAAAGTAGTTTGGGCAATATAATCATTTTCATCAGTGCCACTCTGCGAGCGAGAGGGGTAGTGCTATCCACCGTGTCACCAAATTGGTGATTGCGTCAATGGCTGTGCCATAATTTGCACAGAGTGTTTCCTCTCTGTTCCTTGTTATCACTACACCTAAATATTTTATCTGACTCACACCATTGCAGTGGGAATTCCAGCGGGAACATTACTGTGTTGGGCGTGAGAGGGAAGATCTGTGATTTACCCCAGTTTATGCCTATCCCAGAGAGATCTCCAAATCTGATGAATTCTCGTAAAATGGGGTTAAGGCTGATATGTGGGTCTTGTAAGTAAAGGGTGATGTCATCAGCGTATAAAGACATTAGTATCAGTTGTGATGGGTACTGTATAGCATATTGTCTATGCTGCAGTCGTAGTTTATCCGGTAGGGGCTCTATGGCCAGGGCAAAAAGTAACGGGGTACATCCCTGTCGAGTGCCTCTCGTGATGGGAATCAGGGCTGAGTATAAACCATTGATCTGTATGGTGGCCTCTTGTTGGGAATATAGTAGCTTTATCTATGCCAGAAGTGGTGTAGGGAGGCCCATCCTACCCAATATTGTGTACATGTAATCCCATTCAAGGGAATCAAAGGCTTTTGTGGCATCCCAAAAAATCCCAGCAGCAGAGATCTCAGGGTCCACATCATGTATCAGCGCGAACGTGGTGCGCAAATTATGTGAGGTGGCTCTGCCAGGTATAAAGCCTGTCAGGTCTGGGAGGACCAGCCCTTCCATCAAGAGTGATAACCTTAGCTAATATTTTGGTGTCACAGTTAATCAGGGATAGGGGTCTGTATGCTTCACACTTCTTGGCATCTTTACCCGGTTTTAATAGGGAAATGATCAGGGCCTTCCGCATGGTCATGGGAAGAGTCCCAAATTCCCTGGCTTCTTCAAAGACTAGTTTGAGAAATGGTGTTAGCTGGTCAATGTAACACTTGTAGAAGTCCACAGGTAGCCCATCTGGCCTGGGAGTCTTTCCAGAGCGTAGGCCCATTATTGCAGCTCGGATTTCATCCTCGTCAATTTCGGCGGATAGGAATTCTCTGCGGGAGTCAATTGATCCACCCTAGGGCAGTGCCCTCCCAGTAAGATTCAGCGTCAGTGGGAGGTTGCCTGTGTGTGCGGTATAGCCTTGCATAATAGTCAGTGAAAGCGCTGAGAATCTCCTGTGAGTCAATATGCCCATTACCTTCGTCTAGTACTTCCAGGACCTGATTAGAGAATCTGGGGGTTCTCGTTGCTTCAGCCAGGGCTTTTCCAGGGCGTTCGCCCTCCCCATAAGCCCTCGCCGTGTGATATTTTGAGAGGAACTTGGACTCACGTTCTGCTTAGGCAGAGTAGTCCATTAGTAGCTCTTTAAGATGTGCCTTCAATTGAGGGGTGGGGGCATTAGTTAGGCGCTCCTCTGTCTGTTTGATTTATTTTTCTAGTGAGTGTAGGGTCCCCCTAATGGTGCACAAGATTCCTCTGCTCTTGGCTATACATATCCCACGTATTGTGACCTTGAAGCTTTCCCAAACACACGCTAATGTTGGGACACTGTTTTGGATGCAGAGAAAAAATTCCTCAATTTCCTGTCGTATCTCTTCGCAGAAAGCACTATCTAACAAGGTTGTGGGTTGTAGTCTCCAGGATCTATATGGGGATTCCCTGCATGGCGGGGTTAAGGTCAGAAGCACAGGGGAATGATCAGAGAATGTGCGCAGCAAGTGCGTCGCTGTGCGGTGCCAAGTGTTCAAACCTTTGGAAAGCAGCCAAAAATCTATTCGGGACCAGCTGGAGTGTACGCTGGAGTGAAAGGTGGCCTCCCTCCGTGTTGGGTGTAGAGCCTGCCAGGCATCAAACAGCTGATGATCTGCGACAAAGTCTGCTAGGTGTTTGGTAGCTTGCGGGTGTGATGGCGAGAGCACTTGCGAGCGATCAGCAAGCGGGTCTAGCGCTATATTAAAGTCCCCCCCCCCATATGATAAAGGTGGAGCCTATCTCTAGAATGCGGCCCCAGAGCCTGCTAAAAAGCTCAGCGTAGTCTGTATTTGGGCCATAGCAGCTCACCATTGTTACCGTGTGGTCCACAAGTCTGCCCCACATCACGCTATACCTGCCTTGCGGGTCTTGGAGTTCTCCCATTGGGCAATACCTTACGCCGGCCTTAACCAGGATGGCAGTTCCTCTGGCGTATGTCGAGTATGCTGAGAAGTAGCTGTGTGCTGCCCATCTTTTTCCGAAGGATGGTGTTGTTGTGGGGTCAAGGTGCGTCTCTTATAACATTGCCACCTGTATTTGAGGTCTGTCTAGATAGCCCAGAATCTGTCTGCGCTTGCGGGGGTCGCGGAGGCCGTGTACATTCCATGTTAGAAAATTGTATGGGAGTGCTGCGTTCGGGTTTGTCTTAGTTGTGGCGGCCATGTTGTCCCCTTGACAGTCTCTCTGTGGGAGCTGTCGCACTAAGGATATGCAAAGTGGGTTAAGTATGCATTACGGTGTAGACATCAGATTTACATGTGCATTGCAATATTGTAAAACTATACTAACAAGTACGTACCTCCCCCCACCCACACCTACGGCCCAATCCTGCAGGTGAATAGTAACCCTCTCAATAATGTCCCGTAGCAATCCAGTCCATTATACAGTCTCTAGACCACTGCGGGCCTCCCAATAGGTGGGTGGGTGGTTGTAAGAGCATTTGTATAACATACAATGTGGTCTAAGGGCAGTCCGGAGCAGTGCCCATCGAAATAAGAAAAGAAAACCAAATGACTAACTTTAAACAAACAAGATACATTATTCAGGGGATTCCCGATGGGGGAATACACTAGAGAGGGAGTTTGCACTCCCCGCTGCCAGTCCAGTTTTATGCATCGGAGGTCTGCCCTGGGTGAGGCGTGAGAGTTCGACATGTGTATGGGTGGGCATTACCTTTATGGTTCCAGTCTTTAATCTTCTTCGGGAGCAGGGGCGATCGTCTTGAAGCTGGATCTTCATCCCGTGTGGAGGGTGATCGTTTATTCATGTTGTTTAGAAAGTCCTGAGTTTGTTGTGGAGTATTAAATATATGCGTCTTTCCGAGATAGGGGACTCGTAGCCTGGCTGGGTAGAGCATGGAATATTGTATGTTGGCCTGTTGAAGTTTTCGCTTGACCGGCAGGAATTTTCTCCGTGCCTCCTGCACCGCCATAGTGAAGTCCGGGTACATCGACACTTTGTTCCCTTCATATATTAGTTCCTGTTTTTCTCTGGCCAATCTCAGCACCGTGGCACGGTCCTTGTAATTAAGCAGCCGAGCCAGGATGGGGCATGGGGGGGCGCCCGGTGGCAGCCGAGCCTCTAGTGAACAATGGGCTCTCCACCACCAGGACCTTTGAGAGTGCCTCCGCCCGAACAGTTACAGCAACGTTTTCTCCACATACTCCTCAATGCGGCCTGTGGCGGTGAATTCTGGGACCCCCAATATACGCACGTTGTTCCTGCGCGAACGCGCCTCCAAGTCTTCATTCTTAGCGGCTATGATTTTTAATATCTTTTCCATATCTTGGAGGCGTTCATGGTCTACTGAGGTGTCCTCTAAGGTAGAGATTCGTTGTTCCGTTTCAGCTATGCGGCCATCATGCTTCCCCAGGCTCTGCGTAATTAAATACATTTGCATGTTCATTGCGTCCATCTTGGACTCTATGGATGTGAGACTATTCCGCATTGTGAGGAGCAGTGACTGTATATCCGCATCTTGTTAATCACTTGATGCGGTGTTGTCTTCTTCCCCCTGCTGGTCTGTGTCATCAGGCGCATTAGGGCCCATTTTCCACGCTGTATATTGCAGTTTGGCCTGCTTTCCGTCTGTGCAGCCCATCATGCCAGTCTTTTCGGCCCTCTGGGTTGGTGCAATTTGATTTACCGGAGGCTTGAGGTGCGCGTCTGTACTGAACCTCCTAGCAGTGTGCGTAGGCCCCACACGGCCCACCAAATTGTTTGTGCTGGCTTGTGGGTGTAGAATGTGAATTAGAGGATCTTGCGCTCCGTCCTGCCACAGCCCGGGTTGCAATATTTCTATGTCTCTTTGGTGCCTCTAATAGCCGTGGGGCCTGAAGTTGGGCCGAGTCAGACCAATCCCAGTGCGTGCTCTGGGGTCGGGTCAGCCCTGGATTCCCTCTGCACAATTAGCAGTGCAAGCTGGTGGGGACCACGGCGCCCCACTGACTCGTCAGCTCCAGGTCAGGGTCTCTCTTCTCCCACACGGCCCGTTACCACAGTTACACCCTGCGGGCCACGCGCACCTCGCTTCTTGCTTCCCGGTGGGCGTCGCAGCTCAGCCCTCAGCGCCGGGCCCCAGGGCAACCTGACACCATGCCGCGGTTTGATCGAGGAACAACCGCTTCCATAGCCCGTGCCTCCCGCTGCAGTTCTCAGCCCAGGGACTCTCTCCGGGCATTGCTCGTCTAGGCTGCTTCTAACGGCCAGGGGCAGTTCCGATCAGTCACGCAGCTGGTCGGCAGCTCGCTGTTTTGGCACACGGCCCCCCTCAAGCAGTCGGGCGACCCACCGAGGAATCATCCGTTCGTAACCACATGGTGCTTATGTTACGCTGCTCATCGCCTCAGTAGGTCGTCTCTGGGCCTCCGCCTCAGTTAGTGCGTCACCTCCTCTACCATCTTGTCGTTGTCGCAGGCCACATCTGGGAGCCCGCAGCAGCGAGCTAGTTTTGAATGTCCTCTCCAGCTCCCGGACATCTCGTTGGTTACGTCTTGGTGCGCTTAGTTCATGCTGATGTGTTGGGGCAATTTCGCTGCCTCAGGACGTTAGATTCTGGCGGATGTTGTTCCCGGGCTGCAAGAGCCTCACAAGAGCGCGGCCATCTTGCTCGCTGGCTCTCTAGCGCCCCCAGGAATGCCAATGTTGAGCTTGTTAGCTCCTCTCTCGAATACCTCATTGAAGATATTAAGGTCACCCACGGGGGAATAGGTGGGGTATTTGTGAGAGTTGGTGAATAGACCCTTTTGGGGAGTCTGTGGTCGTGGACCTTGTAGGGGATCTACGTGCTTGGTGAGAATGGGACTGACTAGGTCTTCGGACAGGTGTAGTAGATCTTGGTCGGACTGCAGGGCAACCTCTACTGCGCGACCTGATTCTGGTCCGAGTAGTAGTGTCCCTAGGCCGCCTGTGTGATGGACACCGGGAAGCAGCCTCTGCTAATCGAGCTAGAGGCGTCTTAGCTTGAGTAGGCGGATTCTGAGAGGTCTGAGATGTAGAGAAGCCCTGCGAAGCTGGGTTTTCTGGGACATGCTAGTTTTTCAGTCTCCAGCCATCTGGGGGACATATGAATGGAAGCCTCTGATGGATGGCCGGCCCGAGGAGGGTCTGATTGATCTTGGCGCAGGCCGCTGATGTTTTTTGGACCGCTCTCGGTGAGAGGAAACCGATCTTGGTCTCTCCACAGGTGATGGAGATCTCGTGGAGGGTGTACGGCTCGCTGCCAGACTGGGTACCTTTGCCGCCAACGGAGAAACATGGGCTGACGTAGACTTCCTTCTGGGAGATGAATGAGACTGTCTTGTCGGCAAGAGTGCTAGTGTTGACGCTGACAAAATGGTGTGCCTCAACGCAGAGCGTCGTCGTGTTGATGCTGGTGAGGTTGTGTGCCTTGATGCCGAGCGTCACCGAGTAGACACTGGAGTAGTGTGCATCCGACGGTGAGCGTCGCCGAGTTGACGCCGGCAGAGTGGTGTGCCTCGAAGTAGAGCGTCACCCTGATGACGCTGGCAGAGGAGAGTTTCTGGACATCAAACATTTGTGTGAAGCCGATGGAGAGATATGCTTCGACGTGGGATTTCTTCCTAGTGCCGCCAACAGTAGCCTTAACGTCGAAGAACGTCTTGACGTCTGATAGGAACTTGCCGCCGTCGACGAGTGATGTGACATCGGAAGCTGTGACGCCAGAGACTTGGATGAAGCCTCTCAACAGCGAACACAGTTCTCTTTCCGTTGTAGACTTCGACAGACTACCTTTCGGTGGCAACGTCGGAGTGTCCGTCAAAGTCAATCGACGCAGGCGAGCGGTGTCTCCCAGGCATCTTTGACGTCGAGCCCGACGCCAGAAAGCAGATAGGTATTTTCTTAGTTTTAGAAGTAGAACTTTATCTCTTTTTTTCTCGCTTGGAAGGAGAGCTTCCTCTGGGAGCTTGAAGTGAAGATAGAGCCTCTGTAGCAGTCTTCTGCCTTTCCAGAAGACCATGGAGACTGATCATTACTCTGTCTTTTAAAGTTCTTCTAGAGAGGTTCTCGCAATGATGGCAAGACTCTGGCAGATTAGAGGCTGGGATACAGTATGCAGAAAGAATAAGTCTATTTTAGCCTTCTTTGTTCAGCATGTGCCCCGTCTAAGGCAAAAAGAAGACATTTTGTGACAGGAAAAAATGAAAAATCCTGCCAGGAAACCGTATTTCCTCACTCTAGGTGGTAAAAGACGTCGAGTGAAGTATAGAAAAAAGATTTTCTGAAGGAAATTATGGGGAAAAAGTCAAAAAAACTAGGAGCTCTGTACTTCAGGGCCCTGACAGAGGGAGCCGGAAAAAAAGAACTGACCTAACTGTCACCCCTGAGGCATGATGGAATACAGGAGGTCATGGATGCCTTAAAGGCACTGTGCCAGTTTATCGGTTACATATTTTGAATGCAGCCTATTGACTAACAGTGCCTTTGCTTTCTCTTGCAGTTTTTTCTCTTCAATAGAGGCTGTATTTCTAAACCGAATGCTCGCTCTATTATTCTGAAATCAGAAATGCTAGACTTTTACATATATATGTTTTATTAAAGAAAAATGATATGTACAAGAGGCATTGGTTAACCCTCAGGACAGGCTGCATAATCTATCAGGGCTGGGCGGAGCTAGCAGAGTTTCACTCTGCGGAATTCCACGGAGTTACCAAAATACTCTGTGGTATTTTGCAATGTTCCATGCGTGGGCGTAGTATTGCTCGGCCATCCCTTACAACGGTCAAAGAATGCTCATCACAGCAATGAAGTAAATGAACTGTGACTCTTAAAGCAGATCTATGATGTACAGACAGCCCTTTTTAAGTTGTTTTATCTGTTACATGGCGCCATTTTGTCTGCGTGCAGGCAGCAATAATGGCGGCTTCAGTAACCTCGGCAGTGGACTTCAATATCAATAAGCCTTGTGCGAAGCGCTTACGCAGTGCCATTTGGTGGATCTGGTATGGGCAGGTGAATTACACAACTAGAGTCTTAGAGCAAGGTTTGCAATGGCTGCGGGTTGCCTTTCCCGGGCTAGTCTTCACCAGGTCCTCACGCAATTTGCCCGGCAACACAGGCCTCAAACCATACACACACAACAAAGTCAGTATTGACGACTCCTTTACTTCCCTGCGCCCATCCAGGTTTCGAAAAGAAAAAAGCTGGATCACTCACGTCTGTCCGCACACGCAGACTGCCAAGCAGAGCACCAGTACCATCCACAAGGTGGGCATGATGCTGGTGGAACATAGGCCGGGGTGAGCAGCGGGCTGTCGCGGTGGGTGGATGTAGGGCCGTTCAGCCGCAGCTCACCTGGTGATTGCTCGGGTTTTCAACTCCCTCTAAGGGCTCCTAGCACTGATCTTACACTGGCTCATTCCCAGTGGTAGAAAAAGTTTCTTGATGGCTCTCCTGGCTGACCTCCTTTGAGAGAGAATGTATCGGCCGCAAAGGTGCCCGTTGGACCAAAGAGCTCCTTCTGCTCCCTGCACTCAAAGCTCCCGCTCACACTAGCTGCCAAAGGGAGTGTCCTCCCATTCTCCACACGCCAGCTGCTCCGTCACTCTCCCAGATTGCTTTACTCTTAGAACATGAGTGAAGCACTGCACACACGCGGCAGTTGTTGGTTGAGCTGAGTCAGAGTGCCGGTAAACACTGCTCTGCAGGCGGAGTTTTACGGTTTTTCCAAACTCCGCGCTCCCAAGCGGAGCGGCAAAACTGTCAAATCCGCCCGCGGAGCATACCACCCAGCCTTATACACATACATGTATATGTCTTTCTTGGTACTGCTCTCACTCTTATGAGACTACACACACACATACATATACATACACACACATTTTAGATGTACTCCAGGGTCCCCGCGCATGGGCGGGAATATTCTCTGCTTATGACTATTGAGGAGAATACCCTGTTAGAGAAGCACTGTTTATCAGTGAGTGTTCTGCCCAATTCTGCTTCCCAACCTTGCTCTCCCCGCCAGGTCAGTCGCCTGGAGCTGGGCTCCGCTGTATAAAACTGAGACCAGGTGTTGTGGACCAGTGCAGCTGAGAAGGGTATATAGTATATTGAATGTAGGCAGTTCGTGGGGGAAATCAGGTGTGGCAGCCTTAACATTGTTTCGTAATCTAATGTAATAAAATAGGTCTAGTGGTTTTGGTGCTTCCCTGGTGAAAATATCTTTGCGACTAAGAAAGAGACCATCAGAGTATAGATCACCCCAAGTTTAGAATCCAGCCTTTATTAGCATGACTCTACAGGCTGCCTCATGAGTCACCAGAAAGGTGAAGTGGTAGGACAGCAGGATAAGCGGTGAGTAAAGTAGGGGCTTGCCCCATCTCCTAGCCATCTCCTCCCATACCGCTGTGGTGCATGCAACAGTAGTGTCTGCCGCCCAGGCTGACACTGCCGCAACTCAGCCGACAGCCCCCCGGCTGGGCTGACCCCCCTCCTCCCTTCAGCCTAGTGCACCTGGATGCATAAATAATAGAGTTCCATATCAGGTGTCTTACCCACCCATGCTCATCATAGCAATTGAGTTTTTAAGTAATTGAAAAAAAGTCGTTGTGGCGAGTAGGGGATATTAATAAACAAATACAGCAGTTTAGGTAATCCAATTTTTTCATGAGGGATATTCGGCCTGCCAGGGTGATGGGTAATGACAATCATCTCGTAATTTTATCCGTAATTGTGTCCTAGGGGGGTGGGTGGGGGGGGGGGTGTAACATAATTAGCCAGGATTAACTCATCCCTATTCCAGGAGATCAGTATTCATAAGTACTAGAGTTATGAATCGCACCACTGCAGCAGATAGTCCAGTGTAAAGCGATCTGTGGCAGGGGTAAGAGGAAAGAGGTGGGACTTCTCCCAATTAATTTGAATGCCCGAAACTCCACCAAAAAGGACGAATTCCCGAAGCACCCCATTCAGACTAGCCCGCGGGTCTCTGAGGTGTAGTGTGATATCGTTGGCATACAATGAGACCATAATATGTCTGGTGGGATATCTAATGGCATACTTGCTGTAGTGTCACAGCTTGGCAGCTAGACGCTCTATCACCAGCGCAACTAGCAGTGGTGACAACAGACACCCCAGCCTGGTGCGATGGCAAATGGGGCACAACAGGTCCCGTTAATATGTATTTTTAGCTGTTGGCTGAGAATCGAGTAGGGCGATCCAGGCCATGTAGGAGGGTGGGAAGCCCATATGCCGTAGTACCCCATAAAGTAATCCCATTCCACAGAATCCAAAGCCTTATTGGCATCAAGGAACACTGAAACCGCAGCAAGCTCTGGGTCGATATCTTGCATGAGCGCAAGCAAAGTGCTCAAATTATGCAAGGTGGCCCTCTCGGGTATGAAGCCTGACCGGTCAGGCCTCACCAGGAAAGTCATCAATAGGCTAAGGCGATTTGCAAGGATCTTTGCGAGTATCCTGGCATCGCAGTTTAGAAGTGAGAGGGGCCTATAAGAATCGTATCCCTCTGCTGGTTTGCCAGGTTTGAGTAGGGTTATTTTTATTGCCTCTCTCATACTGGGTGGCACTAGGCTAATCTCTTGCCTCTTGTTAAAACTGGTTTAAGAATCAGGACAAGTGTGCAAACATATGCTTTATAGAAGTCTACTGGTAGCCCATCAGAGCCAGGGGCTTTGCCCGAGTGGACATGCATTATGGCCTCATATATTTCCACTTACTATATGTCAACTGAAAGGATTTCCTTCTGTGCATCGCTCAACCACACCAGTGCCACATCGTCCAAATATGAATCTATGTCAACTGCTTGCAGTCGACGAGAAGTGTAAAGAAGGTTTTTAAAACTTGGAGCATACTTTAAATATGTCCAGGGTGTCACGGACTAGGGTAGCGTTTTCATCTTTTATTTCTAGGAAAACATTAACTCCCCAAGGGCTGAGTGTCATAGTCGCCAATGTATTCCCCAGCCTTTCTCCCTCACCATACCTGTGCCCTAAAGTATTTGCCTCGGAATAGGCATTGGCGCTCAGCGGTTTCCTGATAGTTCGTGAAGGCTGCCCTGATCAGACTAGTGATCGTTGTGTGCTGTGAATCTCCCAATTTACCCTCTGATGTTTTGATTTCGGTTTCTATTTTCCGAAGTGATTCTCTAATGGAGCGCAAGATCCCTCTTCTTTGCCGAACAAATCCCCCAATGTAGTAACCTTAATAATCTCCCATGTCGTACTAATCTGTGAAACGGAGTCTTTATTCCTGTCGAAGAATTCCACCACCTCCTGTCTCATCTCCTCCTGAAACGCCCCATCAAGAAGTAACATTGGTAAAATCTCCAGAACGCAAGCGGGGAAAGGGGGGGTCCGTGTCAACTCCATCAGCGCTGGGGAGTGGTCCAAATAGGTACATGCTAAGTGGGTTGCATCACGCAGCCAGGTTGCCAAACTTCTGGATATGAGCCAGTACACTATCATGGATCAGCTATTATGAACTCCTGAGTGGAAGGTGCACTTTTTTGCCATCGGATGGAGGGTCCGCCGCACATCGAGCATGCTGTGATCATCTATAATGGTTTGAATGTGTCTGCCCGCTAATGCATGATTATGTGGTGTTACATGTGATCTGTCTCATTGTGCATTCAATTCTACACTGAAATCACCTCCCCAGATGGTGTGTGGAACCAATATCAATGATCAGCCCCCAGAGCGTGTCAAAGAACCATTGGTTATTAGTGTTGGCGTCATAGTCAGCAACTGTGATGGATATAGATGCCAGTCGTCCCAATATCCAGGTGTAGCGATGGTCATTGAGCGTGCCCATTGGAACATATGGGGTGCCCCTGCGTATAAGTGTTGCAGTGTCTCTTGCACAAGTGGAGTAGGTTGCAAAATAGCAATGTGATGCCCAGCGAGATGCAAAAGTATAGTGTGTAAAGTCCCTGATTTGAGTCTCCTGCAATAGGGCAATGTGTATATTGTGCCGATCCAAGTATGCCAGTATGTGGCGACCCTTTTGCGGATCGCCCAGTCCGTGAATATTCCAAGACAAACAGTTATATCTCACTTATGCATTATGTGCTGTTCCAACTGCATCAGCCATTCTTAGTTGTGTGTAGGTGTGCGGACGGAATGTTCCGAAACATGTATGTGGGTGCTCGTGGGGGCATGCGTGGTGATTTAGACTTTAGAGGATGTGCACTTAAACTCAAACAGAGCATAACCCTACCTTCCCCTCCGTCTTCCCACTCAAATGGCCCAATCCCGCCTGGAAGATGTCCCCCGCCCCAAAATTCCCATACATTAGTGGAAGAATCTTGATACCAATCCTTGGGCTCAGCCAATCAAAGTAGACCAGTAGCGCATATGGTCCATGGTTGGCGAGTGAGGTAATAGTATCAGAGAAAGCAAAAAAAAAAAAAAAACCACAGCAAAAGGTGGCCATGGTTTGAGAACTGAGATAGAATAGCACGTACAAGACGTGCCAGAGTGAAGAAAAGAAACAGGTAAGTGTACTCTCAGTAGGGATTGAGTAGAGATGTAACAAAATACAGTCTATATGCAGTAAATTAGAAGTAGAGATATCCTTTAGGGTGTACAGCCAGAGAGCCAGACAGGGCAGAGTTAATGAGGGTGTCCGGGAAGCACACTGGTGTGCCTCAATCGGCCCTCACCGCTCCTAGGGAGTCTTGGTGACTCGATCGATGCATCCCATTGATTACTTAGAAAACAGGAAATGCCACACAACATCTGACCCAAATCATTGGGCAGGTTCATCAAAGTCAACCTTCATCATGGATGGTTCTTAAGCCTATGCAGGTCTCTCTAATGTCCTTCATCTGAACCACGGTGATAGCAACTTGCAATTGAATTAGCCCACTTCCAAGAGTGGCAAGGGGGATCTAGACAATAGGCACATGCGGGCCGCGGAGGATGCACACTGCACTTTAGAAATTCGCTAGCCTGCTGTAGGTTAATGATTTGAACCTTGCCCCGGAGTGTGACGCGTAGCCGTGCGGGTATAGCATTGCATATTGGATATTTGCCTGCTGAAGTTTGACAGGCATGTATTTCCTTCGTGCCTCCTGCACGGTCATTGTGAAGTCCGGGTAGAAAGTTGCAGTATTTCCCTCAAATTGAAGTGAGCGCTTCTCTCTAGGCAATCTTAAGGCAGTATCCCTGTCAGGATAGTTCAACAAGCGAGCGATGATTGGCCGCACAGTGGTATCTGGTGGGGGGCAAGCCATCAGCGCCAGATGAGCTCTCTCTATAATAACTACCTTGGAAAACAATTCAGCCCTGAATAGTGTGGGGAGCAGTCGCTCCACAAATTCCTCCATCCTGCCCGTGTTGGCAGATTCAGGGATTCCCAATTATGCACAGGTTTTTTTCTTCTAAATTTTGCCTCTAAATCTACGTTCTTGGCAGAGATTATTTTGAGGACTTTCTCCATAGTCAATAGTTGTTCGCTCCTCTGGAAGACCGTGTCCTCGACTGTAGAGATCCTTTGCTCTGTTTCAGTGAGGCGGCCATCGAGCTTCTCCAGTTTTTGGGTGATGGAATCCATCCTGGAGCACATTGTGTCCATTTTAGATTCAATTGAGGTAAGGCTCTGCTGCATAGCAAGTAGAAAGTATTTCATGTCCACAGCGTCAGTCGCTTCCTCCAATGGGGTGTTCTGGGAGCACTGGGTATCTTATCAATCTTTCCCAGAATCTGCAAGAGTTTGGTAGTCATGAAGCAGGGGGGGTTTGGACCCAGCCAGTACGGGGGGAGGCCTTTCATGGTTTGTCCATCCCTCCTTGGAGGAACTACGAGCATTGGTTACCTGGGTGAAATCAGGCTCTCGCAAGAACCCTGCACCCCCTATGATCCTGAAATTAGCCATGGAATCCATTGTGCTGGGATTGAGCAACCTTCTCAATATCTCTTTGGCGTCTAGTATGCTGCCTAAATGTATGTCGGATATTTGTTTGGTTCGATAGTGTTCAAACAGGATTTTTTTTCAATATATTTTGCAAAACAATTGTCTTCTTGTTTCAGTGTTGTGCCATTCTAACATTTGGTGGGGGTCCCGCCTAAAGGGGACTAAACAAAAGAAATAAGTGTTGAGGTAGCAGAACCACTGTTCTTATTCCGTGCCTAAATGCTGGAAGCACACCATTGTTAAGCCTCTTCTTAAAAAACCCTCCTCATACCCTGCTTTACCTGAAAATTTCAGCCCCATCTCTCTACTCCCATTTTCGCCAAAGTCGCTGAAAAACATGTCAATATTCAACAGACCCGTTTCATTGAAGACAACAATCTGTTGCGCGAGTCTCAATCTGGCTTCTGTGCTCAATACAGCACTGAAACGGCACAACTTCTGGCCTCAGAATCGCTCAGAGCTGTGGCAGACAAAGGTCATACTGCCGCCTTGATCATGTTGGACCCAAGTGCGGCATTTGACACGGTCTCTCACGGCTTGTTACTTCAACAACTACGCAGCTGTGGGGTCTGCTCCCTGGCCATTAAATGGCATACCTTTCAGGTAGTAAACACCTCTCACGCCTTGGAAGAGTTACCCCTGCCCCAGGGCTCTATGCTAAGCCCTACGTTATTCAACATCTATACGCACCCCCTGCAAGTTGTCATCGACAAACAATGTCTCCATGGTGAGGTACGTTGATGACACTAACTTTTGTCCAGGATGAGGGCGAGTCAGCAGCTCACTTCAAATCCTGCATAGTAGAACTGGACCAATGGATGAGTTCCAGCTGTTTTAAATTGAACGCAAACAAAACCGAGGTCCTCATAGTTGGGAATCAACCCTCAATATGGTCCTCCGCCTGGTGGCCGCATACGGTAGGTGCTTTCCCAAACCCCAAGTCCAAAGTAAAAAACCTTGGAATATGGTTTGATGCACTTCTCTCCTTTGACAACCAAATCTCTTGCATGGCCAGGACATGTTTTGACATACTCAAAATGATCGCAAAAATCTCCAGTCTGCTTTTCCTGTCTGCAAGGAAGGCTGTTGCACAGGCTCTCGTAGTCTCTAGATTGGACTACTGCAACAGTTTGTATATTGGAGTGTCCAAATACAATGTCAAAAAGCTGCAAAGAGTACAAAATGAAGCCGCCCACCTTCTCCTTAAACGTCCAAGACGAGCACATGTGTCGCTGGCCCTGGACGAGATTCATTTGCTCCCTCTGGAGAAGCGTATCAGTTTTAAGGCCATGTGCCTATGTCACAAAAACCTTAACAGAGGACCTCGTTATTTGCGCTACCCGATAAGGCCCTACTTGCCTGGCCGCTGCCTTAGAGCCTCTGATACCGCACTCGCGGTTATTCAGAGGGCAATGAAAGCCCGGCCGGGCGGCCGCTCATTTGGTGTTTGCGCAGCCAGATTACAGATCACTCTCCCCTTGCATTTTAAGATTAAAACCAGCTGAGGCCCCTTTTTGGAAAAATCTTAACACCTGGCTGTATAAATGTGTCATCTTTCCTAGCTTTTATTACATCTTATCTGGTTGCTCGCTCTATTTTCCTCCCAGAGATTATTAATCCCTGATCACCTCCTGATCCCTCCCGTTTCTGTCATGATAGCAATCCTAGCCCCGGAACGCTCCAGCTGGAGTAAGCTGCGCGCTTTAGAAACCATATAACATAACAACGTAACATTATAACATAACTTTGGTTGGTGTCGTCCCCAGGGTGTGAGTGGACCTGCAGGCGTCGAATTGTAGTTTGCTTCGTTTGGCATCTGTTTTCCCCATTGTGACAGTAGGTGGCGCTTATTTGGTATCTGTACAATAGTTGGTCGTAGGTTTATATAAAAGGTCCCACAGTTTGGTTCTTTAAGTGACCTCTGATGCAGCATCAGCAGCCCCCTCGATACCTCCGGGGACTTGATCCAAGCAATGGGGACACCGGTACCCTCGAAACCACACATCAGCTCCACAAAGTAGTCAGAGGGCCACATGCAAGACAGTTATTATAATGCATACAGTGGTTTGCTCCCCTCTGCTCCCCTCTGCTCCCACATGAGAAAAGGCAGACTAGCAGACTCCCCACCTCAGCAGTGCCGATATGAGGCAATCCGATTGTGCTCTGCAGAAAAACAATGTTGGGGATAGCAAAAGAAGATCTGGTACGTGTATTGAGACTCCGTGCCGCCTCTGTGCAAGTGATCAGTATGGGGAAAGGTCGGTTAGCCTACTTTGGCCTGGGCATCTTTACATTTGATGCTCTCCATGTAGAGAATGAGGCTTCAGTGTGTCTCCAGGACCAGAAAAACAAAAAGCAAGTGCTTCAGCAGTTCGCCTGCAAGTTGCAGCATGGCCAGCCAGTCCCCTTATGTAAGAGATCACTTCCTCCCTCGTCGCTCCACACCACATGCACCTCAAGCACGAGGCAGGTCCACTGGAGTAGCTCTTCCCAGAGGGGAGGAGGGAGATCAAGGCAGCAGCGCCTTCGGCCCAATTACCGCCTGCCGGCACTGGGCCTTCAGTCGGCGCGTCCTCACACTGGCCCACAGCGCTCTCGTAGTGGCTGCCCACCCCCCCACCTCCCCTCAGGGCAGGCCGTAGCTCATGCCCCGCAGCACCAGATCAGAGCGAGCTGCAGACGGGGGACGAATCTGCAGTCCCACACCCCAGTACATGCGGAGCCACCGATTGCCTATTGCATGGGGGACAGCAGTTCTCCGTAGCACTCACCCCACCAGGCCGCAGGCAGAGCAGAAAGGCCTCACCCCCTGCGTTGTTTTCTCCCTCCGACTAGCAGGGGCCTCAGTCAGGTAAGGCCTGCCTGTCAGTGACGTTTTTATTGGGCGTGAAGCTGAACAATGCTTGTGATGAAAACTTGGAAGAGCTTGCTCTGCAATGTGAGCTATTATCAACCACTGATTGAGACCTGGGTAAACAAAGACTTTACATCATATACTAGGAAACTGTGTGAGGTGTTGATTTTAGACTGATGGTTAGAACTGTGTTTTAGTAGTGCTACTTACTCTACTATGAATTTTAAAATATTTGTGCTTCCTCCACAGGGATGTGGATGTATTTATCCTTCATGTCCAATGAACACATTTAGTCCCCCTTTTTGAGCTGGAAAAGATTTGGACAGCCAGCATATACATTTTTTGTTTCCTACCTAATGTTGGCAAGTTGTAGGTTCAAGATAGTCGTGAAGTCTTGTTGATGGCTTTGCAAACAAAATATTAAGAACAGATGCATTTTTTTTCTTCGAGAGAGGCACTTGCTGTTGTGGCCACTGAGTCTCAGCGGTCTGGGCAGAAGAGGTCTCTGACCGTTATAAAATGCCACAAGAAGACTGTAACAGGGGGCTGTGAGTCTCACTCAACTGGAGCTGCCTTCCCTCGTTCTCCTGGTTACTTCTCATCCCTCGAGCTCGAAAATGGTATTCATCTGAGAGTTTGCAGGTGCCTGCTACCCTGCAGCTAGTCCAGTTCAAGTCTCTTATTTTCCTTTTCCATTATGACGGTTTCTTTGATCGTTTCTTTCCAATTTTCGCACTCCCTTATGGTTACTGTCATGTGATGTTTGATGTAATTTCCTTTTCGTGTTCTTTTGATATACAAGAGCTTCAGTCTGGTTGGAGGGTGCGTCGCAACAAAGCAGTGTTCCTTCAGATGCTTCCTCGCCCCCTCCACTTGCTGAACCAGATTCGGAGTTCTTGATACCTGTTTTTTTTCATTCCACTTCATTCAGAAAGGAGGCCTTTTCCTCCTTTGGCTTTTTCCTCCTGAGAAGGTGGCAGCATCTCGAGGTCACTAGCCTACCACATATTCAGGCGCGAGGTGACATTGCAGCTTCAGGAAACTCTTGCCCTCACCTCAGACGGGGGAAGACCCAGACTGCGGGTAAGTATCCTAAACAAAATTCTGACATGGATCCTTTTGCTGACCTGCCGACTGTTCTTCATAAAGAAACACTGGAACTAGACCAGTGAATGACTGGGAATGCTGCCCTTTGTCAAGCAACCATTTCAGGTTGTGCGACCTTCCTGCAATCAGTTCCTCAATGCCTAAATATTCTATAGATCCTTCAAAGTTGAAGGAGCGTTTGGACATAATGGTGGTATATTTTGCCTTTCAACCTGGCCAATTTTCCTCCGACAGATCCAGGGAGGGGTATCTGACTGGTTCGTTGACTGGTGCAGCTCTGGCCTGGGTAACATCTCTGCTTGTCGCCGAAGACCTGTACCTGAACAACTGTACAATTTTGTGGGCAACCTTCAAAATGAAGTTTGAGAGACCAGATTGTGAAGCTTCAACCGAGGACACCTTGTGTGAAATATCACAGGGGAAACGTTAGTTTACTATGCTATTTTACTTTGTTTCATAAGCTTGCAGCTGCTTGGGTCGAGTGCACTCAGATGACCTTATTCTGAAGAGGTTTAAAGGAGGGGTTAAAGGATGGGCTGGCAAGAGTTCCCTGAGCCTCTTCATTTGCTGAACTCCTGGATCAAGTTTTCCTAACAGAACACAGACTTCAATAGAGGAGAATTAAAAAGCGGAAAAATCACAGGCTGTACTTCTTATTTTCCCTGAGTCTTTAGATCGGTGTCTATTGACCCTTTATCTAAAGAAAAAGATCGAATCTGCTAGAGGCCCACTGTCCTACTCTGCAAAGGATTGAATATGTAAGGGAGATGTGTGCCTCTATTGTGCAAGCCCAAGTCATCTGCTGCAAGACTGCCCTGTTTGCCCTTCTCTCAGTTTGAAATTTGGCTTAGAATTTTTATTGTTTAACCTTCCGACATTATTACAGTTTTGGTACTGTCCAAGTACTTTACACATTGCAATGTCCTAAGTTAAGCCAGTCTGCTCTGTGCCATAGCTACCAGGGGGGTTGAGATCCGGTTAATTTAGCAACGTTGAGGGTTCACCCTGACAAGGGTTATGATTATTCCTTGAGGTGTGAAGTCACCCAGCCCAATTAATCACATTTCTTACAGCATCAATTTGGTAGAAAACTGAATTGCCACTTGCCCTGTGGCATAGCTAATAAAGACTACAGACTAAGAACTATGTAATATTTGTGACCGATTTTTAGCCAAATACCTTTTATTTTTAAATAAATGTTGATTTGGATATGAAGCCAAACACTCTGAAATGCACAATTAAAAGCAAAAGTACATACCTTACAGTTTTTCCACCAGTACTTTCTCTTTAGCTTAGCAGCACTGGTCTCGAACTGTGAAGCTCCTGCTTGCAGCGCATCTGCACGATCATCCAGTTCAGACAGCTTCTGATCCCTCTCTAGGACCTTATCCACGTTAACTCTCATTATATCTACAACCTAGAATTTAAAAAGTAAAATGAGCGTTACAGAAACTATCGTTTTGTTTTTTTTCAATGAATCATTTCACTCAGTTTTCAATTTTAAGACCAGTGTGCTTTAGAACAAGTAATTAACTTTGCAGCACAAACAGAACAATTGGAAGACCTATGCCTACAAAGTGTTACATGAATATCAATATAAACATGCAGTCAAAATCCCACCTCTTATAAGCGGACTGCGGTACAAATGTATATAAAACTGACAGTTTTCCTTTACTAATTTCAATTAGTCTCTCCAATATGATTTCCTCTATAAGTATTGTCCCAGATTTCTGTAATGTGTGGGTGGGTGGGTGGGTGAGAAAATCGAAATGGTCGGTAATTCCCTAAACTGACATAAGACTTTTCATGTGAACAGACACCACGCCTGTCGAGCTGCTGTTGGAGTCATGACTGCTGTCAATGGGTCTGATGCATCTCAACAGGAGGAGCAACAATCAATGTATCCAAAGAGAACTGCCCAGGGATAGAGATTGTTGGTACCTGGTAGTAAAGTGTTGGCATTTGCCATTTGTACGAAACAGATCCAGGTTTGGTGCTCCCTCCTCAAGAGGTTTGATAAGTCTTCTGTAGAACTAATCTCTGAGCTTTAAAGAAGCTATGCAAAGCCATATCATAATTATTGGAGTATTTGAACAGAAAACATAGGTGCCTGCTCTGAAAGCAATTCCAGATCTTCAGCGTCAGTCAAAAAGGACAAGTTACTTACCTGTAATCCTAGTTCTCGTCCAGGGGTATACTAGTCAAAGTCATAAGCACTGAATAATCCCTGCCCACGTTCAGGACCCTGTAGCATATACAATAATACATGTGTATGTTTAGGTAAAAAGTACAGAGTACCTCCAAAATATACATGTATACATATATAAACATGCAGCCTATTATACCTCAAATAGGCTAAAATGCCAAAATTACTTGGGTGTTTCCCTTAAAGGAAAATAATCTCGAATATAAATACTGTAACAGAGAACATACACCCCAATAGTGTTTCAACACAGCCCTTTATTTTCAGAGAAAAAGGCAAGTAATAGCAGGCAATTAGCCCATAGGCAGCATAGATGAAAAAACATCACAGTACTAAAAAACTGGCCCCCTGCCTTTAGGGATTCCAAGAACCTGGACACCGTGCCTTTAAGACCTCCAGGAGCCCACTGCTCCCATCATGCACCACAGGTGACAGTTAGGTCAGTTCTTTTTTACGGTGTACTTCCATATAGGAACCAGGACATATGGTGCAAAACGCTGCTATACTGTCAATACTCGTCCGGGGAGGCGGGAGGGTTGCTTATGACTTTGCTGAGTATACCCCTGGAAGAGAACTAGGATTACAGGTAAGTAACTCATCCTTCTGTTCCAGGGGATACTCATCAATAGTCATAAGCACGGAATAGAATAGCAAGTCCATACCCACTTTCCCGCGGACGAGTAGCAGTGCAAGTACAGCAAAGATAACACTTTGAGGATGAATTTATCCAAACAGATCTCTTAACGAGGCTTGCCCGAACTGAGCATCTGCCTGCGTGTCAGAGTCCAAACAGTAATGGCGAGTGGAAGTGTGTACTGATCGCCATGTGGCCGCTTTACAAATCTCTGCAATAGGTACATTTCTAAGGAGAGCAGTGGTTGAGGCCTTTCCCCTGATGAGCCTTTGGTTTGCCCGGGAGGGACTTGTTGGCTGACTGGTAAGAAAGTGATACAAGAGACTATCCATCTAGAGATGGACCATTTGGAAGTTGCACAGCCAGTATTTATGGAACCATGGTTTACAAACAGGCGGTCTAATTTTCTCAACACCCTGGTTTTGTCCAAGTAGAATTTCAGAACCCTCTTAAGGGCTAGTGAATGAAGGGACCTCTCCAGAGGGTTCGAAGGATTAGGAAAAGACGTAGGCAGAGTGATGGCTTGATTAATATGGAAATCCGAGACCACTTTAGGTAGAAAACTCGGATGGGTTCTAAGAACCACTGTACGCATGAAAAAATGATATAAGGCTCTTTACAGCACAAAGCTTGAATCTCACTCACTCTGCGAGCAGAGGTGATGGCCACTAAAAAAGCAGTCTTCCATGACAAATGCTGCAGAGAGGCTTTGTGAATAGGTTCAAATGGGGCACCCATCAATCTAGCAAGAACTATGTTAAGCTCCCATGGTGGAGACGGGGCTGTGTTCGGAGAGTAGACCATTTTTAACCCTTCAAGAAAATCCTTGACCACGGGAGTTTGAAAAAAGGAAACCTGCATAGGAGACTTTCTGTATGCTGTAATAGCTGCTAGATGGACCTTTATAGAGGAAAATTGAAGGCCTGATTTGGCCAGGTATAGCAAATATGGTAAAATCACCTGTTCTTGACGCCTAATGGGATCATGACCATTATCAATGCACCATAAGTAAAATCGCTTCCATTTGAAAGCGTACGATTGTCTGGTGGAAGGCCTTTTGGCTTCTTTAAGAATGTTCATACAGTCAGACGAAAAGTCTAAGTGCCCATATTGAAGGACTTCAGGAGCCATGCTGTCAATCGTAGAGATGAGAGGATGGGGTGGAACACCTTCCCCCCGTTCTTGGATAGTAAGTCTGGTCGGCATGGTAACCTCCTGTGCGGTACATCTGATAATTGAAGAAGGTCCGGATACCACCACTGACGAGGCCATTCTGGTGCGATCAGTATCATTCTGGTCTTGGCCCTGTAGAACTTGTTGATCACCAGGGGTATCAGTGGAATTGGAGGAAAAGCATAAAGTAATGTCTGAGACCATTTTATCAAAAGCGCATTCCCTCGGGACCCTGGTTGGTGAAACCTGGATGCGAAGACAGGGCATTTTGCGTTTGCCGCGTCTGCAAAAAGGTCGATGTCTGGAACTCCCCATTGGTGGAAAATGCCCTGAGCGGCGGCGTTGTTTAGCAGCCAGTCGTGAGCTTCGACGAAGTCCCGACTTTGGACGTCAGCCTGGACGTTGAGAATTCCAGGGAGATGAATCGCCGCAATGGTCAGGTTTCTTGCGAGAAGCCATTTCCAGATGGTCTGAGCCTCCAGAGAGAGGGGTCTCGACCGGGTGCCCCCCGTTTGTTCAGATAATGCATTATTGTGGTATTGTCCGTCTGAACCAACAGGGAACGCGAGTGGAAGGACGGGAACAGTGATTTGAGTGTGAGATGTACCGCTCTCAGTTCCAAGAGGTTGATGTGGTACCCTTGTTCTGTCTCTGACCAGAGTCCTTGAACCTGAAGAGGACCCATATGAGCGCCCCAACCTTGCAGGGAAGCATCTGTGACGCTTGTCTGAGTCGGTGGGTCCTGGTGAAAAGGAACTCCCTTCAGCAGATGTGATCGCTTCATCCACCATCTGATGGAATCCTTGGCCGACTGAGGGAGAAACACGGTCCTCCCAGCGACCCGATATCTGCGTCCACTGTTCCTCCAGAGATTGCTGCAGAGGACGCATGTGTAGCCTGGCGTTTAGTACGATGAAGATGCAGGATGTCGGAGCTCAGCAGCGAGGACACCCATCTGACTGTGGGAAGCTGAGAGTGGAGAAGATTGCAGCATTTTTCGTGGATTGAGGATAATCTCTCCTCCAAAGGACACACGCTTGCTCTTGCGGTATCCAGAGAAGCACCCAGGTAGTGGATCTATTGGGTCGGGTTGAAGATCGACTTCTTGTAGTTGACTTGCAGGCCCAGATTGCTCAGAACTTGAAGGCAGTATGAGAGAGGATTCTGAAGCAGAGTGGGTGACGAGCTTTTCAGCAGCCAGTCGTCCAGGTAAGGATATATGAATATCCTTTGTTTGCGAAGAAAAGCCGCCACTACTGCCATGCACTTCAAGAACATGCGGGGGGCTGATTTGAGTCCAAACGGGAGAACTTTGAACTGGAAAAGCTGGAGCGCCCCACCTGAAAACGCAGGAATTTCCGATGTTTTCTGGAAATCGGTATGTGAAAGTAGGCGTCCTGCAGGTCTATGGAGCACATCCAGTCCCCTTGGTGTAGTTGAGGAAAGATTTGGTGCAGAGCCAACATCTGAAATTTATCTTTGCGGATGAACTTGTTCAAAAGTCTCAAGTCGAGGATTGGTCTGTACTCTCTGGTAGGGCCTCTTTTCTGTACCAGAAAGTAACAAGAATAGATTCCCTGCCTTCGTTGCAGGGACTGCTTCTATGGCATCTTTCTGTAGCAGACTGTTTACTTCCGCTTGCAACATGTGGTGTTTTTGAAGAAACCTCTCTCGAGGAGGTACTGATGGAGGTGGGGATTTGAATCTGAGGAAGTAGCCATTCTGCACAATATTCAGTACCCTCTGGTCTTTTATTTTCTTTCACTCATCCAGGTGAAACATAATACTTTCCCCCCCACCCCCCACCGGAGGGGGTAACGGAGATGTGGGAAGCAAGAGCTCACTGTTTTGGATTGTTTCGTTGCAGAAGGTGATTGTCTTGCAGCTCCCCTTCCTCGACCCGGTCTTCTTTGATGGTAGCGAGACCTCGGTTGATGTTGTTGCTGTGACGACCAGTGAGGGGTTTGAACCCTCTGTTGGAAATAGAGACGGTCATAAGGTCGGTATTTATGCCGAAACTCCTTTCGTTTCTCCAGGCCGACAGCTTTTAGAGTGTCCAACTCGGTTTTCATTTTGGACATCTCATCATCTGCATGATATCCAAAGAGAGAAGTGCCATTGAAGTGTAGATTGACAATTCTCCTTTGCGCATTGGGTTACAGACCAGTGAGACGCAACCAGGCTGAGCGTCTAGCGCAAATGCTGTGGGAGTAACCATGCGCAGCCAGATCAGATGCGTCCATAGCTGCACTAATGACCTGGTTTGCAACCAAGCCCCCTTCCTGCAGGACTTCCTGGAAATCTTGCTGGTCTTCTTTAGGCAGCTTCTCAGTGAATCGGGCCAAAGAATCCAGAGAGACCAGTCATACCTCCCCAGAAGAGCAGAGGCACTAGCCACCTTCATTACAGATGCGTTGCACAACCTTTTGCCCAACGAGTCCATGTTTTTACGGTCCTTCTCCAGAGGGACTGCGGAGGATGTTGCTGCTGTACGAGTTTTCCTGGCTGCCGCCACTATGACCGGATCTGGAGGAGGATCTGATCGAAGAAACAAGGGGTCGTGATCCGGGGCCTTATACTTCTTAGAAATACGTGGGGGAGCTGAACCCACTGTAGCCGGAGTCAGAAAAGTGTGCATCACTGGTTCTAGCAGTCCTGGAACCAAAGGAAGTAGTGGCCTCACCGAGGATCTGTGGTGCAGCATTTCAAATATGACTGACGAAGAGACAGGCGGTGCCGACATATCAATGTTCAATTTGTTGGCACCCTGGCATAGAACCTCATTAAAAGTCCCTATATCATCAATTGGACACACTCTGGCTGGGGGTGTCGCAGACAATGTTGGTGAATAGTCTCTCATAGATTATCTTGAGGAAGTGGACCATGACGGGGACCTCCGTCTCCTTTTTGGAGTGGAAGAAGGGAGAGATCCAGATCATCCACGTGGTGTCCTGGATCAAGAACGTCGAGCCGATGAACACCTAGCTCTCCTTGGGGACCTGCGTGTAGATGCCCTCGTGGATGCAGTAGGAGGCGGCCCAGCCGAGACTCTGGAGGTAGAGTATGTTCCGGAGAAATTCGAGCACGGACTTCTGTGTGGAACCTTCCAGTGTCGGACACTCCCTAACCACCTTTGAGAAAGGTTGACAGGGGGAGTCTGCTCTCCCGGAACCGGAGATCCCTCCGGTGTGATCTGCACAATGTTAATGCCAGGAGAAGATGACACTTCCCTCGACCATATGGACTTCGACCTTTCTGGCACCGTAGGATTTTCTTCTCTCAACATCGAACGATGACCTCTCGCCGCCGACACAGATTGTGCCACCTTAGACGTTGACCGCTTCTGCGGCGAGGCATTTGGGGACTCAAGTCTGTCCTAGACGTCGGTCCCGTCGACTGTCTGTGGGACTGTGGTGGAGTCCTCGACGTCGACCACCTGTAGGCCTGCGGCGGAGTCTTCGACGTCGATCTCCTCGACACCAACTGACGAGACGGCGGCGATCTAGATGCCGACCTGTGTCTCGACGTCGACGGATGTTTTCTCAAAGTCGACCCCAACTTTGACGTCGACGGGTCTCTCAGGACCAACATACTTCAAGCCCGAAGTAGTATGCCTCGACGTCGACTTACGCTTCGGCGACTGAGGCCCTAGCCGCTTCAACGCGATCTGTTCCTAGACGTCGTTGCATGCCTTGCTTGCTTTTCCAACGTCGATCTCGACGCTGACTGAACAATCAGGGATCTGCTTACTTTTTGATGCTGGAGAAGCAAATCAATGCCGTTTTCTGTGTTTTTCCTGAGAGGAGGGCTCTTTGAAAGCAGGATTGCTCTCAAGGCCACTTTTGTAAGGTCCCTTTCCTCTCTCCAGTAAGGCATGTAGCTTTATCTTCTCCCTTTCATGAAGAGTTCTTCTGGAGAATTGCTGGCAGTAGTAACATTTCTCTGGATTGTGTGATGATGGTAAGCACACAATACAGACATAATGTGGGTCTGATTTTGCCATTTTCTTCCCACAGGAGGGACATTTGTTAAATAAAGCTGGCATTTCTGACAGAAAATAGTTCTAAAAAAATGTCAGAAAACAGTGAAAGTTGCCATCAGTCACAAACGTCGTGTAGAGATGAAATAAACCAATTTCTGACGAGAATTATCAAAAATTGACGAGCTCAATGCTTCAGGATCCTCACAGAAAGAGCTGGAAAAAAGAACTGACCCAACTGTCACCTGTGGTGCATGATGGGAACAGGGGGCTCCTGGAGGTCGCAAAGGCAAGGTGTCCAGGTTCTTGGAATCCTTAAAGGCAGGGTTCCAGTTTAGTACTGTGATGTTTTTTCATCTATGCAGCCTATGGGCTAATTGCCTGCTATTACTTGCCTTTTTCTCTGAAAATAAAGGGCTGTGTTGGAACACTATTGGAGTGTATGTTCTCGGTTACAGTATTTATATGTGAGATTTTCTTTTAAGGAAAAACCCATGTAATTTTGGCATTTTAGCCTATTTGAGGTATAATAGGCTGCATGTTTCTATATGTATGTTTTGGAGGTACTCTGTACTTTTTATCTAAACATACACATATATATGTATTTTTGTATATGCTCCGGGGTCCCGCACGTGGGCGGGGATTATTCAGTGCTTATGACTATTGATGAGTAACCCCTGGAAGAAAACTTTAGGTTATGTGTGCTTCTCAGCTTGTGTGTAGTTTCCATTTATCAACACTACGTTCTGTGAAGAGATCTAGGAAGCTTTCAGCGAGATTTGCATGCCTTCAGATTCAGAACACGGATATGAAGGTGGACTTTTTACAAGAGTCATCTACTTTCCAAAGATAAACCTGGGGAAGCTTCCTTGTTTGGCGGTGTGGGGGACCCTGGACTAAGTGGCCCAGTGAGGCAGGAAAGGCGGCGACTCCAGAGTTTGTGCCGGGAGGGCACATTGATAAACTGCAGCTGTTCCGCGTGCCGGGCAAACACCAGGCCAAGAGCGGCCTCGTCTACACCCATTAGCGGCTGTTAGAGGTTGGGGCAGGGCACCCATTTTTGTTTTCATCAGGTATGACCGAGTCGTATGATGTCGGTTGTTTGCAAGATGGGGAAAAGAAAATCAGTAGCCCTCCGTTGAGGTAAAGAGTCTTCTGTGACTCCTAGTATTGTTCGTTTTTAAACTAATGCCATGGGGGCCATAATTGAAGAGATTTGCAATGTAGAAGAGTGATTGATAAACACCCAACAGGCAGTGAAAGAGATGGCCAACAAGAATGTTTATTTGTCCTCCTCTGAGGAAAAGAGTATGGCACTTTCTCCATTAGGCCACTCATCAGGGACTTCTAACCTGTGTGCGCAAAACGCTTCGCAGTCCATTGAACCAGTGTCCCCAGTGGATAATCATTGACTGCCGCCAGCAATGAGACCAAAAGGTGTTGCCAAATCAAGTTGAGAAAAGGGTGGCAGGTTCACCTACGAGGTCATCCCAAGGGAAGAGGTTATAGAACAAAGAGGGTGCCAGCTTATCAGATCTCAAGTCTATGGCCATGTTTTGTTTTAAACAAATGTTGAAGGACATTCCCGACACTACTCTACGATCTTTGGAAACTTTTGTTAGAGACGCCTTTAAGATGGTTTTTAATAGAATTGACACCCTGCAAGTGATTGTATCGGAGGGATTAGAGTTGATTAAATCTGTACCAAGGCAAGGAGGTCAATAATGAGCTAATTTGTGGCCCCTGTAATAATCAACTTTGTGATGCCTTAAGGGCCCTGAGGGAAAGACTTGTGGGGAATAAGTTTGAGCCTGCAAACAAGGCATATGGAGGGGGTTACTCAGGAGGAGGGGGCTTTTGCCGGTCGTGATAATGACTCGGACCACGGATTTTGCCATTCTAAGAAGTGGATGCCCAAATTACATCAGATTTCCTTCCTACAATTGCCTCCGGAGGTTACCCCGTATGTGATTATTTTAAAGGGGGTTCCTTGCTAGTGGCAGATCAAAAGGAGGCGTGGAGTGAGTTAAAGAAAGTCAGACATTGGCTGGGTACAACAGTGGGTTGGAAGCATCAAATGAAATAATGGCTTGTGTGCCATGGATTGGGCCGGGCCCAAAAGTATGTAAAGAGGACTAAGTGGTGGTGAATTTTAGCTCAGTAGTTTGCAGAAAAAGCCCTTGCATTTTTATCTATCCTGTCCCCAAAAGATGGGGATTTCAGTGATGCCATTAGGATATTTTAATCGATCTCGTCAGGAATAACAAGTGACCTGGTACCTTAAGTACATAGGGGAGATGTAGCGAGATCTCCAAGTTGTGCTTATTCTCCTTCCACGACCTCGCAAATTAGAGTGAGTACACATAACCGTTACACACCGCTTACTGCTTGCCCCAATCAGGATGACAGGTGCTAGAGGGAAGCCAGGCTTTGGAACCAAATAACCCTGCTATGCTTTGTATACAAGAGGGGACAGTAAGACCAGACCCGCAAGAGTGAGGGGGTGTACATGGGGGTACAAGGAGAGCCCCTTCCAGATTCATGAAGCAATAAATTGGATGCATTTAAAGAAAGGGTTAAGTTCCTGTGTATGAATATATTCGGGGTCCGGTCCCAACTAGAAAACCCAGACTGCCGAAGTCTCATAAGCAAGTACCCTGTTTTAAGTTCAAGAAACATGGGCGATCGAACCCTTCCTCCTGGAAGGGTACTGCTCCTTCTGTAACCCAGTTATTAGTTCAAGTCATGGCAGGGCGAAAGGTGGGTTAGCTATTTTTCTATCAGTGACTCTTCCAAATGTTGTTAATCCACCACATTATCAGATTATCAGAATTAGGTGGAAGGGTATGTGTGACATCGTATTAATAGTACCAGGGCCATTGTGGTATACGCCTTAGCAAAAGATTTGAGGGTTAAACAATGAGGGTGAAGGGATGATATTTTATTCATGATACTTCTGGAAATGCATTGAACGATAGATAAAGCTTCCCAGGGGAGGAGAGTGGGTCGCATATGAATCTATGAAAGATTCCAATACTGGAGCACTATAGTTACAGGTAAGTAACTATTCCTACTCCAGTATTGGAACTTTCATAGATTTACATGCTTGAATCAGATTAAGGATCAGCTGAACAGCAGATTTGAGGTATAATCAATGCATAACAAATATAAGCAAATAATATGTATATAGGTAAGAGAACCCTGAGAACAAGGTTATGAAGAACACAGCAGCTAAAAAGGAAAATACATTTGTGGGTCTCTCCAACATAGAAAACCATGGAAAATGTGCGTAAAAAAAATAAATGGATGGTGGGAAGACTGGGAAGGCTCACCTTTATCAGAAAAGATGTTGAAGCACTGCTTGGCCCACTGCTGCATCACTGAACTGCAGAGTCCAAAAAGTAATTCTGAGTAAAGGGTGTGTCTGTTCTTCCATGTCGCTTCCCGGCAGACTTCAGAAATAGACACTCTAGCATAGAAGTAGAAAAAGTCCTCGTAGAGTGGGCACGAACCCTTGATGTCAAGGTCTGCCAACTTTCTGGCGACAAAACAATGCTGCTGGAAATCCATCTGGAAATGCTTTGAGAGTGGAAATCCTTTCCTTGGAACACTGTATGCAACAAATAGCTGACAGGATTTGCAGAAAGCTTTAGTCTTGGCCAAGTACAATTTTAGGCGGCATCACTTGACGTCTAAAGAATGAAGCGCCCTTTCCGCTAATGTTGCAGGATTTGGAAAGAGCCTGGAGAACCACTTGTTTATTCAGGTGGAAGTCTGCAGGGACCTCAGGAATGAATTAAGGGTTTGTATGGAGAATAACCCTTTAATTTCTGAATTGGAGAAATGGATCTTGTATGGTAAAGGCCTGAATCTCACTCACTTTTCTGGCAGAGGTCAAGCCAAGAAGGAGAGCCAAATTCCAGGAAAGAAATTTGAGGTCTGCTTTGTGGATGAGCTCAAATGGATCCTTCATTAGCCAACATAGAACAGCGTTTAGTTGCCACAAAGGAGGCGGAGGCCTTATGGAGGAAATGTATGGCATAAGCCTTTGAGAAACTGTTTAATGACTCTGGAAGACCATAGTGATTGAGAAGCGGAAGATTGCTGAAACGGGAAATGGCTGCCAAGTGTACTTTGATGGAAGCTAAACCGGACTGCACCAGGTGAAGAGGATACAGAAGAATTTCTTCCGGAAAGGAGGAGCGAGGCTGTACCTTAGCCTGGTGACACCAGATGCAGAATCAGCACGGGCCCTGGCTAGAATTTCTCTGCATTCTGATGGTATGTTCAGATGTTGGAACTCATGGAACTCAGGAGCAATGCTGCTAAATGTAGAGACTTGAGATCTGGATGCAAAACGTGGCCCTGGTTAATTGCCAGGAGAGTGGGGAACATTTTTAATCGAATGAGGCGCTTCTGATAGAGAAGAAGCAACTCCGTGAACCAATGTTAGAGTGGCAAAGATGGAGCGATCAGAATAAGTTTGCAAGGTTCTGCCTTCATCTTTCCGAGTAGTCTTGGGAGAAGAGGAATTGGAGGAAAGGCGTAGGCAAAGATGCCAGACCATGCAGTCGAAAAGGCATTCCCCCATGACCCTGGTTGGGGATGTCAGTTTGCATGAAACTGGCATTTGCGGTTCAGGGGAGTTGCGAAGATTTGGCTTGCCCCAACAGAGAAAGATGTTGTCCAGGGTGTGCTGCTGTAGATCCCACTCGTGGCACAATGTTGTCAGCCTGCAGAGAGTGCCTGCTAAGGTGTTTTGCTTCCCAGGAACATGTTCTGCTCGAAAACGCACCTTGTGTGAGATGGACCGATCTCTTATTTTCTGCGCTTCCTGCGAGAGCAGGTGGAATATTGTGCCACCCTGTTTGGGATGTAGTGCATCGTTGTTGTGTTGTCTGTACGGACAAGCACTGCCAAATTTTGAATCCTCAGGAGAAATGCCTGCAAGGCGAGATGTACTGCTTTCAACTCCAGTAAGTTGATGTGAAATTGACATTGGCCTGGATTCCATTGGCAGCCGACTTGGAGATCTTGCAGGTAAGCTCCCCACCCCTCCAGGGAAGCATCGGTCACGATGACTGCAGTAGTCAGGGGCTGAAATGCGAGACAGAATGAAAGATGTTCCTGCCTTGTCCACAAAGATAAGGCGCTCAACATGCCTGGCGTAATGTTGATGAGGTCGAAGGAGCCAGTTAGCTGCAGCCCTCGTTTGTCCAATTCTTCTTGAAGGAGACTCATCTGTAGGCGACAGAAGGGGACGAGAAGGATGCAGGAAGAAATCATCCCTAAAAGGGATTTGTAGTGGTGAACGGAAAGACACTTGTTTGGATGGCCTTTGCCAGTGAGAGGAGGCATAGTTGTCGCTCCTGTGTGGGTTAAGCTTTTGAGGATGCGGTGTCTAACCTGGTCTCTAAAAACGTCATGGTTTGTGATGGATGTTGGTTGGATTTGTCTTGGTTGAGAGTGAGACCTAGTTGTCTGAAGAGATCCATGCAGGCTATTGTGGATACCCATGCTGGTCGCTTGGACGGGGCCTTGACCAGCCAGTCGTCCAAATAAGGAAAGACTTGATGGTGGTTTTGACTGAGAAAGGCTGCCATGGGTGTGAGGCACTTTGTGAAGATACGGGGTGCAGATTTGAGGCCAAAGGGGAGCACCTTGAACTAGCAGTGGCTTTCAGCTACTGTGAACCGGAGATATGTTCTGTGGTTTGAATGAGTAGGTATATGAAAATACGTATCTTGGAGGTAGAGGGTGGTCATAAAGTCCCCCTGGTTTAAGAGTTGGAGAACCTTTCATAAAGTGACCATACGGAAGGACTGTTTCCTCAAAAAGGTGTCGAGGTTTCTGAGGTCTAGGATCCGTCATCACTGCCTTGACTTCTTGTGTATTAAGAAGAAACGGGCGTAGAAACCTTTCCCTTTTTGAGAGACAGGAACCATCTCGATAGCTCCCTTGTGAAACATTGTTTTGACTTCAAATTTAAGAAGATGGAGGTTTGTGGAGGGATGGCTGGAGTGGATTTGGTGGTTGTCTTTGGAGGAATTCCAAAGAATTTCCGAATTGGATAAGGTCTAAGACCCACTGGTCAGTGGTAATATCCTACCATTGGAGGAGGTAGTTGGCAACTTGCCCCCGAGACGGAAGGAAGGTGGCAGGGGAGTAGCCGAAGCCTGGGACGCATCATTGGTGACGGTTGGTATCCTTTCCAGATTGTCATGGCTTTTCTCTAGGCAGAGATCTGACATGAGGATTGCGGTGGTTGCCTCTGCTGATATTGGGGGTGATATGGTTGGGAGGAGGTGGAGTAGGAGGGGTACCAATATTATGGATAACCTCCTCTGTAGGAAAGTTATCCTCTTCTCAATGAGCCTCGAAAAGGCACTTTCTGAAACTAAGGTCCCTAAAAACTTAGCAGTATCGGTATTCGTCTTGATAATCTGGAGGGCCTCATTCACATGTTTGCCAAAGAGGGCCTCTCCATCGTAAGGTAGGTCCAAGATCTTGCTTTGACCCTCAGGACAGAAAGAGGTAGCTTTTAGCAATTGCTGACGCCAGAGTACTGCAGCACCTGCCAATTGCCTGAATCCAGTGGTAGCAATCTACATGGCACAATCTATGATTTTGCTGGATGTGAGCTCTCCCTCATGTAGGACTTTTTTGGCTTCCTCCTTGACATCCTCAGGTAGCTGGTCAATATAAGGAGCAATATCTGACCACATTTATCGATCGTACCTTCCTAGAACTGCAAAGGAGTTGGCTGCATTGACTGTTGGTGTGGACATAGAGGAAAAATGTTTGCCAATGGTGTCTAGACGCATCCCATCTTCATCTGGGGGTGCTGAGAGTGGTGCCAAGACTATGGAACATCGGGCGGTGGATGATGTAGGCGGGATTATGTTGTGGAGGTCCTTGTAGGTGTGGATGAGAAGTTTGAAGCGGCATCTTGTCTGTACGGGGAGCCAGTACAAGGTTCTGAGGTGGGGTTAGGTGCTGGTTCTTCTAGGGGTCAAGGATGAGTATTGCTGTGGTGTTCTGGATGGTCTGGAGGCAGCTGAGTAGATGCTTGGTGGTGTCGGCATAGAGTGCGTTGCTGTAGTCGAGGCGACTGGTGATGGCTTGTGTCACTGTTTTCCTGGTGGAGATGGGGATCCATTGGAAGATCTTGTGGAGGGTGTGAAAGCAGGAGGAAGAGGCGGTGGTGACCTGGTTCTTCATGGTTAGCTGTCAAGGTGGATTCTGAGGTTGCGTGCATGGTTGGAGGGCGCAGGTGCAGGGCCGAGTGCAGTGGGCCACCAGGAGTCGTTCCAGGGGGAGGGGTTGCTATCAAAGATGAGAACCTCGGTCTTATCAAAGTTGAGTCTTAAGCAGTTGGCTGTCATCCAGTGGGCAACGTTGGACATGGTGTACTGGAAGTTGGCTATGGTGGCGACTATGTCGTTTGTGAGGGGGGAGGATGAGCTGTGTGTAGTCGACGTAGGAGATGTGGAGTCCGTGGGTACGAGCGATGTTTTGGTGAGGCATCATGTACGTGTTAAAGAGGGTGGGGCTGAGGGAGGAGCCCCGGGGGACGCCAATGATGTTCTTGTGGTCGTAAGAGAAAGGAGGAATGTGGATCCTCAGTGTGAAGCCGGAGAGGAAGGAGGCAATCAAGCTGAGGGTGTCGTTTTAGATGCCAGAGTCTGGTGATAAGGGTGTGATGGGAGACTGTGTCAAAGGCTGCGGAGAGATCGAACAGGATGAGGGCCGCCGATTGACCCTGGTCGAGGAGGCATCTGATGTGATCTGTACCTGCAATCAGGGTGGTCTCGGAGCTGTGGCTGGCCCAGAATCCTGATGGGGAGGCGTCAGGAAGGTTGTTCTGCTCGAGCTAATCTGGGAGCTTGCAGTGGATGGCTTTTTCCAGGACCTTGGCAGGGAAAGGGAGTAGCGAGATGGGCAGGTAGTTCTTTAGTTAGCAGGGGTCGGCGGAGGGCCTCTTCAGGAGAGGCTTGACCTCTGTGTGCTTCCAGGCGGCAGGGACGGTAGTTGTCGTGATGTGTGTGTTGAGGATCTCTGTGAGGTAGACGCGGATTTCTTCTTTACCTAGGTTGTAGCTGTGGTGAAGGCAGAGGTCCGTTGGGGAGCCGGAGTGTACCGAGTTTGATGGTGGAGGTGTCTTGGGTTGAGAGCTGTTTCCAGTCGGAGAGTCTGCATCGTCGGTGTTTGCGTGGAGGTGGTTGAATTAGGTGGGCTGGGGGCAAAGTTAGTGCAGATGTCTGATCTTTTGATGGAAATAGACCGCTAGGGTGTCGCAAAGATCCTGAGAGGGATGGATTGCGTTCTAGGTGGCTGCTAGCCATGAGAACTCCGTCAATGGTAAAGAGCACTATGGCGTGATTGGCGCTGGCTTCGATGCAGTTGGTGGGGGAGACTTTCTTGGCTTCCCTAAGGTGGCGGTGGTAGTTGTTGAGGGCTGATCTGAAGGCATTGAGGTTGGGGGGTATTTGCTAGAACGCCAATGTCCCTCTAGTTTCTCGCAGTAGCGCTTGAGGATCTGGAGTTCGGGGGTGAACCAGCCGGCACGTTTTACGGGTCTGATTCCAGGGGGAAGGAGTCTTTGAGGGGGCAATGGTGTCTGCAGCCGAGGAGATCCTCTTCGAGAAGTTCTGGACTTTGAGCTCGAGGTTGTCGGAGGGGGTCGAGCATTGTTGCTTTGAGAACGGAGGTCCAGAGGTGCTCGTGACTCTGTTCCATGCCCAACGGGCCGGGTGGTCTGGTCGGTGGACATGGGGCACCAGTGAGGGTGAAGTGGGCGATGCTGTGGTTGGTCCAGGTCAGTTCGGTTCTGTGGGAGAATTGATTCTGCTACTGGATGAGAAGATAGGAGCCAGAGTGTGGAGACCAGCTGCGAGAGGTCAATATTATTCATGTTCTCCAGTAGAATGGTAGAGTTGGTGTCCTTGGGGTCTTCAAGGTAGAAGTTAAGGTCTCCCAGGAAGATTAAGTGTTCGGAGTCGATTGCCAGGGGGGCGATGAAGTCAGAGATGGCGTTGCAGAAGCTTGGCCAGGGGCCCGGGGGTCTGTAGGCGAGGGTTCCACTGATGGTGGCCCTAGCGTAGAGTCTGATCTGGAAGTTGAGGTGTTCCATTACCGGTCTGGTGTCGTCCTTCGTGGTGGTGCATTGGAAGGTGTCTTTGTGGACGATGGCAGTCGCGGTGTAGCAGCTTGTAGCTGGGGGGCGTTGCTGTGGCGATTTTGGGCGCCGATGAGGGAGTGAGCAAGGTTTCGGAGAAGATCATGGCGGGCGATGGTGGTTATGTTGTCCCAGACTTCCAGGGCGTGCTTGCAGAGGGTTTGGACGTTGAGGAGCATGCAGTGGATCTTCGGTTTGGCAATCAGCTGAACGGGGGTGGGTGTCAGCTGGTCGGATGTCTGCAGGAAGGGAGTCGCTGGAACGTGGGTGTTGAAGATGAAGCGGCAGTTATGGCAGGTGAAGGGACCTTCTGTTCTGGGCGAAGTGACGCAGCAGATGGCACCTCTCTCGAGGCTGAAGGACTGAAGTTCCTCAGTGGTGACGGATATGAGGGAGGAGGACCACCAAGGGTCCAGGCGCAGACGGGTGCATACGGGCTTGCCTTTGGCACGCCTGCTGCGCAGCCACCATAAGGTAGGCCCTGGGGGGTGGGAGGTGCCCAGGGGGGCAGGAGGCGGCAAGGCGGGAGAAACCAGCGGGAACGAGTGGCGTGGGAGGCACAGGAACAGAAGGCTGTCGGGGGGGGGCTGGGGCGCAACTAAACTATTCAGAAAAAGGCTAACTAATGAGGGACTGTGGGCACGCTAAACTATGCAAAAAAAAGGCTGACTATCGGGGGACACAAGCTAAACACAGAGGCACACAGGCGGAGAACCACAGAAAAAGGCAGCAGGCATGCGGCAACAAGGGGGGAGGGGGGGCGCTCAGGCCTTGAGTGCTTGACCTGTGGTGGAGGTGTAGGAGGCTCAGATACAGTTTTTGAAGACTGTTTCTTCTGCAGATGACAAGAAGACTCTTGTTCCTCAGGTTTGCTTGCTGAGTGAGAATCATGAGAAGATATTTTTAGAATATTTGCTGAGAGACATGTGAAGAGTCTCTCTGCCTTTTCTGAGATCTCCTGGAAAAAGATTCCTTGCTGTCAGTATGAGAGACAGGCTCCTTCCTAGATTTAAATTTTTGGAGCCATAAAAAGAGCCTCCTTTCCCGGTCTATAAGGGTCTTGGCAGAAAAGGTTTGACATACCTTACAGTCCGTAGCTTTATGACCAAGGTAAATGCTGTAGATGCAGTCTTGATGTGGTCATCTGTATATAGCTTCTTTTTCCCCACAGGTCGCACAGCCTCTGAAAGGAGCCTTTTTGCTTTCTCTGACATTACTCAGCCAGATTTAGTCGCAAGAAATAAAATACAGATATACAGGTGGAGAGTGAGCGTGCAAGAGTGAGCGTGCAAGAGTGCGCGTGAGCGCAGTGGAGACTCCCTAGCACGACATGCTGTAAAAAAATCTGAGGGACTGGAGCTTCTAACAGGAGTGTTCTAAAGGGTGATTTATTTCGATTGGTTAAAACAAAGTTTGGTCTCTTTTTTAAAATGACTGATAGGTTACTAAACTAAGAGGCCTAGGCCTTTTCTCGTCTATACCTTTCAGTCCACTGCTTTATTAAGGTATCGAGGGACTCCCATCTCGATGACGGGGAAGGATTAGAGCATGTAAATCGATGTAAGTTCCAATACTGAAGTAATGCAGGAGACTTTATAAAGAGGAATTGAATAAGCACAGGGATGTTATAAAGGAGGAGGCATGGGAGACACTCCAGAAGGCTAGTAAGGAGTCTGATTGGATGGTCTTTTGGAGCACAGTCAATGCTCTATTTTTCAGAGAGCGAGATTTCCAGTTAGTGGATACAGTCATCCCCCCAGAAGAGTGGGTTAAACACTTTGCAACTATGTATGCTTCAAAGGATGAGGCAGGGTGTATCCATGAGAACAGGGCCCAGGCTAGTAATTTGACCTAATGCTCGGTACCTTTGGAGCAGAGTAGAGATGAGGTTAAAGGTGCCATCAAAGTAGAAGGAAAGGGAAAGTTCCATGGCCAGATGGCCTACCCCTAGACATGCTCACTGACAATATTGATTTTTGGGCATTGCTGGTGACGTATATTAAAAGCTGTGGCAAAGCATGGCCCACCTCCCACATGGGGTCAGTCCGTGATTGTCACAATCTTTAAAAAGTGCAATAAGTCACAGCCAAGCTGTTAGAGGCCAATCTCCCTGCTGGACTCTACTTTTAAGGTGATGGGTATTATTCTACTGACAAGACTAGAGGCCTGGGTTGAAGATAAGAATATTATTTGCGACACTCAGTTTGGCTTCCAGAAGGAATTGGGGACTAGAGCAATGTTTGAATTTGTAGCTTCTAATTAGTGAGTATATGCTGGCTAAAAAGGGATCCCTATAAGTGGCTTTTATGGACTTGTCAAGCGCTTTTGACAATGTCAATAGTTGCAAATTGTGAGACCTATTGATGAACATGGTTGTACGACAGCCAATCATACAGCGCCTACAGCAACTGTATAAAGGGACCACTGCATGTGTTAGATAAGGAAGTAAGGGAGAGTGTACAGAGTTATTCAATGTGGAACAAGGAGTGAGGCAGGGCTGCATTCTAGCCCCTTTTTTATTTTCTTTATATATTAATTACATTGAGAAATGTTTGGCTGAGGGGGCTTGTGATCTGCCTCAAGTTGGGTCCCCGTCCATTGCCGGGTTGGCATCTACCTCCCTGCCCCTGTGATAATTTTGCATAACAAAGTACCTTACATTTATGATTTTTTGTTGTTGATTTTTTTTAGTTTTTATACGACACGAAGAAGAGAGGATTATGTCCTTTCTCAAATATTTCAATTTTGTTCAATGCAGACCAGCACTGGTATATCTTCAACAACAGCATTTGGAAACTATAGATCAATCTGTAGCCAGCTTTTTAGTACAGATTTAGAAATGTTTTAATGGGGTACAGGGGGATGCATTTTTTTTTAACATTGTGAACTTCGGTTAACGTATATTATTTTAATAGGGATGAAATATATGTTGCATGCATATATATATATATTCACTGAAAAAACCATAGGTTTTAGGGACAGTTATAGTTAGTTGGACATTGCACTCGTACAAAACCCGTGAAATTCCCCCGTTATAGTTAGTTCAGCTAACTATAACTTGCGCTCCGCAATGCACTGCTGATGACGTCACATATTACATCACTCATGACATGGTCAGTGACATCACTGATGACATCACTGATGACATCTCAAATGACATCACTGATGACATCATCCACGTGATAATCTGATGCACCTCCTCACACCCTAATATAACCTTTGATACACCCTCTCTAAATTACAGACTGCCATTCGCAAAACCATAGACACTCCAACACCAATAACTACATACCCACTCACTGATTCTTAGGTCTACACACACATCCACTCACTCACCCGTACAGTCACTCATACTTACGGTCACTCAGTACAGGACTATCATATGCACTCATACTCCTATATAGACACTCAAACACCGTCACTCATCCATAGAGGTACTCACACACCTAGTCAGTCATGCAAATAATTAAACACACTGCCATTTACTCACCTATACAGTTATACACACACACCAGCTCACTTACTCATACAAATACTAGCACATTCTTACGCTCTTATACAATCACTGATACAAGCACACACTCATCCATACAGTCACTCTCACAATCACACACTCTAGCTTATAGCTATTTATATACTCCAACACACATATATACTGCCTTTCACATATGTAGTTACTCACACATGTACCACTGGGACATACATTCACTCACTAACACTCTTACACACACTTACCCACCCATACAGTCTATCACAGATGCACTCTTGAAACCATCCACCCAGTGAATCACCCACTCACACATCTATGCACAGAGTCGCACACACCCCACCCACACAAACACTCAGGCACCCATACAGATACTCAGACAACCAATCAATAACTCGTATAGACACTCATGTAGCTATTCACAAACCCACGCAGCCACTTACACAGCAACAGACAGACGGATACAGACATTCACCCAGTTTAGTCACTAACCCATGCATTCAGTAAGATATGTTTAATCACTCACTTATAGAGTTAGTCACGCACCTAGTAAATCATCCATTCAGACACTTATACACCCACTCATTCTTCAATACGCCTTTCCCTATATATATTAAACATATTTAAACTTTACAGAAACACAGTCACTGGATGATGTCATCAGTGATGTCATTTGAGATGTCATCAGTGATGTCACTGACCATGTCATGAGTGATGTAATATGTGACGTCATCAGCAGTGCATTGCGGGGCGCGAGTTATAGTTAGCTGAACTAACTATAACGGGGGAATTTCACGGGTTTTGTACGAGTGCAATGTCCAACTAACTATAACTGTCCCTAAAACCTATGGTTTTTTCAGTGAATTTGTAAGGTTTTTTAAATGCTAATTTCTAACTATAACGTGTCTGTATCCGTCTGCTTGTTGGTGTGTAAGTGGATGCATGGATTTGCGAATAGCTACATGAGTGTCTATATGGGTTATTGATTGGTTCTCTGAGTATCTGTATGGCTGCCTGAGTGTTTGTGTGGGTGGGGTGTGTGTGACTCTATACATAGATGTGTGAGTGGGTGATTCACTGGGTGCATGATTTCAAGAGTGCATCTGTGATGGACTGCTTGGGTGGGTGAGTGTGTGTATGGGTGTGTTAGTGAGTGAATGTATATCTCAGTGGTACATGTGCGAGTAACTACATATGTAAAAGGCAGTATATATGTGTGTTAGAGTATTTAAATGGCTATAAGTGAGTGTGTTATTGTGAGAGTGGCTGTATGGATGCGTGTGTGCTTGTATCAGTTATTGTATAAGAGCGTAAGAATGTGCTAGTATTTGTATGAGTAAGTGAGCTGGTGTGTGTATAACTGTATAGGTGAGTAAATGGGTGTGTGATTAATTTTTGCATGACTGACTAGGTGTGTGAGTACCTCTATGGATGAGTGGCGGTGTGTGAGTGTTTATATAGGTGTATGAGTGCATATGATAGTCCTGTACTGAGTGACTGTAAGTATGAGTGACTGTACAGGTGAGTGAGTGGATGTGTGTGTAGACCTAAGAATCAGTGAGTGGGTATGTAGTTTTTGGTGTTGGAGTGTCTATGGTTTTGAGAATGGCAGTCTAATTTAGAGTGGGTGTATCAAAAGTTATATTAGGGTGTGAGAAGATGCATGAAATTATCACATGGATGATATCAGTGATGTCATTTGAGATGTCATCAGTGATGTCATCAGTGATGTCATCAGTGATGTCACTGACCATGTCATGAGTGATGTAATATGTGACGTCATCAGCAGTGCATTGCGGGGGCGCGAGTTATAGTTAGCTGAACTAACTATAACGGGGGAATTTCACGGGTTTTGTACGAGTGCAATGTCCAACTAACTATAACTGTCCCTAAAACCTATGGTTTTTTCAGTGAATTTCAAAGGTTTTTTAAATGCTAATTTCTAACTATAACGTGCCTGAAACCTATGGTTTTTTCAGTGAATTTCAAAGGTTTTTTAAATGCTAATTTCCAACTATAACGTGCCTGAAAACTATGATTTTTAAGTGAATTTCAAAGGTTTTTTAAATGCTAGTTTCTAACTATGCCAACAGAGGTAGGACATGTGAAGAAAGAAGAAAAAACGCACAGAAAGAAGCAAAAGATGTGCAGAAAGAACCAACAGAGGAGCAGAAAGAGGCCTTGTTGCAAAATCATCCTGTGCCCACAACTTTTTCAGACGGGTACTGGTGGTAACTGACTCTGACTAACCAGAGCCAGTGCACGTTTGCACAGTGGTGAAGGGAGGGGCCTGAGGTGACATGTGTGCAAACGCGGCCCGTGGCGCGTTTTAAGTTGCGGGATTAAGTCCCCTTGAATCCTGAGGGTCCCTGGGGTCCAACTAGCCCCCAGGTACCTACAGTTAGGACCACAGAGCTGAGTTGCAGAGAGGCGTTCCGAGGCCACTGACCTTTTTTCACCTCTCTGCAACGCACCTCTGTTGTGCTTACTGAAGGTACCTGGTGGGCTAGTTGGCCCCCAGGATTCAAAGGGAATTAACTCCCCAACTTAAAACGCACCACAGGGCGTGTTTGCGCACATGTCACCTGAGGCCCCGCCCTCCCTTCACCACTGTGCATACGCGCCCCGTGGCGCGTTTTAAGTTGGGGGATTAGGTCACCTTGAATCCTGAGAGTCCCTGGGGCCCAACCAGCCCACCAGGTACTTCCAGTAAGCACCACAGGCCTGCGTTGCAACGCCTGTAACAAATTGTGCAGTTGTGTTTAGGTAGTGAAGAGGGTCGTGCTGGGGGTAGTGTTTTAGGGTAGTGCAGTGGTGTTTGTGTAGTGTAGGGGGTCATGCTGGGGGTAGGTTTAGGGTAGTGCAGTGGTGTTTGGGTAGTGTAGGGAGTCGTGCTGGGGGAGTGTTTTAGGGTTGAGGGTAGTACAGTGGTGTTTGGGTAGTGTAGGGGGTCGTGCTGGGGTTAGTGTTTTAGGGTTTAGGGCAGTGCAGTGGTGTTCGGGTAGTGTAGGGGGTCGTGCTGGGGGAGTGTTTTAGGGTTTAGGGCAGTGCAGTCGTGTTCGGGTAGTGTAGGGGGTCGTGCTGGGGGAGTATTTTAGGGTTTAGGGTAGTGCAGTGGTGTTCGGCTAGTGTAGGGGGTCATGCTGGGGGTAGTGTTCTAGGGTTTAGGGCAGTGCAGTGGTGTTCGGGCAGTGTAGGGGGTCTTGCTGGGGGTGGTGTTTCAGGTTTTAGGGCAGTGCAGTGGTGTTCGGGCAGTGTAGGGGGTCGTGCAGGGGGTGGTGTTTCAGGGTTTAGGGCAGTGCAGTGGTGTTCGGGCAGTGTAGGGGGTCGTGCAGGGGTGGTGTTTCAGGGTTTAGGGCAGTGGTGTTCGGGCAGTGTAGGGGTCATGCTGGGGGTGGTGTTTCAGGGTTTGGGGCAGTGCAGTGGTGTTCGAGCAGTAAAGGGGTCATGCTGGGGGTGGTGTTTCAGGGTTTAGGGCAGTGCAGTGGTGTTCGGGCAGTGTAGGGGGCGGTGCAGGGGGTGGTGTTTCAGGGTTTAGGGCAGTGCAGTGGTGTTCGGGCAGTGTAGGGGGTGGTGCAGGGGGTGGTGTTTCAGGGTTTAGGGCAGTGCAGTGGTGTTCGGGCAATGTAGGGGTCGTGCAGGGGGTGGTGTTTCAGGGTTTAGGGCAGTGCAGTGGTGTTCGGGCAGTGTAGGGGGCGGTGCAGGGGGTGGTGTTTCAGGGTTTAGGGCAGTACAGTGGTGTTCGGGCATTGTAGGGGGTGGTGCTGGGGCTGGTATTTCAGGGTTTAGGGCAGTGCAGTGGTGTTCGGGCAGTGTAGGGGTCGTGCTGGGGCTGGTGTTTCAGGGTTTAGGGCAGTGCAGTGGTGTTCAGGCAGTGTAGGGGTCGTGCTGGGGCTGGTGTTTCAGGGTTACGGCAGTGCAGTGGTGTTCGGGCAGTGTAGGGGGTCATGCTGGGACTGGGGTTTCAGGGTTTAGGGCAGTGCAGTGGTGTTCGGGCAGTGTAGGGGGTCTTGCTGGGGCTGGTGTTTCAGAGTCTAGGGCAATGCAGTGGTGTTCGGGCAGTGTAGGTGGTCTTGCTGGGGCTGGTGTTTCAGGGTTTAGGGCAGTGCAGTGGTGTTCGGGCAGTGTAGGGGGTCGTGCTGGGGGTGGTGTTTCAGGGGGCAGTGCAGTGGTGTTCGGGCAGTGTAGGGGGTCGTGCTGGGGCTAGTGTTTCAGGGTTTAGGGCAGAGCAATGGTGCTCAGGCAGTGTAGGGGGTTGTGCTGGGGGTGATGTTTCAGGGTTTAGGGCAGTGCAGTGGTGTTCGTGCAGTATAGGGGGTCGTGCTGGGGGTCGTGTTTCAGGGTTTAGGGCAGTGCAGTGGTGTTCGGACAGTGTAGGGGGTTGTGCTGGGGGTGATGTTTCAGGGTTTAGGGCAGTGCAGTGGTGTTCGTGCAGTATAGGGGGTCGTGCTGGGGGTGGTGTTTCAGGGTTTAGGGCAGTGCAGTGGTGTTCGGGCAGTGTACGGGGTCGTGCAGGGGGTGGTGTTTCAGGGTTTAGTGCAGTGGTGTTCGGGCAGTGTAGGGGTCATGCTGGGGTGGTGTTTCAGGGTTTAGGGCAGTGCAGTGGTGTTTGGGCAGTGTAGGGTGTCGTGCTGAGGGGTGGTGTTTCAGGGTTTAGGGCAGTGCAGTAGTGTTTGGGCAGTGTAGGGGGTCGTGCAGGGGTGGTGTTTCAGGGTTTAGGGCAGTGCAGTGGTGTTCGGCCAGTGTAGGTAGTCTTGCTGGGGGTGGTGTTTCAGGGTTTAGGGCAGTGCAGTAGTTTTCGGGCAGTGTAGGCGGTCGTGCTGGGGCTGGTGTTTCAGGGTTTAGGGCAGTGCAGTGGTGTTCGGGCAGTGTACGGGGTTGTGCTGGGGCTGGTGTTTCAGGGTATAGGGCAGTGCAGTGGTGTGCGGGCAGTGTACGGGGTCGTGCTGGGGCTGGTGTTTCAGGGTTTAGGGCAGTGCAGTGGTGTTCGGGCAGTGTAGGGGGTCATGCTGAGGGTGGTGTTTCAGGGTTTAGGGCAGTGCAGTGGTGTTCGGGCAGTGTAGGGGGTCGTGCTGGGGCTGGTGTTTCAGGGTTTAGGGCAGTGCAGTGGTGTTCGGGCAGTGTAGGGGGTCGTGCTGGGGCTGGTGTTTCAGGGTTTTGGGCAGAGCAGTGGTGTTCGGGCAGTGTAGGGGGTCGTGCTGGGGGTGGTGTTTCAGGGTTTAGGGCAGTGCAGTGGTGTTCGGGCAGTGTAGGGGGTCTTGCTGGGGGTGGTGTTTCAGGGTTTAGGGCAGTGCAGTGGTGTTCGGGCAGTGTAGGGGGTCTTGCTGGGGGTGGTGTTTCAGGGTTTAGGGCAGTGGTGTTCGGGCAGTGTAGGGGGTCGTGCTGGGGGTGGTGTTTCAGGGTTTAGGGCAGTGCAGTAGTGTTCGGGCAGTGTAGGGGGTCATGCAGGGGGTGGTGTTTCAGGGTTTAGGGCAGTGCAGTGGTGTTCTGGCAGTGTAGGGGGTCATGCTGGGGGTGGGGTTTCAGGGTTTAGGGCATACAGTGGTGTTCGGGCAGTGTAGGGGGTCGTGCAGGGGGTGGTGTTTCAGGGTTTAGGGCAGTGCAGTGGTGTTCGGGCAGTGTAGGGGGTCTTGCTGGGGGTGGTGTTTCAGGGTTTAGGGCAGTGGAGTTCGGGCAGTGTAGGGGGCCTTGCTGGGGGTGATGTTTCAGGGTTTAGGGCAGTGCAGTGGTGTTCGGGCAGTGTAGGGGGTCTTGCTGGGGGTCGTGTTTCAGGGTTTAGGGCAGTGCAGTGGTGTTCGTGCAGTATAGGGGGTCGTGCTGGGGATGGTGTTTCTGGGTTTAGGGCAGTGCAGTAGTGTTCGAGCAGTGTAGGGGGTTGTGCAGGGGGTGGTGTTTCAGGGTTTAGTGCAGTGGTGTTCGGGCAGTGTAGGGGGTCGCGCTGGAGGTGGTGTTTCAGGGTTTTGGGCAGTGCAGTGGTGTTCGGGCAGTGTAGGGGGTCATGCACGGGGTGGTGTTTCAGGGTTTAGGGCAGTGCAGTGGTGTTCGGGCAGTGTAGGTGTTGTGCTGGGGCTGGTGTTTCAGGGTTCAGGGCAGTGCAGTGGTGTTCAGGCAGTGTAGGGGGTCGTGCTGAGGCTGGTGTTTCACGGTTTAGGGCAGTGCAGTGGTGTTCGGGCAGTGTAGGGGGTCGTGCTGGGGCTGGTGTTTCAGGGTTTAGGGCAGTGCAGTGGTGTTCGGGCAGTGTAGGCGGTCGTGCTGGGGCTGGTGTTTCAGGGTTTAGGGCAGTGCAGTGGTGTTCGGGCAGTGTAGGGGGTCATGCTGGGGCTGGTGTTTCAGGGTTTAGGGCAGTGCAGTGGTGCTCGGGCAGTGTAGGGGGTCGTGCTGGGGGTGATGTTTCAGGGTTTAGGGTAGTGCAGTGGTGTTCGGGCAGTGTAGGGGTCGTGCAGGGGCTGGTGTTTCAAGGTTTAGGGCAGTGCAGTGGTGTTCGGGCAGTGTAGGGGTCTTGCTGGGGCTGGTGTTTCAGGGTTTTGGGCAGAGCAGTGGTGTTCGGGCAGTGTAGGGGGTCATGCTGGGGGTAGTGTTTCAGGGTTTAGGGCAGTGCAGTGGTGTTCGGGCAGTGTAGGGGGTCGTGCTGGGGGTGGTGTTTCAGGGTTTAGGTCAGTGGTGTTCGGGCAGTGTAGGGGGTCTTGCTGGGGGTGATGTTTCAGTGTTTAGGGCAGTGCAGTGGTGTTCGGGCAGTGTAGGGGGTCTTGCTGGGGGTAGTGTTTCAGGATTTAGGGCAGTGCAGTGGTGTTCGGGCAGTGTAGGGGGTCATGCTGGGGGTGGTGTTTCAGGGTTTAGGACAGTGCAGTGGTGTTCGGGCAGTGTAGGGGGTCGTGAAGGGGGTGGTGTTTCAGGGTTTAGGGCAGTGCAGTGGTGTTCGGGCAGTGTAGGGGTCGTGCTAGGGGTGGTGTTTCAGGGTTTAGGGCAGTGCAGTGGTGTTCGGGCAGTGTAGGGGGTCATGCAGGGGCTGGTGTTTCAGGGTTTAGGGCAGTGCAGTGGTGTTCGGGCAGTGTAGGGGTCGTGCTGGGGGTAGTGTTTTAGGGTTTAGGGTAGTGCAGTGGTGCTTGTGTAGTGTATGGGGTCGTGCTGGGGGTAGTGTTTTAGGGTTTAGGGTAGTGCAGTGGTGTTTGTGTAGTGTAGGGGGTCATGTTTTGGGGAAGTGCAGTGGTGTTTGGGTAGTGTAGGGGGTCGTGCTGGGGGTAGTGTTTTAGGATTTAGGTTAGTGCAGTGGTGTTTGGGTAGTGTAGGGGGTCGTGCTGGGGGTAGTGTTTTAGGGTTTAGGGCAGTGCAGTGGTGTTTGTGTAGTGTAGGGGTCGTGCTGGGGGTAGTGTTTTAGGGTTTAGGGTAGTGCAGTGGTGCTTGTGTAGTGTAGGAGGTCGTGCTGGGGGTAGTGTTTTAGGGTTTAGGGTAGTGCAGTGGTGTTTGTGTAGTGTAGGGGTCATGTTTTAGGGTAGTGCAGTGGTGTTTGGGTAGTGTAGGTGGTCGTGCTGGTGGTAGTGTTTTAGGATTTAGGTTAGTGCAGTGGTGTTTGGGTAGTGTAGGGGGTCGTGCTGGGGTAGTGTTTTAGGGTTTAGGATAGTGCAGTGGTGCTTGTGTAGTGTAGGGAGTCGTGCTGGGGGTAGTGTTTTAGGGTTTAAGGTAGTGCAGTGGTGTTTTTGTAGTGTAGGGGGGTCATGTTTTAAGATGCAATGCTCCAATACCTGACCAGTCTGCCCTACATAAAACTGCAAAAATCTAAAAATAAAAAGTGTTTTGCACACTTTTGTCATTGGGCTATATGTGGGCTACATCTGGGTAATATTTGTGCTACATTTGGGCTCTTTTTTCACTGGTGGCCATCTTGGAAGACTTCTTTGTTATGAAGTTTCCTAATTTCTTCATTTACTGCAGTCTCCTCAGTAGGAAATGCTTTCATTTTTTTACTTTGATTCCATCAAGAAGGCATTCAGATGTCTCACATCTGCCATAAATTCAGAATGTTAGCACTCTAGTTGCTCATTAGATCACTGGAGTAAAGCTACTGCTCACCAGGGAGTTAACTGGCAGTCTGCTGCTGGTATTGAAAGTGATTGTTTCAGTCTGCATGTCAGAATTTTCTAATGAAATAGAAGAGGATTTGAGATCTCACTTAAAACATGCCCTAATTTTTCTTTCTGCAGCACTAACCATAATTTCTATTTCAAAAAGAACCCCTCATTTTGTTCTTTTAAATTAAATGTTTTAAGTGTTACTGGTTTATTCCAATCAAGATGGCTTCAGGTGTGCCATACTTTTGTCATAAGTAAGGCTGTTAGCGCTCTAGTTGTTCTTTAGAACACTCTGGGAAGCTGCAGTAGAACACAAAGGCATCAACTGGCAGGCTGCTCCTGTTGAAATATAACAGGAAGATATTTGAGATCACACTTGAAACATGTCCTAATTTTTCTTTCTACAGCACTAACCATAATTTCTATGACAAAATGAACCCCATCATTTTGTTCCTTTTTAAATTAAATTGTTTAAGTGTTACCAGTTTATTCCAATCAAGATGGCTTCAGGTGTGCCATACGTTTGTCATAAGTAAGGCTGTTAGCACTCTAGTTGTTCTTTAGAACACTCTGGGAAGCTGCAGTAGAACACAAAGGAATCAACTGACAGTCTCTGCCCTTGTTGGATGTACATGTTTTACTGAGAATGTCAGACTTCATTCTCACATGAGTGAGAAAGTTAATGTGAATTTACAGAAAATATGCTCTCATTTTAGCTTCTGGAGCACCTTCCAAACCTCCATGGGACAAGCATGAGAAAATAGTGTTCTCTCAAACATGATTCATGATATCCCAGCAGAAGGTTTTTCACATGGTAAAATCACCTTAGAATACACCACAATTCCTAAAATTAGTATGGTACCATCAACAAATAAATTCTAATGTAACTAAAGCCTGTTATCACCCTTTATAGTTCTCCTTTTGGTGACCCTCAAAATCTTCTATTCACTACAATGCATTTCAATGAGGTACTATCATTTATATTGGTCCCAAGATGGCTGCCAGCAATTCCAGGATGAAGTGCTGACAGCCAATCAGATCTCACGATGACATGTGTGGTTAGGCTCCGCCCAGATATATATGTGACTTTACTTTTGATTTTCTCAGAACTACTGAACGGATTTACACCATTTAAGCAAAAGGTACGACACTGAACCAAGGGCTACCTCTTTGCCAAATTTGGTGTAATTCCATTCAGCAGTTCGGGCTGTAGCTGCGACTAAAGGTTCCTATGGAAAAATGAATGGGGAAAATGCGTTTTGGGACCCCCTTTTTCTCGGCCCCCGCTTGACGTATCACCCCGAGACTTTCAGGATAGGAGCGGACCGGAGCGCCCCAACAAGTTGGAAACTTTCGCGAAGATTCGTCAACCGGCGCCAACGTTATTTCAAATAGAATGTCGCGGATTTCCTATGGATAATAGGTTTTAACTATAACTATCTACTGGCGACCGCCAGTAGATAATAAATATATATATATATATATATATATATATATATATATATATATATATATATATGACATCTCTAGCTAAAAAACCTAGGCTACAAATATTATACATATTTTATTGGTTTCGAATCTGCTGCTGCCTCCGAAGCTGGTACTGTATATATTACATGACAGTAGGGATGGCGTTTGTCACAGGATGAATTGGTCTTATATAATTCATGTTCTTACTGATTGTACATTATGATTTTTTACTACATTTGTTTTATCGTACTTTTATGGTTTTGAAACCGAATAAAGTATTTTGATTAAGGATATCTGGCAACCACTGCTGGACTATTTATTATCTATGGATTGTCCTACAGACATTGAAACATCTGGTTAAACATTTATTTTTCCTGTGCAAGACACTCCCCTGTACTGCTCTATGATGCTCGATGTATTGTTCTGCCTTTGAAATGTACCTTGTCTCTATAGTTTCTTCTTTTTTACGTCTCTTATTTCTTTATCAATTCTTCCATAGTACCTGCTGTACCCCACATGTAAACGTCATTTCATAATTTTAATTCTTGGCTTCATTGTATGTACTTGTTCAACATGATAAATAAAGCTAAAAAAAAAAAAAAAGTATTTCAATTGATTGATAAGCCTGTAATGGGTGTTCCCAAACCCATCTATGGTGCATCTATGTTTATTACCTGCAGCTCGGAGTTTGCAGAATGTCAAGTAACAGACTGTTTGGTCCACCACTGAAGTATGTGCAGAACCCTTGGAATCCCAAAAACCAGATACTCTCACGCTCCACTCACTTATGTCCTCTGATTCACCAATCACTCCTCAAGGTTGCATGAGCAGCCTTGCATTTAGAAACACTGCTATATGAGATGCCATCATGCTCAACAATTTCATGGCTATTTTCTCTGTCAGGCAATGTGGCACCTCCAAAGGAGAATTCATGTTCAGAAGTGGCTGCACCAGTTATGGTGTGGGTTAAGATTTAGCTTCATTGGAATAAAAAAAAAAAAAAAAAGATTATGGAATTGTAGCGGCTGGAGAGGAGACTTTGGTACACTGACTGTAAAACCCATCATCACAGAACAGCTTACTTTGTCTCAGTCTGTCACTGATAAAAGGTCTTCTTCACCAATAAACTGTCAAGCTTTGGGTAAGCAGGAATGGACTAGTGATGCAATGAGCTGTCATCATAGTCAGACATTTAGTAAACACTCTTGGAGCAGACTTTATCCCAAACTGGAGATCCTTGCAGTACTGTTGTGCAGGTTTTTGAGATTTGTAAATAGTCAAACTCAAATCCAGTGAATATGAATTTTCCACTGGTGAAGCAAAGGAAGCAATTCTTGCAGTATTGCCACCACGAAGAGCACTGCTGGTACAGATAGGTTCTGAGCACAGAAATCCAGGTTGCAACCTAGAAGAGCCTGAAAACCAACACTGCGCTGTCTGTGGCAGTTGCTGCAGTTCTTTTGTATTGAGACTTAAGACCCTGCTACAGAGGAAATTGTTTTTGAGCCGAGGAAGCGGAAGAGTTGTTCACGATTTCAATGGAGATTGCTCTAAAGGAGAGTTAAGATTACAGGCAGTGAACTTTTACTTCCCCCCCCTCATGGGATCTCGAAAGATTATCCTAAACAGTGAACAGAGTAGCAAGCCCATCCCTTTAGAAGGCGGATAGTGTGCGACTAGCTGCTGATGGAGCTGATCGTACTTGTGAGTTACTGGCCTGGCCCGTAGCCCTTATGCAAAGCCCAGCAACATCTCAGACCCTATCACACACAAGTCACAAAAAAAGGACCATCCGTGAACTTGCTCCAGTTACTTCCATTCAGTCATGGACCCAGACTAAGAGCCACATGATGAATGTAATAAGGTTTTGCCCCCTAATACTACTGAGACCACCTCTCAACTTAATAAAGTGATGCACTGGTTGTCCACTAAAATCGATTTAAACTTTGCTATGATCAGGTTATGCCTGTGAGGCAAATTCCCTCGGCTGGTCCATCACCTAAAAGCTATCAAGAGGACTGCAGTTGTTAATTTTAAATATCCTGCAGAGGTAAGCAAAAATTCTCCTTAAATGTAGCTTTCATGACTCTTGATGATTTAGTTTAGATTGTTTCACTGGGCTTTTATTTTAAATATTTTCTTTTTTTATATAAACCCTCCTCCACACCAAATGTATCCGATTCATGTTCTATATTTAACAATGTTTCTCAGCCTATTGCATCCTCGTTATTTTCCACTGTACCTACTCACAATCGCTTTGCGGTTCTTAATTGCTTAGATCACGACTGACTTCTTAACATATGCAGTACCATTTGTTCTGATTCTAGTATGCATTCTGCGTCGTTCCCATCATGGATAATGTCCTCCTTGTTCTGATTTTTCTGTCCGATCTGCTAGCCTGGTTTGCCATTGTTGGTTGGAACATAGCTGGATTAGCCTCTAAACAGAGTTTGGTAGATTGGTTGTCCTATGTGACAGACTTTGACATTGGTAAGTTTCAAGCAACATGCACTGTATTAGATGCTGTATGTGATGGGTTTTTCGGTTATTCCTTGCCCACTTCTCAATGAACTTTTGGGTGTGCTAAGGGGGGTTGAGAGGGGACTTTCAACCTGGTTGAGGGTATCTCTTAAATGCTCAGAGTGGTCATAGAACATACCACTCAGGTATGCAAGTATTTCTTGTTTCTTGGGAAAATGTTTCAGTTCCACTTGTTTAATTTTACACTTTGAAACAGTTTTTCACTCTGCAGTGTTAATTTTAATAGAATTTTTAATATAGTAGACAAATTGTCTACGTCTCGTTGACCATCCCTTACCTGCAACTCAATTGATCTTGGGCGGCGATTTCAATGCTAAAATTGGGTCTAATTTAACTCTTCCTAATAATTTCTCTGTACATGAGACGAATTCCTTTTCACCTGATGATTTCCGCAGAGTGGTACTGTATAGCCTTATAATTGAAAGTGATCTAGTTAGTGTAAATTAGTTTAATTCAGATCATGCGAGCATTCCAACTTGTGCAGGTAAAGGCTGTTCTATTGTCGTTTACATTTTGTAATCTAGGGGTCTGACTAACTTTGCTATGGAAAAAGAGTAACCATTTTCTGTAGAAATAAAGCTTGGGTCCTCAAAATCAACTTATCTGGGAAGGTGGTATAAGGCTGACTAACAAAGAGAGCCTGAAGCTCACTCCAACATCTAGATCAGTGTTTCCCAAACTTTAGAACCAAGTCCCAAATTATAGAACGTCAAACTTTAGCACCCAACCTAGCTTTAATGGACGAAGGCGGCGATGTTTTCAATGTAACTAAAGCATAGTGTGGTAACGCACTATCATCTTCAGACAGCACATTTTTCACTGAAATGGACACTAAATTTGCACAGACATTCAGTTTTAGTTTCTGAAAGAATTCTAACCACAGGTTCTTCACCTTAGAATATTCCCCAAGCGTCAGACTGGAGCAGAAATATCTTGAGCAGTACCTCTGAGCGCTGGTGTCATCGATTGGCTCTGCATCGGCCACGCCAGAAGTGACATGTGCAGTGCCTATATAACAACCACTCTGGCGTGCTGACATTAGTTCCTTGCTTTACGCATCAACAGCACAGTTACAGAGAGCTACCTAGATCACTTTAAGACCACTTTTCTTTTTTACTTTTTGTCAACCCTTTTTGAGCAATTTGCTCCCAGTGTGCTAGGGTTATGTCCCCCAACAAACCTATGGGTTTTAAACCTTGTGGCAAATGTCACAGCAAATGTCTGTCTGATCCCCCATTTGGTCTGTCTCTAGTGCCTGGAGATTCATGAACGAACAATGAAGATCCCGGCAGCGCAGCAGAAGGTGGCTCTGCATAGTTACCGGTCCCGCTCCAGAGGGACATCTCGGGGCTGCTCCCAGAGTCGTTCCCACAGAATTTCATCTTCCCAATCCAAAACGTTTGAGGAAGTCAGGTTAATTTCAAGAAGCACAAGAAGTTGAAGTGTTATTCAGCTTCCCACCTAGCTTCCGCATTCCTACGCTTTTTGAACACCAGTGTGGCACTGGTGAGGCCAAAGAGGAGCAATCTATGCAACAAAAGGGCTAAAAGGCCTGCTGGGCTGAAGGAGGAGTCTGACACTAGTGGAATGGAAAGCCCCTACAATAGTCCGGAAGAGGGCGAAATTGCGGATGGAACAGTCTTGTGGGAGCAAAAAGGCCCAAGGAACGCGCTGTGGCTCTGCTCTCCTTGAAGCACTCCAAAACAGAGTCTGCTTTGTTGCCTAAAATGCTAGAGCAATCAACCGGCATGGCCAAAAATGATGCCTGGACAGTCCCGGAAAAGCAGGTAGAACTCATCCAAGCATAGTGCCGAAGAGCCACATTTGTACACATGGCATGTCCCAAACAATCAGTTGTGTCCAATCCAGATTTGATAAGTTTTGCCGAATTATGGCCATCCTGAATAGCCTTGGTAAGGGACGCTCAAAGGTCAGCCAGAACAGCTGGTAAAATTGGTCTCAGGTGGCATGGAATAGCAGCTGAGGAGGCAGCTAGAATTAACTTCTCAGAGCAAGGCTTGTGGAGGAGAAATTCAGCTTACCAAATATCGATTCATCTGGACTCAGGGTCAGGAGAAGTGGTAGCAAAGTCATTGGGGTGGACTTTGCTGGTGGATGCCTATACAATAAGACTAGCATTAGGTGCTGCGTCAGAAAGGTAGTGTCACTAGGAGGTGGGCAATGGCAACAAACATCTTGCCTATCAATGGGTGCCCCTCACCATGGTTATGCCCAGACGTCTAGAAGAGTCTGTAAGTGCCTCATTGAATGCAAAAGCGAACAAGCATTTGCAATGCAATAGGTCTCGCATTTACGCGACTTTGAGCCATTAACATTGCAAATGACAATGCCTTTTATTTTTGTTTTCGTTTTTAAAACATAACTAAAAGGCATTGTCATTTACAATGCCAATAGCTTAAACTCGTGTAAATGCGAGACCTATTGCATCGCAAATGCTTGTTTTAGTCTATAAGCACTATTTTCTTTAAATAGTTTCTCCTTCTGCAGGCACGACATGCTTTCCTGCAACATTCAGCGCGCCATGCACGCTTTCACTTTCTAAGCAGCCCACGATAATGGCGGCCTCTTCTTTGAATGGGTCTTGTATTTACAAGTGTTTGAGCTATTGGCATTGTACATGACGATGCCTTTTATTTATGTGTTAATTATCAAAACATAAATAAAAGGCATTGTCATTTACAATGCTCATAGCTTAAACTCTTGCAAATGCAAGACCTATTGCATTGCAAATGTTTGTTTTATGCGAAATCATTCTTGCATTCAAAATGGACACAAGGAAGCATTCATGCCAAAATATAGCCCTAAATGTCAGTTTTACATTTTGTGTAATTTTTGCAGTTTTACATAAGCAAATTGTGCAAATATTGGCCACTCCTATATTAAAGCAGCCAAAGAACGGAGCACCCTGTGACAGCAGTCTATTCAAAGGGAAGTGTATGGCACCAGGCCACGCATAGATCACTGTATTACACCACCCGAAAAGCACTGTATGACATCAGCCCATCAATGCAGTACTGTAAGACACCAGTCCATCCACATAAATTAGTATAAAGCCAGCCAAACCACAGAGCACCCTGTGACACAGCCGTTTCATAAGGCCCCGTATAACTCAGATCATCCATGGGGCACTGTATGACACAAGCTATTAGTACAATAAAAAATGCAGCCCCCCCCCCCGGCCCCCCCCCCCTGGTAAAAGAGGGTGGGGGAGGGTGCGAGAGAATCAAGCAGCAGTCTGAGGCAGGCAGTGACATCTGTGTGAAGTTCGTCAGATGCATGAAGGCCATCAGAAAAGCTGTCCAGAGCTGTTCCCAGCTGTGAACTCAGGGGCCCTACATGCTTAGGTGCCTCCCCACCAGCTTCACTGGTAAAAGTAGCCCTGTGCTCTTTATATTTAAGCATTGTAGTGCCAGAGTTACGCTCCAATCAGCTTATCACCTCACCCTTTCCCAACTCGTCATACAGTTAGGAAAGGGTAGGGTGAAGGTAGGATGGAGCTATGTGCCTGCCACAAGGGTCAGTGAAGCACCAGGAGCTGAAACAGAAATTATTTTGTCAGCTGAGGAAAGGAAAAAACTTTCAAATTTTGTGTGCAAGAGCGCAGGTGAAAGTCTGTGTGTGAGAGACAGTGTGTGTGGCAAAAGTGAGTGAGAATGAGCATGAGTGAGTCCATGAGAATGAGTGAGAGCGCATACAAGTGAGTATGAATGAATGTGTCGGAGAATTACAGGGACAGTAACAGAATGAGAAGGAGCGAGCGGAAATAGGCAAGACACACTGAGAATGAGAGAAGGTGTGATCAAGTGAGAAAAAATGGAGCAAGTAAGGGTAAGAGTGAACGCAAGTCCCAATGAATGAGTAAGAGTGAATGTGAGTGAGATAATGAAAGAATGTGAATGAGTAAGAGTGAATGTGAATGAGAGTAAACGTGAGACTAAATAAGAGATTGAATGAGTAAGTGAGTAAATGCCTATGTGTGAGCGAAAGATGCTTGTGAGCCTACTGCTAAGCCTGGCATACTGGAGGTAATTCTCGCATATGAGGCACTCATTAAGGGGTGCGTCAAAGCCGTTTGAAACTGGAAAGTTCGGTACAAATATTTAGTACGTCACGGCCAACCAAATGCTCTTCGTCGTGTAGGTCTGGTGCGAGGCTCGCAATCGTTGTTTAAAAAGGTGAATCTGAACCATGGGAGTAACGGGCTGCTGTGTTTACCTCGTCGCTAAGCAGTGCGTCTACAAATCGAGCGAGGACTCCCCGAACATATGCAAGACATGTAGAGAGTACGGGGTCTATAGATGGTACACTTAGTGAAGGCTCTGAAGCCCGCGAGCCGCCGTGCGTGTGCACATCTGCTGTCGGGCGCCGGGCGACGTCAGTTGCGTGGGGCATGGGCGGGGCATGGAGCGCGCGGCCAGAGGTGTCCGGGGCTCCCGTGAGCTGAGGGAGCCCCGTGTGTTGGAGAAGCGAGGCGGGAGCCCACCCCGCAGAGGGAAGTCCGGCGGGAGCCCACCCCGCCTTCGTGAATGCCGCATGGTGCGGCCGGAGCAAGAATCAGCGCAGAGTCCCCACAAGAGCCGGTGAGTGGGGTTGAGAGGGAGGCATGCTGGACGCCGCGCCTGGACAGGAGATGTGCACGCGTATGGTGCGAGCAGGAGTTGTGATAACGCCGCGAGCCGTACGCATGCACATCTCCTGTCTGTTAAGCTTTGGCACAGACAGTTGATGTGCACGTGTACGGTTTGCGGCGTTATTACAACTTCTGCTCGCACCATACGTGTGCACATCTCTTGTCCAGGCTGTGCACATGTCCTGTCCCCCTTCCGACCCAAGTCGACGACAATAGATCTCGCATAGCGATAGGCGAGACCTAAAAAGGGGCTTCCCTCGGTGGCAATTCCCAGCGGACACAAGGTCAGTATTAGGTGAAGCCTCAAGCCCATTTGGCATACTGGCACTCCTCCTAGCAGCTCGCTTTGTGTCATATTGGGGAGCATAATAGTAAGTTTACAGGATTTTTTGGAGTGGCAACAGCCAGCAACTGCCTTACCTTTTAAACAAATTCCAAACACATTCTATAGCCCATCACGGTTGCCATGGTGGTACAATACAGTAATTTCTGGGTTCAGAACCCAACACAGTTCTATAACATAACAGATAACATCACTGACATCTGAAAAGCTGCACTCATAACACTGTATGTGGCTGGGCACGGGTTATACTTACTTTAAGGCATGAGTTAAAGTTACTGGAGATAACTACAACTGGTGAATTTAATTGGTATTGTTAGTTGAAGCATACTGTTTTAAACTGACATTTTACCCAACTATAACTAGTATAATGTGTGTCTCTCTATCTCTTGCTCTCTCTCTATATATATCGATATGTCTTATCACGCGCTACGAGAAAGAAGCGGCAGTGGAAGAGCTGTTGGAGAATTTGCCCACCATCACGGATAACAGTAGAGTCAAAATACCTACGAGTCTCACTGGCAGCAATGGAGAGAGCATGGACTAAAGCCCTAGAAAAAAATATGAAGAGTGAAATGACAAAATGGTGGGAGATTAAGCCATTACAGAAGTATCAGGAAGTTGGTCAGATACCACGCAGCTTGCGCATCATGTTAGCACCCAGCTTCGAAAATCCTAATCCTCTGATGCTGAAGGAGTGGGCAGAGAGCAACCTAGATGCCTCAATGAGACTAGTATGCATATTAATTAAATACGCCAAAATTGATTGTGAGGCAATTCTAAAGGAAATTGAAAACATCAATAAAGAGTTGGATAAATTTGAACAGAAAGATTTCATTTCTAAAAGTCGCAGTGAAATTAAGGATCGGCTTAAAAAAACAGGAAGATATCATAAAGTCAAGGAAAGCATATAAATTAGAGATAAAATGGACTACGAAGTGAGACAAATCTTCACCTTCTCTAGGAAATTTGATTCTATCAAGAGAGAACTTCGTTCCAATTCCAACATAGTCAGACAAAATGAAAATCAATGCACAGGCCATCGAAACAGCGTCAGCTTCTGATACTAGCTCACTGCCGAGTGAAACAGATTCGGAAGATGGATGACCCACTACCAGCAATCGAGGTGAGGATTTGAGCAATTGAACCTTGGCGAAAGAGCTTGATTTTTTACAGCAAGACCGGAGACAAACATTACGACCGCAGAATCAAAACTTCTCACAAGGCAAAGGAGGAACCAAAGACGGCGAGGTAGGAGGAAGCTCCTCAAATACAAGAAACAAGAAGCAACAAAACTACAGATGGAAAAGGAAATAAAGACCAATGACCATTCTGTCATCAACCTGTCTGACAGAGCTTAAGCAAGCTGAGACTCAACTACTGGCACTAGGTCTCACATTTTGCCCGGAGAGCAATTTTAATTATAGTCAGACAAGAATCGATGTGTTAAAATTCGTAAGGAAACTCAAGCTTATCAAATATTATAAGATCAAGCAATCGGCCAGTCACACAAATAGTGAAATACCATCAAATGACAATAGCAGTGATAAGCTTCAAGTGGCAGATGCTTCTTTACTTCGAACATTACAAGAACTATCCAATGAGGAAAGAGCAAATAGTTTGCCTGTTTCGACTCAAAATGCATTACGAGAAGAAGGAATTAATCCATCAGCATCTATCAAAAGCCCGTTTAAGCTTCCTTCCACATTCATGCCTATGATGCCACAAGATGCAATGGACATTTTTCACGATAGGATAGTGGATGAAATCAAAAACCTTCATAGTCAAACATGGTCGACAACTAGAAAGTACAAATTTCTTGAGAAACAATATTTCAATTGGATGACAAAACTACAGAATAGTGTAACAATAGTCAAACAAATCGGATAGAGGCGGTAACAGTGCTTTGGCGCCAAACTGAGTATCAACAATAAGCCTACAGACATTTAAATGATCCTGCCTGCTATAAAAGATCCAGTATGCAACAAGTTAAGAATTACCAAACTGCTTAAAGATGAACTTGCTGGTTGGAAACGCAAAGGCCTTATATCAAAAGATGAGCTCCTCTTCTTACATAACGAATTCCCTGTACTGCCTGTGTTATATTTCATCCCTAAAATTCACAAAAGTATGTCCCCAGTACCAGGTCGACCCATCATATCAGCAAGGAACGGCCTGTTTGAAAACATCTTGCACTATGTGGATTTTTTTCTTCAGAAGTTTACGGTCGGAATATCATCTTACATCCGAGAAACCAGTGATTTCTTAAGAAAGCTTCAAGATTTACTCTGGTCTAATGAATATATACTCATGACTTTGGACATTACCTCCCTGTACACTAGTATTGACCATAGGGATGGTTCGTGGGCGGTTGAATATGATCTAAAGAATAGATCAATTGAATTATTCAACCACAACAAAATGCTCTTAAGCATGATCAATTGGTGTCTCAGTAACGATTTCTTTAAGTTTGTAAATGAGGTATTCCAACAGCTCAGGGGTGTGGCCATGGGAGCTTGCTTCTCCCCCGGCTAAGCGTGTTTACACGTGGGCTGGTGGGAGGAGCGGGGTCTCATTGTGGACCACCGCCCCGATTGGGATAGGCATGTAATTAGCAGGTGGCGGTACATAGATGTTTTTGTTATTTGGAAGGGGACAAGAGAGGCTGCGGAGGCTTTTGTCAAACTAATCAATGTTAATACACTGAACCTGGAATTTACGGTACGTGTTGACAAACAGGTAATAGATTTTTTAGATGTGCATGTATATGTAGAGAACGACAAATTGAAATCTTGTTTATATGGTAAGAATACAGCAGGTAATTCGACATTTGCATGCTCCGTGCTTCCACCCAAAACATCTAATTAATAGTATCCCCCTATGGGGAATTCTTGAGAATTCGCAGGGTTTGCAGCTCAGCTAAAGATCTGGTCCGTTGCCAAAAAGAAGCCAAAATCGGGTTCTTGCAGCGAGGATATGACAAAAATGTAAGATCAAGCTATAACAAAAGCCAATATGAAAACCAGAGAAGAAATGCTTCTTTCCACAGATAGGTCTCATTTCACGACAGAACTGCAATTGTATTGGACAAGCCACAGGTTCTAGTGTGAGGCTTATTACCTATAGAGACAGGAAAAGCACATCAGAGCCATTTATCAATAAATAATGGCCAATTGTTTAAAAGATGCCACTTTGGGTCAATTTTTCCCTGAGAAACCCATCTTCACTTTTCGGAGAGCTCCTTCAATGAGGAAAGCACTGGTTAAAAGTAGCCCTGAGCGCGATATAAGAAAATAAGTTACTTACCTGTAAACTGTGGTTCCCCAGTACTGGTATCTTTCATAGATTCAGATTCATCGGCTCAACGCTCGAGCAACTCGCGGTCTCCGTCGCTCTTCACCAGCAGGCTCTCACTAAGATTGATTCTCCTGCTTTCTTCCGGAACTAACGTCCGTGACACCCTTGGTTCTCAACCTTGGAGTAAAGATTGACCCGTTTTTCTACCTGCATTTAAGCCCTTAAATTTCTGGGTCTCCTCCGCCAGCGGCCCCCTCCTGGCCGTGAAAACTCACCAGGTCCCGTCCTGCGCGCATGACCTGTTTATCCTCTGAACTCAGGATGCTCCTTGGAGACTGATCAGCTCAAAATCTACTTGTTCACACTTGCTCCGTCCTGATGATGATCTTACATTCATAAGATCGAAACGCCGTCGACCTATACACCTTAAAACTCCATTATTGCAACTAATTACTTAGGAGTTTTTACATGGTTGTCTTCAATGCGATGTAAAGTTTTTAATGTCACAAACACTCCTCACTTCACGCACTTTCACTTCTATGTGTGAGCACCAGAACTATTATTATGCAATTAAGTTATGTTAATCCATTTATGCCGTTAATAAATGTGATACCATATCTACTTTGTGTCCCAGCATCTATTGCGTAATTAGTCCCGCCTGGACTATACTACTTTGTGTTATCTGATTAATGCTGCCTAAAAATAATTCAGTAGCCTAGGCTACCCGAGGACCGAAGTGGCCTCTTCTTGACCTTTGTCCTTACCATATACCTTCAATGAGGAAAGCACTGGTTAAAAGTAGCCCTGAGCGCGATATAAGAAAATAAGTTACTTACCTGTAAACTGTGGTTCCCCAGTACTGGTATCTTTCATAGATTCACATGCTTGAATCATTCCCCATCGTCGAAGTGGGAGTCCCACGGTACATAAAAAGCAGTAAGCAATGACTAACATTAAAGTTAGAGAAAAACATTCACTTTAATATCTTGTCCTAGTCATTAGGAATGGTCCAAACTTCAGCCAATCAGGCGACAGCACCCTCTAGAACCCTCTCCACAGAGGCTCCAGGCTCTCAGATTTTCGAGCACAAGTGTAAAATAAATCCCTAGCAATAAACCAGGGGAGCCTCTATGGGGAGGAGGGTGGGTCGCATGTGAATCTATGAAAGATACAAATACTGGAGAACCACAGTTTACAGGTAAGTAACTTATTTTCTTCTCCAGTACTGGGGTATCTTTCATAGATTCACATGCTTGAATCCGAATAGATAGCAGTTCTATCATAGGTATGTATGTTCATGAAAAGGTATGCAATACCATGTACACAATCCTGTACATCACCAAGCGTATAACTAGTACATATACGATTTCATCATATACCTATATGCATACATAAATATTCATATGCATCTAAAAAATGTGGAAAAAAAAAAAAACACTTTAAAACATATCTAGCTATATAGATAAAGATATAACAAACATCAGTAACTGACCATGCGTATGTATGGAAAAAACTGTGACATCAACTAACACCATAGCCATTGTTAAGCATAAAGGAAGGCGGGAAGGATAGAGGCTCACCTTACTGAAAGAGATTACGTAGCAACGCCTGTCCCACAGCTGTATCTGCATTACTTGCAGCTTCCAGACAGTAATGCTTGGTGAAAGTGTGCCTGCTGGCCTGCTGGACCAAGTTGCTGCCCTGCAAATTTGCTGAATAGGCACACCGGCAAAGAGACCTGTTGAGGAAGAGACTGCTCTCCTAGAATGCGCTTTCACTGTTGAATGTAGAGATTTGCCTGCTTGCGGATGGCTGAACTGGATCGCAGAAGAAATCCAACGTGCTATAGTTTGCTTAGTGACCGGATATCCTTTTCTGATTTTACCATAAGCCACAAAAAGCTGATCAGCCTTACGAATGCAGGCCGTTTTTTGCAAGTAGAATTTTAAACATCTCTTTTCATCCAGGGAATGTAAAGACCTTTCTGCTGGTGTCTGTGGATTAGGGAAGAAAGTCTTTAGAATGACTGGTTCATTTAAGTGAAAATCCGATGGGACCTTAGGAATAAAGGTAGGATTTGTCCGAAGTATAACAGTCTTTAGTAAACTGGAGGAAAGGATGCAGAGTAGTGAAAGCATGTATGTCGCTTACTCGTCTAGCTGAAGTAAGAGCCAGTAGAAGAGACGTTTTCCATGTAATGTATTTAAGGTCAGCCCTATGAATAGGCTCAAAGGGGGCTTTCATAAGTTGCGCTAGAACAACGTTGAGATGCCAAGGCGGAGGTGGACGCCTAATTGGAGGGAACATTCTAAACAGTCCTTTAAGAAATTGATGACCAAAGAGACTGCGGTCCATTCTGCCGTCGAAACCTGGAAATCGTGGCAAGGAATACTTTAATAGAAGAATGAGAAAGGCCAGATTTAGCCAGTTGTAGGAAAAAAGGCAGTAATTGTTCTGGCGAAGACTGAATAGGGTGCACTTCAGAGCTTGCACACCAATGGCAGAATCTCTTCCACTTGAGTTTGTAAGTCTTGATAGTGGAGGGGGCTCTGGCATTAGCTAGGACCTCCCGACAGTCAGCAAGTATTACTAGGTCTGCAAACTATGTTCAGGAGCCAAGCTGCTAATCACAGAAATGTTGGATCCAGATGGCAGACCTGGCCGCAGTTCATTGTCAGCAAGTTCTGTAATGGACGTAACACCCTGGGTTTGCACTCCGATAGGAGCAGAAGCTCTGTGAACCAGAATTGGCGAGGCCACCTGGGAGCTCCGAGAAGTATTTGGCAGGGTTCTTACCTCTTCTTCCGAAGCACTCTTGGGACTGAAGGAATCGGAGGGAAAGCTTAAGCATAAATCTTTGACCAATTTATCGAAAACGAATTCCTGTACGATCCCTGTGGGGGTAGCCAACTGGCGAAGAATTGGCATTTGCGGTTCAGACTGGTCGCAAATAGGTCTAAACTGGTTTACCCCACAACCGAAAGATGTGATCCAGCGTTGGCTGGTGAAGTTCCCATTCGTGGTTGGTTGTAATCTACCTGCTCAATGAATCTGCCAGGATGTTGGCCACTCCTGGAACATGTATTGCTGTCAGTGTTATTTGGTGTTGAATAGCCCAATCCCAAATTTGTTGGGCCTGTAGGGATAGCATAGCTTATCTTGCCCCCCCCCTTGTTTGTTTAAATAATGCATGCTTGTTGTGTTGTCTGTTCGAATTAATACTGAAGCGCCTGATATTATTGAGAGGAAAGATTTCAGGGCCAGGAATATTGCTTTCAACTCTAAAAGGTTCATGTGCAATAGTCGGTGGTGGCTGTCCCATTTTGCTTTCACGGTCAGTCCTTCTAGATGTGCTCCCCACCCCTAGAGGGATGCATCGGTTGTCTTTGTGAAACTTGGTGAATCCACTAGGAACGATAGGCCTGCGGCTATGTTCGGGAAGTGAGTCCACCATAGTAGCGTTTTTTTCATTTGAGGTGTTATCCTGATAATATCGTCGAAGGATCCGGAAATTTGCAGCCACTGACTGTCCAGCTCCTCTTGCAAGGGTCTCATCCACAGGCGACAGTTGGGAACGAGGGGAATGCAGGAGGACAACATTCCCAGAAGCGATTTGAACTACTTGCGGACTGAAGTGGACTTTCTTGTGAGCAGTAAAGTTGCCAACTTGTGAATCTTGTATTGTCTTTCTTGTGAGGTAAAGGTCTTCGCCTGATGAGTGTCCAAGGTTGCCCCTAAGAATGTTCTAACCTTTGAGGGGATTAACTGAGACTTTGGGAGATTTATAGAGAGACCAAGGATTGGAAGAGAGAAAGACATCTTTGAGTGTGACTGTTTGCCACTGTGAAAGATTTCGCCTTTATGAGGCAATCGACCAGATAAGGGAAGATTTGAATTCCAGCTGGACGTAGATGAGCTGATATCGGTGCTAGGACCTTGGTGAACACTCGGGGTGCTGAACGGAGGCCAAAAATGTAGGACTTTGAATTGAAAATCCCTGCCAGCCACTCTGAAGCGTAAGAATTTTCTGTGTCTTGGGAGGATAGGGATATGAAAATAGGCATCCTGAAGGTCTAGGGTCTCCATGAAATCTTCCCGATTTATCAATTGAAGCACCTCCTGAAGAGACAACATCCGGAAGGATTGCTTTTTTAGAAATTTGTTGAGGCAACTAAGATCCAAGATGGGACGCCACTCTCCAGATTTCTTTCTTATAAGGAAAAACCTTGAATAGAACCCCGTTCCTCGCTGTGAATTTGGTACCACTTCGATCGCTCCCTTTTTAGGTCTCGCCTGAGCCAGCGCGCATGCTCTGCGAGACATTTAGTAAGCGGTTTGTTAAAGTGCTGCTTTTGCCGGCCACCAGCTTGGAGGTTACGCGCACAAGCGCGCGCCTCACAGCTGCCATCTTTCTCGCACGCAACGTGCATTCATCTCCATTTTCCACTAGCGTGCTTGCCGTCGCGCGCACCCCTGCTTTCACTTTTGCCTTTGCACCACTCGCGTTTTTTTTTTTTTTTTTTTTCTTGCGTGCTTGTTCCAGCTTGCTGCCTGCATATAACATGGTTGCCGATGTCAGCCCTGTGCAGGCTCCGGCTCCCTCGGCACTCGGTACCATAACCCAGCTCCTCTGTCTCGCTCTACAGTCCTTGACTAAAAGACTTTAACCTTCGCTCTGCAGCACACGCCATCACGTGATCGGAGAGCCCCGCAAGCAATTGGTTGGCACAGCTCCCATTGACTTGCCTTGACCATCGAGCTTGCATGCAGTCTCAGAACCGAGTCATCTTCGCTTTTTAATTCCGAGACGCTTGAAGCTCTCTCGTGCATGTCACCATGGCTACCCGAGGCGGCGATGCGGACGACTCTTGCAGACCCTACCAGGTGGCAGTGCTTGGCGCCTCTGGTTTCACTGGTCATACATTCTCAGCGGCACCAGCAGCTCATTGCTTTGTGCCACCAGTGTCTGCTGGGAGATGTGGTTTCCTCCATGGTCTCTTACCTATTTGACTTGTGTTGCTTCCTTTACAAAATGGGTTTTGTAGTCCAGAATCGTTTTTTACGCTTATGTTGATTATCTTTATGGTATGTCTATGGATGTCGCTTGCCAATTTTATATTCTTGTGGATTCATGTCCTTCCTCCAAATCAACGATCGGGGTAGATTTTACACAGTGAATTTACCGGCAAACAGAGGATTTGTACCAGGAGATCCCTGCATCATGCAACTCTCTCTCTCATCTCTCTCTCTCATCTCTCTCATCTCTCTCATCTCTCTCTCTCATCTCTCTCATCTCTCTCTCTCATCTCTCTCATCTCTCTCATCTCTCTCTCTCATCTCTCTCATCTCTCTCATCTCTCTCATCTCTCTCATCTCTCTCATCTCTCTCATCTCTCTCATCTCTCTCATCTCTCTCATATTTTACTCTCATCTCTTTTTCTCTCTCTCATCTCTTTTACTCGCTCTCATCTCTTTCTCTTTAATCTATCTTTCTTCCCTCACAACCCCCGCCCGCCTCGCTCTCTGGGACAAAGACACTGAAACCTATTGTTTTCACATGTTGAAGCTGCAGTAATACGTGGTTACGTGTTGTATTTGCACGGCATCCCTTTGTGTTTTTGCCGTGGGTAGAATTCCCCAGCCCCTCTTCTTGGCGTGTCATCCCAGCCACACCCCCTCTCCTCACTCCCCACCAGGGCCTTCACACATCACCATTTGCTGAATCATTCGGATGCTGTAATGTTCTACAGCACAATTCTGTTAGCGTTATCTTTCCTCCAGACGGCTTGACCGTAAACATCCCACACATGTCCTGTCTGTAGCCAGCAGGTGTATGACATCTGCATTTGGTGGACTATCATTGGACTAAGCATTGGCATTGCCAATAGGGCTCGCTTTTGGGACCTTATAAGTATTTAGTTATGCAGCACAATATCGTTGGTGCAACATCAACTGTTGCATGGCTAAACACTTATAAGGTACAAGGTTTATAAGGTCCCAAAAGCGAGACCTATTGGCTATGCCAATGCTGGTTTAACATTATCTTTGAGACAAAAGTTCCTTTAGATGAGCGGGGGGGGGCGTCTGGGAGGGTATTTCGGAGGAACCTTTACAAATTCCAAAGTGTGACCGTTGGAAACTATATCCAAAACCCATCTGTCCGTTATTGCAGACCATTTCGGGGAGGAAAAGGGAACTTCTTCCACCAACTTTGATGGAAATGGTGGGAACTGTGGGCATTTGTCAACGCTTCTTGGAGTTCTCTCTGCCTCTGTAGGCAGTCTTTCCTCTGTAATGTTTGTAGGAGGCGGCAGGAGGTTATTTAAACGACTGTTGCGGTTGTGAAGATGGGTACCTTGATTGACCCGGATAGGACTGGTACTGCTTGTACTGGCTGTAACCTCCCCGAAAGGAGGACGAGCCACGTCCTCTTGCTCCACGAAAGGGCTGCTTCTTGAACTGTAGAGTACCAAGAGCCTTTGCAGTATCTGTGTCCTTCCTGAAGGGCTTCATCTATGTGATATCCAAATAGGGATTCGCCATCGTAAGGCATGTCAATTATCTTAGTCAACCTCTTGTCTAAAAGAAGTAGCCTTTAGCCAGCCCCGAAGCCTCAGGACTGCAGCCCCAGCCAGTTGGCAGAATCCCGTGGAAGCAACATCCACTGCACAATCTATGATCTCAGCCGAGATCCTTTCTCCCTCCTGCAGAATTTTGAGGAGCCTCAGTTTTGGATTCCTCTGGTAGCATTTCTATAAAAGGTGAAATGTCTGGCCACATTTGGCGGTCATATCTTCATAAAATTGCAAGAGAATTGGCCGCTCGAACGGTAGTTGCCACCATGGTGGAAATCTTTTTACAGTTAGAGTCGAGACGCCTTCCATCTCTATCCGGAGGGGCCGACAATGGATAAGCAGGGTTTCTGGCACAACGTTGAGCCGCTTGCGAGATCACAGAATCCGGCTTGGGTTGCCCGATCAGGCAGGCGAATTATCCGGAGCCTTATATTTTTTTCTCCAACTTAGGCAAGACTGCCGGAATGGAGGCTGGTGTTTTCATGACCTTTAGGCCCTCTTGCCATATGAAGTCTACAATGGGAATAGAGCGAACCTGCCTCTTTGTTTGTTCCTTGAAATCATACAGGAAACAGACTGTTTAGTAACCATGGGAAGCTGAAACCTCTTTGAAGCTCTCTCCATGAGGGTATGGAAACACCATATATCTTCAGGTAGTGAATCTATTGGAGGTGGAGTGGAAGGCAATGGTGTCTGGATCTGATAGTCATCCCATTCGTTGGGAAGGGATCTCTCATCCAACTCTCCCATTTCTCTCTCCTCATCAGTGGTATGAGCCTCCTGGTCCTGATGCTGCGTTGCCGCAGGTACTGGAGTAACCGGAGGGGAGGATCTAATCAGCAAGGAAGGCTGCGTAATAGGCGTCTGAGGAACTGAAGATGCCGGCTCTGAAGGAGGGAATCTGCGGTAGTAACCCTCTACCATATGCTGTAAATTTGAAACCAGAGAAACCGACATTTGGATTGTTTGTTCACTTTGCCTCTCCTGGTTGGTGACTTCAAGGTAATACACATAGTCCTCCTCTTCATCATCCTGGCATTTAATGAGAAGGTCAGACGGACTGTGAGCCACCCCAAACATACCGTCGTCTTCCGATTCCTCCTCATCTGCTCCATAATCAAAGATTTTTTCTGGAAGACAGGGAGACACCTTACTTGGAGATGTGTGGAAAGGTAATATTACCTCTTGTGTGAGGGTCTTCAATCCTTAGAAGCGGCTAGATTCGTTGACGGAACTAGCATCGACGACGATGTCAAGCAAACCGCTGACGAGGATGTCATAGATTAGGTTTTCGCCGACAGTTCTACCGTCGACAGTCTTGATGTCGACTAGGTTCGCTGACTAGGATCTGAATCCGGATACTTCGGTTCCGTCGACGAGGCCACCGTCGACGAGAGAGACTTGCCTTTGGGAGCCGCCGACAGCCGCGACGAGATTTCCGTTGACGAATGTCCTGAAAGAAGTCCTTTTTTTTTTCTCATCGACGAAGAAGACGAAGTTGTAATCGGCGACGGTCTCACCCTCACAGATACTAACTTCGACGGAGAAGAGGCGACAACATGATCATCTTAGTCTGAGAAGAGAAAGTCGACGTCGTAGCGACAGAAGCTCTCGTCGACGAAGGAACCGTCGACTATTTCGTCGACGGAGCATCTTTTTTGTGAGGTAAAGTTGTCTCAGGAAGAGACCTTGACGCCTGCTTCATTTTTGATGTAGTTTTTGAAGGCGTAGAGGGCACAGACTGATCCTTAAGAGAGACTGGTTCTTTTCTTGAAGATGAAGGCTGATCTTCATGTTTTGAGGTGTGGTGATGCTTTTTTAACACCTTAGCAGCCTTAGGAGAAACCAGCTCCGCCTCAATAGCCCTTTTTTTAGATGCTGTAGTT